>CM051256.1:6147517-6317517 GCA_027921565.1 Artemia sinica
AAAAATTATCGGATCAACCTATTTTTCTCCCCCCCCCCTAAAAAAAATCCTGCCCTGGGGCAGAATTAGGGTAGATAGGTATAGAGCAAGGATGATTCAAATAGTCTACCAGTTTTATGAGCCGCTTCTAGAAGAACAACACTTTCTAGTAAAAAAAACGCAACTTTTAAATATTCTGTTAGAATAGAACCAAATAGCGGAAAGGGATTACATCAGTCGACTTATGTAGCAGTGGAGTTTATTTATTCTCCTGACCTAAACACAATAAAGTTCTTACTTCATTACGTTCAGAGAATTTCCAATTATTAGATTTTCAAATTTGCCTCCAGTTTAACCACAGCCCCTCCTCCTAATGCCCGGGGTGTTGACCTAGGGTATATCCATAATCTTCTGATATTTTTAGTTCTTTGTTCAAATTGGCATTATAAACCCTTTGTTAATAAGAAGTAAGCACACGCACAAATGGAGAATAGTAAAATCACATTGTGCCCCAAAACTCACGACATCATCAGATAATGGACACATTTATAGAAGAGAGGTGCTTCGAGCCCGTCTATCAGTTTCGACATCTCTAAATTGCCGTCTTAGTTTTCTATGTAATGGAAGGGCGATGCAAATGGCGTCAGAAGAGGGATGCTAGTCCCATGTTTTGTAGTCCCGGTAAAATACAGAGGAGCTGAAGCCCTATTCTCGAAGTAGTTAGGCAAAGTTTACGAGAAGACATTATTTAATAGCCCCCTTCCTGATCAAACTTTTTGGATATGACCATGTTTGACCGCTTACTTTGTATGTTCTTTGCATTTTTGGAGGGATTCAGCCCCCTCCCCCTCTCTCCAAAACCAACATTCATTCGTTACATAATGTCCATTTTCGGTTTTTTTTTTTTGTGTGTGATGGAAACATCATTTGACCTCTCCTCCCCCTGGATATCTCATTAGCCTATTAGAAAAATTCCAAACGTAAGTGAAATAAGATGGGACAAAATATTGTAAAAATATCCCCCCCTCCCGCAATTGGCTGGTTGCATTCTCCCATGGATGATCTTTTCTACGTCCATGCTTGTATGCTCTGTAGGGCATTCTTAATGTGACTTGTTTCATTCTTCTTTTTTTTCCTTTTGCTTTGATTTGCAATCTGGATATCTTCATTTATATCAACGTGTTTTTTTTTTAAGTTAACAAATCTGAAAAAACATCAGATTATTTCTTCTAAAAAACTAGGCTATGATGGAATCATATTGCTGCTATCTGAGAGAAGGGACTTACGCACAGGGGCTGGGGGCCCCTTGAAATTCTAAACTATTCTTGTATTTCTGGACACATCTTATTCATATTATCCATTGAAATTTTTTTATTGCCCCCCCCTCCCCTAAAAAAGATCTCCCATGCGTGCCGGTCCGAGAGCTAGCTCGTAGAATACACAACAGGAGTTTTGTAACCCCCTTCCGCTAAAATATCAAGGTTCTTACGAGTCCCACCATAATTACGTATAAATGTAAATAGACATATACTCGTATATGGTAGCCTCCAGCAGTATGGCAGCCTAGGCTGATGATGGAATCATTTCGCTACTATCTGAGATTGAGGAGTTACGTGGAAGGGGGGGGGGCACTTCTTCTTCGAAAGTACGTAGAGAGGGGTCCTTGGGGACCCTTTCGTAAATAGCTTGACTCTGCGGCGATCATGATTTTTTCCTGAACAATCTGGATTGTCCCTTGAAAACACCCTAACTGTCTAATAAAAAGCTCTTATTACGAAGAGCGTTACGAACTTCTGAAAGGGATAGTAAGGAAAGAGATATTTAGTATTTTTGCTATGAACAATCTACACTAGAATATAATATTTCGTCTCTGCTCTTATTGTCTTGGCCTCTAAAACACAGGCTGAAATGCGAAATTGTGAATTATTTATGCATCATTCACATGACCTATAGGGAATGCACGTACGTGACCCGAAGGTGAAAATAATATTGGACATGACTCAGCAACGTACGCAGTGGAGGGCCAATAAGCTTATAAGGTGGCTTCCAGCGAACACAAATTATCCTTACAAGTTACCGTAGTGGTTAGTTAGAGAAAAAAAAGTTTGATTTGTCAAAAAGTTGATAATCGCCAGCGAAGGAAAGGTGACTCTGCCAGGAAGGCTTGTTCCAAGAAGTCGCCAACTTTCAAAAGCATGTACCTCAGGTGACGGAATTCTGTGGCATGTTTGGCGCTCCAAGAGCAAAAGAGAGAGGCCAAGGTGTCTAGGCTTAACTGAATACAAATTTGAGTGCTTCATGAGTAAAGGCAGAGGACGATGAACTCCTTATACTTTGCGTTTTCAGAAAATTAGAGAACATTTTTTACTTATTCGACGCGTATTTGAAGCTTTTAACTGCTTATATAATTACTAAAATGAATTTCTATTATTCAAAGTAGTCCATATTTTCAACGCCCGCTGTGCTGTTATGGGTAAGCAAGTAGTTCAACTTGAGATTCAATCCCACCGTTCCTTCATGATGTTCTCGAGTTCATAGGATGAGAGTTAATAGAGGATACTAGTGTTGCTGAAAAACCACCTAGTTATAGATATAATGCTATGACTAGGTCAATTACACAGACATCAATTCGTTTAAGAGGGAAGGCGTCAGGACATCGACACGTCAGGACCACTACGTCAGGACATCGACGAAATCCGTCATAACATCGACAAAAAATCCGTCAGAACAACGACACGTCAGGACATCGAAAGTCACAATCGCTACCCGTCAGAACATCGACACGTTAGTTCATCGACAGTCATAATCGCTACCCGTTAGAACGTCGACAGTCATAACATTGACACGTCAGAACGTCGACAGTCGTAACATCGACAGTCACAATCGCTACCCGTCAGAACGTCGACAGTCTTATCATCGATACGTCATAACATCTAAAAAAATTTAGTTGTTATGACGTGTAGGTGTTATGACTGTCGACGTTCTGACGGTTAGTGGTTCTGACGGATTTTCGGTATGTAAAAAAAAATTATAAGTTTATATAATAGTTTAGAAACAAATTTCGGCTATATATTTGCACATCGGGGGGGGGGGGGTGGGTATAAAGCAAAGCATATATTAAATACGTAACCTAACCTAGGTACCTTTCCCCCCTAAACCCCAAAAAAACTAAAGTTTTAAAATTTTAGATGTTATGAAAAAATTTTAGATGTTATGACGTGTCGATGTTCTGACGGGCAGCGATTGTGACCGTCGATGTTCTGACGGATTTTCCTTGCCGACGAAGTGACGTTTAGTGCTTGTGACGGTTAGATGAAATGGTAGCACCCCGTTTCAGATCGGTTACCAGTATTTGGGATAGTGAAATTTGCAAAGAAACCCTCAAAAGTAGATAAATTATATGAAAAAAAAAGAAATCAGAGGTAAAATCTACAAAATCTTAAGCTGAAGCGGCATGTGTCCAAAGGTCCCACCCCTACGCAGGTATATTAAGTAGACTTTTCATGGTCCCTTCCCTAAAAAAATCAACGATGGACCCATATAATCTTTGAAGTTTAGACAAGGGTTATGTATCATGCCGCCAATACTCAGGAAGTGAAGTTAGGTTAATCCTAATGAAAAATACCAAAGCATGATGCAAACATAATACTTTAGAAATAAATTTGGGCTAAATATATGGATATTGGGAGGGGGAGGGTGACCAAGCCCCCACCCCCACCTAATTTGCAAATATATAGCCCAAACTTTATAATTCCAATGTATTCTGTCACCCGCTGTTTTTCCCCTGAGCGTAAGCTATTTGTTTCTTAATACAGACAGATAAAACTGGTTTGTTCTCGAGTTTTACACAGCATAAACTTGAGTGTTGGTGGTATAATACATAAGTACCTAGACAATATTTTATGCAAATGAATCGTACTCATTATATGTAAAACGTTCATAAATTCACTGATAAAATTATAAAGGATAACTACTAATAAATAAAATATATATATAATCGAAAGAATAAGGAAAAATTTACAAACATACGTGCAGGCATTATAAAGCTACCCTCCATATCATTTGCATCACTGATTGTTGAAGACCCTTTTTTCCCGCGGTCCATCTGCAACACCTGGAAGGTTTTAATTTTGAGGAAAAGTACGAATTTCCTCCTATTGTAATTGGATATTTTGCATGTGATTACCTCCTACCCTGTATATAATAGTTCCTACTACAAATTGGTTTTACGTACCTTGTAACCCGGGGCCGGTATAACCTTCTATTATGTATCATCGCCTACAAGCAATTAAAAGCTTTATGAATCTATTCCGTCAGAAAATTTCTTGATAAAATTACTAATTTTCGGATTATTACATGGTGTGGTTGCACTTAGCTAATATTATTATGCAATTTGTACGTTTTGTAATTTGATTGACATAAATTTAATTGAAATCAAATAGTTTGATTGAACAATTATGGTGACGTTCGAAAGACGTACTTTGAATAACTTTTCTTTACGAATCTAAGAATTTTGTTTGGGGCAAGAGATTTCATAGCGCTCCATTAATTCTCAAAAAATTGAAAAAAAAACCTTAAAAGGGAAAACCGTGCACACATGGGGGCGGGGGAAGGTACTTGGGCATTATGTGGGCCTTTCCAAAAAGTATAGTTTGGTTAATGCTAATGTAATGAAATAAAATAGGATGAATATTTAATAGTTTATAAACAAATTTGGGCTATATATTTGCACATTAGGGGGGGGGGGGGGGGTTGGTTTGCAAAGCATAGCATATATTAAATACGTAACCTAACCTAGGTACCTTTCCAGGTACCTAGGTGACATTTGTATGACCTTGAATTTACTAAAGGCAAAATGCATAAGTCTTAACATGTAAAGTAGAGTTCAAATTTAAACCCTAAATAGAGCAGAAATTAGCTGTGTACAAGATTCCAGGCTATCCTAAATTTCCCTAAATTAAACTTAACGAAGAAACCAAATGAACGGGAACAGAAATTTCAGTGAACACCTTGCACAAGCTTAAAATCCCCACAATATTAAGGGTGGTATTCCTGCCCCTCAAACCCACAAAGGCTAAAGTTATTTAGCCTAAAGTTCTTCTGTTTGCGTTCTTCTGAAAAATGAATTGAAAGTGAAGTTAAAACATCGATTTTTACCTTTCACGGGGAATACAATAGATTTAATTAATAAAAGATCTAAAGCCGAACTGGCCAGCCATGACAAAACCCCAAAGAAATGAATGTAAAGACGACAAACGGTCTATGGCCAGTAAATAAAAACGAAGAAAAAAACAACAAAAATCAAACGAATATTTAGCCCGTATGTAACAAGTCGTCTTCAGTGTAGAAAACCCCAACCAAACTAAAAAATATATGTAAAATTAAAATAGACCAACCTCAAATATGTAATATACAATTACTTAAAATTTACAATTTGTAGCTACCTTCATCAAAAAACAACAAAAATCAAACGAATATTTCGCCCGTATCTAACAAGTCGTCTTCAGCATAGAAAAGAAAAAAAAAACTAAAACTAAAAAATATATGTAAAACTAAAATAGACTAACCTAAAATATATAATATACAATTACTTAACAATTATTTAGATTTAATTGAAAGTTATTTTGGTCACTTGACTTTCAGTGTATAGTAAAGTAGTGGGTTTGAAAGGAAGGAAGAATTTATAAGAATTTATTGTATTAGATTAGTAAACCTAAATCGATTGTTACAAATATATTGATATTGAAAAAAAGGGATGGCTGAAAATTAGAGCAGTATTTGTTCCTTTACGCTAAACCCTCTCCCCCATGGTTTCAAGTATTTGCCAAGCAATCTGCTGTTGCATTTTGAAGCGATTGCTGTCTTTATTAGGGTTTTTGTTATTTGTTTTATTAGTGTTTACAGTAAGGCTATGTCTTACTCTATATATTGGTAAGTGCTCATAACGCCTAGCCAATCATAAACATGAAAATAACCACGTGGTATTTCTGATCCTGACAAGAAAGTAAACTTTTTTTTTTCACTGAAGGCAAGCAAGTATTTCTTATTATATACATTGCATATAGTCAGCATGCATAGTCTTTGTAAACAGTCAATCAGGAGGAGGAAGGGGACTTAAAAGTTTGCTTGGGGGAAAGGGGCAAAATGACTTTCCTCTGGTCCTCAGAGAAGAGTATAAGCTCTGGTTGCTTTTCTTTGCATGCTTGTCGTTGGAGCATCTACTATATTACATAATGTTTATCGTATTCCTGTCTCTGTAACATCTATTGTCAATAGCATTATTGTCTGAATTATTGCAGGCTGTTTTACTCATATTCATTTATTCCAGTATCAATCCGAGATGAAAAAAATTGATCATATGGAATCACAAGGTTTGAACATCGGAAGACATGTAACAGCACATCCCCAGTACCAGATGATGCACCCAACATCAACGGCACCTTCAAATTTCGGGATACCACTAATCCCAAATATTCCCCTCCTGTCAATGTCAGTGTCCACTGAACGATATAATAATCAACCAACTGAGCAGGATACAACAGAAGAATCAGGGAGTGAAGATGAGGGTGCGTCGACAGTCGAAGAGACGGGCAGAGAGTCAAACAGTGGTAAGATAGGTCATTTGAGGTCTTGTTTTGATATTAATTGTTTATCCTTTTGAAGAAATATAAGAGTTTTCTACTAGTGTGTTTGAAATTGAAAAATAACATGAAAAAATAAAATAACGTTGCCAAAAAATAACGTTGAAAAATAACTAGAAAAATAACTTGAATTCACCGTCAGCATTTTTAACCTTACTTCTGAAATAACTGTTAATGTATCTTGGCTATGTTTAATTTTTCTAAAAGAATATGCTATTTTTCTTGATTTAAGAAGCGGATTGGTGCGCTGGATTTAAGATCCTTTGTCCGAGAGGACGAGGGTTCGAATCCTAGTGTACCCAATTATTTGGTTTTGGACGGGGGTCAGTGGCGTGACTCTGTAAGCTCAGCCAGAGTCGACCCAGCTTTAAGTGGGCACCTGGAAAAATTCGGGGAAGGTAAACAGGAAGGGTGTGTGAAAGCACAGGATGGTTAGCCCCCAACCCCCCATTGCACTTCCTGGCTGAAGGGCCAAGAAACGGAGATCAGCACGACCGGTAGCGACTGTAAGGTCCGATGCCGTATTCTTTACCTTTACCTTTTTCTAATATATTTATATTCATCTAATGTCGAGGGAGAAAAAATTTTGGACTGTTTTGGAAACCTCATGTTGGGCACGCTATTTTAAATTTTGTTCTAATAGCGTTTACTCTAAGCATACACTATTTTAGAAACCCTTATAATCAGAAAATTCATGTTGGCGTCTAGTCCTCGCTGAGTAAACCTTAGGATGGGGTCCTCAAGTTTCAAGTGCTGGGAATGTCTTCATGTCCCAACCGAAAAAGTAGTTGAAAGCACCTTCTTCACGTGAGTGTTTCTAAGGGTATAGCAGCGACGGTCAAGCCAACTGTAATACAGGTTGCTTGTTGAAAACAGTCAAAAGTATGTTTGGGTACGTTTTAGTTAAAATTTTGCTAATTTTTTGCTCAATCAGCTCTCCAATCGTTATAATAAAATGCGTTAGCCATAAACAGTTACGCGTGTATAAATTTTATGCGAGGGGGGGGGGGAGTGTCCAGATTTAGTCAGAGATGAAAATGAGATCTGTTCTGGAGCTATTAGATTCTAAAACAAAATAAAAAACATGAAATAAAAAAGTATTCATGATGTTTGCCTTACATTTGTCTTACTTTTCTTAAAAAAAAGAAAATTCTTCCTTTCTTTTCTATGATATTATTTTCTTTTCGAAGAACCTAACTTGTTCTTTTGTAAAGCCTATCTTGTCCCTCAGATTTTGAAAGATAAATGCCATGCAGCAATTCCTTAATTTCCCTTGCACTTCGTCCAATAATGTCGCGGCGCATTTAGCACAAAATTTTCTTTCAGCTATATCTTGTTTTGGTTTGTGTACAATTTTGTTTGTTTGGCTTTTGCTCGTCTGTTTCGTTATTTTTCTGAGATTCAACCTTGTGAGTTTTTAAGTTGGCTTAATCCTTCCCATTATTCATTATCCCATTATTCATATTCATTCCGGCTTCTTGGCTTTTATTCACTAAACTTTCAGTGCACCGAAATTCTTTGTCTCGAAAATAAATACATAAAATGAGAATAACTTATCTGAGATTAGCTTTCAGTACAATAAATTATATGCAAAAATATATGCTATATCCCCCTTCTTTGAATTTCTAAGACATAATTTGGCATTGCTGGAAGTTCTGTTAATATTCCCCTAAGCTCTACTTTAATCCCAAAGCACGTCCAAGAGCGTTCCTTCCAGCTTCATTAAAGGTCAAAAAAGTTCACTAAATAAATGCTAAAACTGGGAGAAACTCGTAAGGACTTTTATACTGAGCTCGACTTCTGAAAAGGACAAGATTTAGCTGATGCTTTTGCTCTGCAGAAAGTAGCTAATAAATTCCTAGATCATAATGTTGAAAAGAACTTTTATGTCTTCTGTTGCAATGACAAGATTTACTAAAGACTATGAAATTTTGTTTTAGTAATTTTTACAAAAAATAACATTCGATGTTGTGGCAATTTTTTTGAAATTGCTCCTCGTTGTTAATCTCAGATCCTGAAGGGAATATGACTGAACTCCTCACAGGCCTGAAAAGTAGTGGTTGGGGTTGTGATCCATTTTAGTCTGTGTGAAATAGCTAATAAATTCCTGGTGCACAGTGTTGAAGAGAACTTTCATGTCGTCTCTTGCAATGACACGGTTTACTTATGACTAAGAAATATTGATGTCGTAACTCTAATAAAAAGAAAAAAAATAATTTTTGGTTTGAAAGTCACCTTTTTTTACGGGGATAGGTGATTAACCCATCGCCAAACCTTCTTCCTTTCCCGGCTTGGACAGGTTACTCCCTAACACCCCAAAACGCGTGGATCCTTACAAGGAGAGTGAAGAGTAATGTAGATGGCGGTATTAGGGCCATATGGCGGTATGGATAGCGGTATGCGTACTAGATCCTCCTACGGTATTTGAAGGCATGGACGGCAGAAAGTGACGCTTGGCCGATTCCGAGAGAAGGAAGCACACTCGTGAAAACATCTTTCAAATATCTGGGCCCACAAGGTCGTCGTGGAGGAGTCCCCACTGTCGCCCTGTACGCCAACCAGCGCGAGAGGAAATGATTCAGATTAAATAAGTAAGTAATAAGGAACAATCCATGATACTGTAGTAATTAATTCAAACTATTCCTCGTGTTTCACCTCAGATCCTGGAGAAAATAAGGAAACCCTTATAGGCCTGAGCAGGGCTATTTATGGCTTTAGTCCTCTCTGATCAGCAGGTAATAGCTAATAAATTCCGGGCATAATAATTTCCTAGATCATAATGTTAAAAAGAACTGGCATGTCCTCTACTGCAATGACATGATTTACTAAAATCTATCAAATTTTGTTTCATTAATCCTAATAAAGAATAATCCATGATGAAAATGAAACTAATCTGCCCCTAAGGTCTGGTGATTTTCTAATTTTCAATAATATACTTTGATAATAATTCAATTTTCTTGTTTTTTCTGTTTTGAAAAATTTGAGCCTCTTCAAAGTGAAATCTCCTTCTGAAATATGGTTTCACGTAAATGCCTGGGCTATTCTATTTAATAGCCCATTTAATCACTCATATTCCATTTAATAGCCCGTTCTTCATTCTATTTCTTATTGCTGCTAAGGCACTACCTTCTTCATTTTTTTTTATTTTTAATAAAAAAAAATGATTTAAAATGGATAATTACAGGTGAGCTTCATTTAACTGAGCTTATTAATTGGAGACTTAATAAAATTATATACAATGGTGTGTAGTTGTGCAGCAGCTGTAGCTATGCTGGGAAGGTAGAGGATGGGGGAAGAGGCTATTGGGAAGGTAGAGCAGCCCCCCTCGTATACAGGATATTTTATGTTCTTTTTAAGATTTAATGTTGTTTAATTTCAATTGATTTTTTTTCAATACCAGGATAGACCAAATAAACAAATACCCTATCCCTCTCATGCACAAAAAGTGCTTCTGTCGCTACTTTTACCAGGCACACTCACTACTAGTTAGAGTGCTGCCAGGTTTAACTAGCTTCAGTCAATTAGGCTACCAGAATTGAATTTAGCAACCATGCATGACAAGAATTAGCCCTATTAGATGAAAAGTATGTAAAAGATAGTTCAGTAGATAAAGTAGCACAATTTAGCTAATTTGGGCTTAAAATTTTGGTCATCTTGGTGGGCAAGGCCGTATCCAGGATTTTTTTTTCGGAGGGGGTTTTACTCAAAGATTCTTTTTCGGGGGGGTTTACACACAAAAAAAACTCAGAAAACGCATATAAAAATTGTCTATATCCATTTTTGTTATGTTTTTACGAGTCAAAAAAACATTTGGGGGGAGGGAGGGGGGGTTCAAACCCCCCTCTGAGTACGGCCTTGTTAGTGGGTATAATCCTACAGAAATGGCGACACAAATTAGGGCATGGTTTAGAATAGACTGTGATCGTCCAGTCTTTCATTCAATATAATTTTTTCTATTCCCATTTCATCGTATCTCTTAATTCAGTCCCTAAACAATCTTAAAACCATCCAAAAGGCGTATTTTCTATACGTGATTTACATTTTTTACCAAAATTAAAAACAGTTTCTGTAAATGGAGATATGGCTGTAATTTCGTTTCTCTTTCGTGTCTATACACGATTGTCCAGAACTATCTCTAGGGATGTATAAAACTATGTCAGGTCGCGCATAAAATTAGAAATGGGAAGTGACGACTCCATCAGAATGTTTTTAACAGAAGCTATCCTCCTAAGTTTAAGTATTATGAGATTTCAAGTACCTTGTATTGTAGGAGTAACGTAGAGATCATGGTTGCACCATTCGTTGCAACCTAGTAAAAAAAGAAGTTCAGGCCATAGTAGCCAAGAATTTAAAATCTTTTTGAAAAAAACTGTCAAGTGACAAAAATTGCATTTGAAGCTTATTCAGGAATGGTGACTGTTATTTCAACTTGCCTTAATGGTAAGAGCTTCTTGGAAAAACAACTTTAAATAATTTATCTTTAAATTAGCTAGTGAGTATTGCTAATGACTAACATTCCTTTTTAAATAAAATTTTAGACAGGCATGGAGGAGGGGGGATTATAAGCTTGGTCCTCCTTTTTTACTGTTCATAATTTTACTGTTTCCTTATATAATTTTTATCTTTTTGTTGAACTTGCCCTTCTCCTGAAATTCAGAGTCTCTCCAATTATTTCCACCCTGCTTATATATTCATATAAATCATTCCCTAAGCGATCTTTTTTTTTTAAAAAAAGACTCCATTTTATGATGCATCGCTTTTCTGAGTATTTTCTCAGTGAATTATAAAATCCATGTGGAGCTACAAAACACCCATAGCCCCCGATGCTAATTCCTCCATACCTGCCTGAGCCCATCCTCTCTTACTTTTCAAAAAAAAAACCTGTCTATAAACTTTATCTGGGATTTATACCCTCGTGTCACTCTTTTTCTCAGACTCTTCAAGAGACCAAGAAAACATCGCTAAGCTCAAATAAGCATCCAAGTTTTCTTGGGACAATAACCTTGAATCTAACCAGGGCCGTATCCAGGATTTTTGATGAGAGCGGGGGGTAAAAAAATCGGGGGGATGGGTAGAATACTAGAATACAAAAATATTGTTGATCACCAAGGTTTTTGTGTGCAAAAATGTGTTTGCGTTTTTTTTTTTTTTTACTTTTGTAAGAGTCGGACAAAATTTTGAGGTGGGTTGTTCAAACCGGGTATCTCCCTGGATACGACCATGGATCTGTGACTCCTTTATATATTGGATCTATGACTCCGGTATATATTACTTCAGTATATTATTACGTTGTATGTTTGACAGATTATATATTTGATCATATTTCGAAGCAAGCTATACATTAATATGTTAAAGTAGTTTTCGCAAAACTAAAAAGGAAATAGATCTGCATAGTTTTGCTATCCATTGGCAATGTTTAATTTATATTAGGTTCTAAAGCGAGCCCCCAACCAGGGATTTTGAATAAGGTTTTCTGGGGGTTTATTTGAGAAACGATTTCTCGACAACTACCTGTTATGGCACATATGCCAGGTACGGTAACTACCGTTAACCAATTAAAAATATCCGAAGAAATAGGTCTTCTCCCCCTTCCGATTAAGGGTGAATTTGAGTCATTTGAAGTTTCAACGTAGCTTTTGACTTGTAATTTGACAAAAAAATATTTTTTTCTTTTTAAATTAGATTCCTCTTCGTTAATTTTTTCAATTAAACGTCGTTTTTTGCTTATCCCACAAAATATAGGGGCTTTCATCATTCATTTAGACCAGCTCTTTACTTTTAAAGTTAAGCTATAATTTTTGTTTCTTTACTCGAAGCAGGTAATAATCTCGTGAAATAATTTCAAAGTAGCGTTTTAATGTTAGGAAGTTTTCAAAAATTAGAAATTTCAAAATTTCAAAAACTTCAAAATTAGTTTTCAAATTTTTTTTGTAGATTTACAGGTCACATGAGGCCCAAGAAGAGTGTTTTAATACCCAAATCTTTGGCAAGTCCTGATTCATCAGAATTGAACTAAATTGTAAAATGTGTATTAAATTAAAAAAACTAACATTGCTTAAAATTCCGCTCAAATAATTGGAATACCACTTTCAAAATATACTGTCACTACGATTACTAACAACTCACCGCAGCACCAAGCCGCCTAAAGCCAACACATCTACGCACGCTCCTTTCACATGTCAACAAATGTAGAGCCAAAAATAAAACACAGATCCAGATTTCAAAACAGAGCCAAAGAAAATTAGGCTCAAACAACCAAAATTGTGATATACTTTCTTTTTAAACACAGAACCAAACACAGAAACAAATATAAAACCCAGAGCCAAAAAAAAAAAAAACATTTCAAAACATGGAGCCAAACAGTAGACTCAAACAACCAAAATTACGAAAAAACCATAGAATTTTACAAAAATATAATTTCAGACAGAGTGCGAGACATCCCCCATCCTTAGCTGGTTAGTTAGCCCTGTAGAAAAAATCTCTACCTATACCGGATGGCCGTATCCAGGATTTTTTTGGGGGGGAGGGGGGGGGGGGGGTACAAAAGGATGTTTTCGGAGGGGTGTATACAAAATAACTGAAAAAAAACACATAATTTTTTTTACATTCATTCTTATTACATTTTTAGGAGTTGGACAAAGGTTTCGAGGGGGGGGGGCAAACCCCATACCCCCCCCCCCCCGGATATTGCCTTGCTATATGGAATTTCGATAATATATTATACCTGGCTCAGCCGAACTGCGAATGACTAAATGATAGATGTTTCATTGTGTATGTTCAGGCACTACCAAAGAAAATCAACACACTGTCAAACAGTTCGTGGTAACAAACTGTAAGTAAGGAGCGACCCGGCTCAATAGTAACCGAAACTCTAAAAACGGAATTTTGATACCAATAGATACATCAAAAGAATCAGATTTTTAAGCTGATTTCAAATATATAAGTTTAGTCTTACCCATCAAAAGTTACGCGCCTGAGAAGATCTGCCTTATTTTCGAAAAAAGGGGGAAACACCCCCTAAAATCTTAGAACTTTAAGGAAAATCACATCATCAGATTCAGCGTATCAGAGAACCCTACTATAGAAGTTTCAAACTTCTATCTGCAAAAATCTGGAATTTTGTATTTTTTGCCAGAAGAAAGATCACGGAGGCGTGTTTATTTGTTTTTTGTTTTTTTTTCTTTTTCCCAGGGGTGATCGTATCGACCCAGTGGTCCTAGACTATCGTGGGAGGGCTCATTGGAATGGAAATTAAAAGTTCTAGTGCCCTTTTTAAGTGACCAAAAAAATGGAGGGCAACTAGGCCCCCTCCCACGCTCATTTTTTTCCCAAAGTCACCCGATCAAAATTTTTAGATAGCCATTTTGTTCAGCATAGTCGAAAATCTAATTAATATGCCTTTGAGGATGACTTAATCCCCCAAAGTTCCCGAGGGAAGGGCTGCAAGTTATAAACTTTGCCCATTGTTTACATATAGTATTGGTTATTGGGAAGTATACAGGTGTTTTCAGGCGTGTTTATTTTTTTTTTTTTTTGTTATTTTTTTTTCCAGGGTTGATCGTATCGACCCAGTGGTCCTAGAATGTCGTGGGAGGATTCATTCGAACGGAAATTAAAAGTTCTAAGGCCCTTTTTAAGTGACCAAAAAAATGGAGGGCAACTAGGCCCCCTCCCACGCTCATTTTTTTCCCAAAGTCACCCGATCAAAATTTTGAGATAGCCATTTTGTTCAGCATGGTCGAAAAATACAATAACTATGTCTTTGAGGATGACTCAATCCCCCACAGTCCCCGGGGGATTGTCTGCAAGTTATGAACTTTGCCCAATGTTTACATCTAGTATTGGTTATTGGGAAGTATACAGAAATTTCAGGGGGAATTTTCTCTGGTATTTGGGGGGGGGGGTGTCGGGTGTTACATGGGAGGATCTTTCCATGGAGGAAGTTTTAATGGGGGAAGTGAAATTGCTATGAAAGGGGTGCCGGATTTCCCAGCATTATTTAAAAAACGATCAGAAATTAACTGGAAAAAACAACAATTTTTCAACTGAAAGTAAGGAGCAGCATCAAAACTTAAAACGAACAGAAATTATTATGTATATGATTAGGTTCGCCCCCTAGTCATTAACTCGCTCTTTACGCTAAAGTTTTTCTTTTGTACTTTAATCAGAGCTATTTATTCTAATTTGTGATTAAGGGGTCATTCTTAAAGAATCGGAACAAAATTTGAACTTTAGCGTAAAGAGCGAGGTATTGACTAGGGGGCTAACTCCCTAATATACGTAATACAAATACACGAATATAGAAGTTCGTTACTTAAGTTAATTCGTAAGTCAAGTCAGAACAAAATTTCGAGAAAACCATTTAATAAAAAAAGTGAAATTAATGTGCAAATTTCGTTTTGATTATTCATGTACGGTGAGCCAAAATCAAAGCTGCATTAATTAAAAAACGATCAGAAACTAAATAAAAAAAATAAGTTTTTTTAACTGAAAGTAAGGAGCCAAATTATTCCATATACGTAATAATTTCTGTTCGTTTTAAGTTTTAATGTTGCTCCTTACTTTCAGTTAAAAAAAACTTGTTTTTTTTTTATTTACTATTGAAAAGACGAGACATTTTGAATAATACCCTACCTTAAGGCACGAACACTGGAATTGTTTCGAAGGAAAGGGGTGTAACAGAAAATTATTAACTTTAATAAAAAGTGCCAAGAAATGTGGAAAAAATTAGCATTTTTAGGGGGCAGCCCCCCCCCCTCCTCTGCGTACTTGCATGCCTTACATGTATTGTACATCAGAATGTTTCACAATTCAACATAACAGATGTTTGTTTAAAGGTTAAATTTTGCATTTACCTTCAATAACACCATGGTTAATAAACTTGCCCCATAGTATGTACATACATTATTGTTATGTACATACATAATTGTACATACATTATTGTACATACATTATTGTTATATCTCCGTTCTAAATTTATCAGTACCTGATTCTGAATAATGCAATCTCTTTAAAAATTGCACTTAATTTTGAATTTGTATCATCTACAATGCATTTCCAAGTTAAAAGAAAATTGTATGACCCTACTCAAAAGGGATTAAAACAGAGGGGGATGATTTATTCAAGCAGGTGGGGTAACAAGTAACCATGGAAACACACAAAATCCCTCTTGGACATTTGTTGACAGGCATCCTTGCGTTTCTGCAAAGGGGGACAAATATTTATTATCCCTATTTTTTATTATCTTTTTTTCTGTGAACTCTGAGCGGGGGTGAAGAAAATTGAATAGAAATTAGAGCATTGTATACTGATTGTGACATAAATGGCAGGGTTAATGTAGTTATCAGTTTAGAATATTAGGAAGGGATGAAATGCGACGGTTTTGCCTCAGAAGTATGTAACGGCACAAAGTTATAGTCTTTTGGGAAATTTAGCTTTGAAACATAACCCCTTTATAGCAATGGAGGGAAAATTATTTTCTTTGTTCATTTGGACAATGTGTATTTTATTTTAATTTGGTTTTTGGTACTCTAATATGGTGACTGTTGTATTAACAATGTTCTAATTCTTTAATTAGATTATGTGATAACTATACTAATATTTTGTAATTTCCTAGTATATAGTATAAAAATAATATTATTTTACAATTTTATTAATCTAATTTTATAATAACCCTAATGATAAATCAAATTTTCTTGACTGACATACTAGTTTTATTCCAGTTGTTTAAAATTTATTTTCAGATTATAAAGCAGCTTTGAAGCAACACCTTAGATTCAATAGTTAAAACAATATAAAGAAGATTCTTTTTCCAATATTTACAACCAGGCCAGTAAATTAAGACTGGGAAACCTTTCCTTTTTGAAAACAATAGAATAATGATAGAAGGAGCCACCGAATGCATCGTTGAGGTCCAAGTGTTCTAGTAGTAAAAATGTGGTTCTAGGATATGTGACCCCCTTCTTGCAGAAGGGGATCACTGGGATTTCCATTGGTTATTTCCATTATTTGTGACTAGCGGAAAGCTTCCAGACCGCTATTCGCAAGAAGAGCAAAATTTGCTAGACTTGGAAAGCAAATCAAGAATACAAGCGAAGTGATTTTGGCTAGTGGTTTTTAACAGTAAATTCAAATTAATACGCTTGTGAATACAATAAAATCCAATTTTGACTTTTTTTTTCCTTCATGTTCTTATCAATTATTCAAGAAATTAATACCATTTATGAAAACCTTGCAACATAATGACTTAAACCCATTATTGATACTGGTCTACACATAAAAATTTATTATTACAATGGAAGCGTGGTCAATTTTTAAATAATTTGCCTTTTTTGTCTAGTTATTCACGATTAGCCGGCATAATTTTCACTAACCTGTCTTGTAAGCCAGTTCGCTTTCCATCTTTTTTTTTGCGACAGGCATTTTTTCCCCGCTAAGACACGTCTCGTCGAAAAAGCCCCTAAAAGTAGCAGCGACGTATGGAAAGCGTTGGGTTCTCCAGTTTCCACCACCAAGTATACATCTAGGAGTGTCACTTTTTTCCGCCGCAGCGTGCCTCTATACACCATGCACGGTTCAATGCTGCCACCGCATGGTGCATCATGTGGTGTATGCTATTTTTAAAGTCAACACTTAATGAAAAATGAGAGTAAATGTTATTTCCTAGCAAATACAAGCAAAAACGGGACATTTAACATTTCTGTTGATTTTACCTTCGAAATAGCAAGGCTGGTAACCATATTTTCTGCTTTTATTTATTTTTTTTATACAGAGAATTTTAAGGCGGCCCAACCTAACTGATCAATCTATTTTGCTAGATGGGGTGCATTTACACCATCTGGGCCCTTTTTGAGGTGGCTTGGTATTGCATTGTTCAAATAAGCACATTTTCCAAGAAAAAATTTTGAAACGTTGCATCTTCTGTGTACCTTTACTCAGGAAATGATACCATTGATACAATTTTTCTTTCAGGAGTGTACATTTGGGTAAAACTGCATAATTTTTTATTTAGAGATTAAATATAGCGAATTTGCGGGGCGTATTTAGCTATCTAGAGGCTGCTAAAAAGATCTGATCAAAAATCTATTGAAAATTCCGGATTCGGTACCTCGTAATAAGTCTATGCATATAATAAGTCTACTCTGCATGTCTGCATGACTGACGGAACAAAAGCGAGCAACTGACGCTCGGAAACCAGTTTGACTTGCGTAGCCCTATTGAAATTCATTAATTCCGTAAAATGGGGGAAACTGAAGAAAAGATAAAAATTGCCTATTCATTTTCCACTGGTAGAACGAACCTTTTGAATATGAGTGCTGTAATAAGAAATTAAAACACATGAATGATTTCTCACACGGAAACATGATCTGGAATAAAATTGATGGAGATGAAAAATGAATGTAAATTATTGAATGAGTGACATAACAAGCGAAATAGCTACCTTAGTCAAATTAATTGGTCCTGCCAGTCTTGAACCACCAAAAATTGATCCTTTTTAAATAAAATTATAATTTAAGTATATTAAATTACTAAAAATATTTACCCCTCTCCCCCCCCCCGAATAAGTCCTTTTGTATACCCCCCTGAAAGAAATCCTGAATACGGCCCTGCCTTCAAAACAAAGATATACCTCTTTAAGCTGCTTGGTGCCATATGTTTTTTTTATGACTTTTCACCCTCGTTTTTTAGTCCAATTTCGCACCCGCTGCTATCAATAACTGTATAGCTGCAAGTTAAGGTTTTTTCCTTTAAAAGTTAACCCAATTTTCTTAACCTTGTAAGATCTACCACCTAATCCGTTCAAGCAATCAGAGTTCATTTGCACTGACCTTGGTATTTTATGGTTTACGGTGTAAATCGTGTGGTTTATGATTTATAAGGTAACATATATATATATATATATATATATATATATATATATATATAATATATATATATATATATATATATATATATATATATATATATTATATATATATATATATATATATATAATATATATATATATATATATATATATATATATATATATATATATATATATATATATATATATATATATATATATATACATATTATATATATATATATATATATATTATATATATATATATATATATATATATATATATATATATATATATAATATATATATATATATATATATATATATATATATATATATATATATATATATATAATATATATATATATATATATATATATATATATATATATATATATATATATATATATATAATATATATATATATATATATATATATATGTATATATATATATATATATATATATATATATATATATATATATATATATATATAATATATATATATATATATATATATATATATATATATATATATATATATATAATATATATATATATATATATATATATATATATATATACTATATATATATATATATATATATAATATATATATATATATATATATATATATATTATATATATATATATATATATATCACTATATATATATATATATATATATATATATATATATATATATATATATATATATATATATATATATATATATATATAATATATATATATATATATATATATATATTATATATATATATATATATATATATATATATATATATATATATATATATATATATACTATATATATATATATATATATATATATGGTTGTGTGAATTCTCACTTGAACAATTCAAACAGTCAGTCATTATCCTTGGTACTTCAACACTCTGTGAAACGGATATACTTCTAGTTACTAGTCTAGTTACAGGCTTTTTAGACAGGAAAAACGTGCTTTAATGTCACGTACTGCAAAAACAAGGAATTACGGGAATGTTAAGAGATTTTAGCAGCCAAGGTTGGATGCCCCTCTTATCTGTAGGCCTACATGACTTTTTCGCAAAGGGCTCTAGTTCGCGAAAATTAGGGGGAAGGACAAGGGATTTTCGATAATTTTTTTAATGAAGGTTAAAAAAAAAACTGTTTATTGAAATATCCGGGGGCAATCTGGTCTTTTTTTCATTTCTTCGCTGAAAGTACAAAAAAAAAGATATGTTTCAAAATCAAGATTGTCCATCAAGCAGCGTTATCACGTTTTCATAAAATAAAGCTTTTGCGTATTCTTTTAATTGTAGATGGTACTAGTACTAGTGCCCCCAGCATTGATTAAACTAAATACAGCTGGTACACTTCGGTATTTGTTTGAAATTTACAAGAGATGCTTAAACTTCTAAGCATCCGAATAGTTGAATTGGGCGGCGCTAAATAACATAGGTATCGAATGGCGACTAAGTAAAACTTGCTAGGAGTAAAACCTCACAACATAGCAGCAACAAAACGGAATTTCTTTATGAAAAATTTATAAATTTCGAAAACAAATTAATAAGCTTTTCCTAGAATGCTTTTCCTTCCACGCTTGATCAGAGCTTGAATCTCCATGTCCATTCCACATTTTTAATTCTTGAATAGTTTGCTTATGATGATTGTGATGATTATGATGTCTTCGGGATTTTGATGTTAGTCTAGTGTGAAAGGATTTGTTTAAGTGTAATTTTAGCATTTAGAAGAAATTTATGTACGTAGTGTGAAAGCCGCATAAAATCATCTATGGAAACTGAAGTTCATCTGCATTAGAAATGCACCAGAAAAAAGACGGAAGTATTGTAACATAACAAATTGGAATCTCCAGGCCTGTGCTTAAAAAGAACTCAGGCCGTCTCAATGCCCTCAAAAAAAGTATGATTGTGACTAATAGCGTCTTGGATTTTATTCCTCCCCTTCCGTTCCCCCTCCCCCGACAAAAAAATGTATCTTTAATATTATGGCTTATATGATTTTTAGTCTTCAAGCGACAAAGTCAACTGGCGTTAACTGATTTCATTGTATTTTTTACCGCCCATTCAATTCCTCAATACCACTAAGCGCGTGTTCTTTCAAAAAAGAGCTCACCCCTTTCCCTTAATCTATTTTAACCCCATCAGTGAGTGATTGCATAATGATCTACTTATCTTCTTATAAAAGGGGTAATCCAAAAAAATATGTTTGATGGAGTTGTCCCCAGGCTAAAGCGTTAAATAGGGTAATGCCTTTTTTTATGTGATAGAAAAAAAATGTTGGGCACACGCATCAATGGATTTGCGGAAAGGGTTATGTCAATAAATTTTTAGGCAATCCTTTTATCCTTCAAAAGTGGCAGCGTCGAGTCAGCAAAAGTAAATATAGGGATTTGCATATTATAGCAAGGAGATAACATGAGTGTCGGAATTGCCGAATAGGTATTTTTGTTTAAAGTGAATTGTGCAAGACTAACATTTAATAAATCGAATTGTTTTAAATCTTAAATGACGCTTAGAAGCTATAAAACCATCTGAAATGAAAAACTTTTCGATTGTTTCCCTGGAAACGGGCACTGTCCAAATTTTAAAGAAAATGGATGATTATTTTTGACCGGCACGAAATTAATAAAGGCCCATAGCTGAATAGTTATCTTCAAAAGTCAAATTTGGGGCCTTAAGACATCTGGTTGATAAGGCTGCTTTATTTTAAAGCAAAATTTTTAAATATGTGTCAAAAACCGAAGAGTCTTTCATAATGTTGACTAAAAAGGTTTCCTTTCTAGTGCCACTACACTACCCTTAAAGTTTGATTCAATATAGAAATTTGTCCCTTGAAACCTCTAAATAAAACCAACGCTGTTTTGTTTTGAACCGTTGATTGCTTGAGAACCATTCATCTAGATTTGGCTCAGAATTAGAATTAGTTTGAGCCCAGTCAAGCTAAATATTAAAGACCATTGCAAGAGTCGAACTCAGGACCTTCGTATTAGAACTTCGACGTGCTATCTACTGCGTTAAGCAGGCTTGTTAACACCAAAAGAAACGAAATAATAAGAAATACTACTTGCACACACACACACACATTTATCCTGAGGGAAACTTCGGGAGGAACCAGCTATTAGATGGTTCGATTAGTCTTTCGCCCCTATACCAAGCTCCAACGATCGATTTGCACGTCGGAATCGCTTCGGTCCTCCATATATATATATATATATATATATATATATATATATATATCTATATATATATAATATATATATATATATATATATATATATATATATATATATATATATATATATATATATATATATATATATTATATTATATATATATTATATATATATATATATATATATGAGGCCGTGTCACTCTGAAATCCTGATACTTTTAAAAATGTATCCTAATATTGCGTTGCTTTTTATTTAAAATCTCTAATGGTGAAAATAAGAACAGACAAAAGCTTCAATTTCAAATGTGAGCAAAAACAAAAGTAATATATATATATATATATATATATATATATATATATATATATATATATATATATTATATATATATATATATATATATATATATTATATATATATATATGATATATATATATATAATATATATATATATATATATATATATATATATATAATATCATATATATATACTATATATTATATATATCTATATATATATATATATATATATATATATATATATCTATATATATATCTATATATTATACTATATATATATATATATACTATATATATTATATATATATATATATATATATATAATATATATATATATATATATATAT
The DNA here is from genome assembly GCA_027921565.1 of Artemia sinica. NCBI lineage: Eukaryota > Metazoa > Arthropoda > Branchiopoda > Anostraca > Artemiidae > Artemia > Artemia sinica. The sequence goes on from CM051256.1 coordinate 6,169,823, forward strand.
AGTATATATATATATATATATATATATATATATATATATATATATATTATATAGACTACGTTAGGGGGGCGCGTGCACCCTCGCCCTCCCCTGGATCCGCCACTGACTCCACCTGAAGTGCATTTGTCCTCGTTTTCTTCCTTTCTTCGCGATTTTATGTTTTATCACTAAAATGAATTTTTTCATGTCTTTCTGTTCCTTCAGTACCTGAAATCTATAATTTACTCACGTTTATTGCTCAAAAGTAAACTTTGAAAAAAAGACGCGTGTCGAAATTTTGCTTACATTAGCCTTTTTTAATGTGCCACCACTTTAGAATGAGAATAAGTTTCTTTTACAGTTTGATTAAAAACTACGATTGCAATATATTGCAATCTGGTCTTACAAGCTAATTTGTAATTTGATAGCATATTTGATTAGTTTAATAATTACAAGATCATTAAGATATTATGCATGCGGAGATATGTCTGCTTTATTGCGCAAACACGATATGCTTAAGATTTCGTGTCCTATTAGATTGCATTCAATTATAGACATTCAATAATAATGGTTTTTCTGTCTGGTTTTGGGCAATTTCACACACACACAAAAAAAAAGATATAAAAAACTATTTTTTTTATAAATAAATTCCAATTTTTGAAGGTGACGTTTCTGAGTCGCTAAAAATTCAATAGAAAAAAAAATATTGAGGAATCTTCCCCAATATTTGGCCTAACTACCCACACAACTGATTATTTTTTAGTGGGTTTTAAGAATCTTAGACGGTTTGATTTTAATACCACTATTATCAAGACTAGCGGCGTTCAAAGTTTTTCCGGTGATACAAGTCTTGGTACAAAAAATACTTCCAAAAGAGAACTTCTTCCAAGACAGGTTTTGGATCTAGGAGGCAGTTTTAGGGGCACGCCACCCAGAAGTTCGAAAGTTGTGCTAAATACCTGGCAAAAGAAGTGAAAAGTAACAATGGGAGAGCCCAATTTTGTTGGTGCTCTTCAGGGGCGTAGCTCCAGCATTTTTATTGAGGGGGCAAAAAGTTCCACATCCAGAGAGTCAAGGGGCATGGGCTATATAATAGGTTTTTTCTAATTTATTGGAGGCAACTGCTCCCCCCCTTACCACCCCCAAACGACGCCACTGGTGCTCTTCGCTCTAAGCATCAATTTTGTACCTGCTCCTGTTCCAAGACGCCAAGCTAGTGTTGAATAGGTCGTGAAAATAAGTAAAATAATAAAAGTAGTACAAGAAAAATTTCGAGGCTCATGTCTTTTTTTTTATTTATCCTTTAATTCAGACTGAGGGTGTAAATTATACCCCCAGTTCTTTAGTAAAAATAAATAAAAATGGCCAGTTATTTTTTTATTATAATGGCCAACAACTAGTTTAGCAAAATTCAAATTGAACAGGAAAATTGATTGATCATTTTTCAATATCCATTTTTCCTGAAAAATTGATTTTTAAATTCTTCAATTATTAATTATAAATATTCTTTAATCACTTTAAATTTACTTTTTGTTACATTAAAATTCAACTATTTATGTTCTTCTTTAAATTCGTCAAGTATCATTGTACCAACTCATTTTTCATTCTTGTTTAAGTTGTCCAAATTACAAATTACCTTTGACCAATAAGAGATGTAAGATTGACCCCATCCCCCGTAAAAAAACAATCTATAAGTGACGACCTACAAAAATACCTAAAAGAGATTTGCTTGATTGAATTAATTTCATGAATTAATTTCAGTAATAATTTGAAGAAATTAAACTGTACTTTTTAGTTTAGACAGAAAATATAAAATTCGCAGCATAAAATAGACATTTGTATCTTTTTAATGCCTTTTAAAATGATCTACGTATTTTTGCGTCTGCGAAAACATGTGAAGGGTTTTTTTTTCTTTTGAATGGATTAAACAAAAAAACAAGTTTTTTCAACTGAAAGTAAGGAGCAACATTAAAACTTAAAACGAACAGAAATTATTACGTATATAAGGGGGTTGCCCCCACCCCAACACCTCGCTCTTTACGCTAAAGTTTTTCAGTACTTTTAAAAAAGCGTCTTATTGTTCTAATTAAACGGCCTTTATGTTTCAGGAATCATTATTAAAGAACTGGGACAAAATTCAAACTTTAGCGTAAAGAGCGAGGTGTTAAGGAGGGAGCAACCCCCTTACGTAATAATTTCTGTTCATTTTAAGTTTTAATGTTGCTCCTTACTTTCAGTTGAAAAAAACTTGTTTTTTTCTTTAATGTCTGATCGTTTTATAAATAAAGCCAGGAAAACTGGCTCCACCACCACGGAGAAACCCACTCCCCACGGGAATATCCCCTAGACAATTCAATCCCCTTGAAAATTTACCCTGGACAATTACTCTCAACCACTCTGCGCGTAAAATTGAGACGGAAAAGAGAAAGCAAGATATATAAACAGAGTTTTTGTAAGAATCCGGCAAATTCCCCCAATTTATAATTCCCCCTGACAAGTTCACTCCCTGAAACTTCCCTCCCCATGGAAAATTCCCACGTGGAAAAACTCCAGCAGAAAATTTGCCCCCCCCCCACCCGAAAAATGTATGCCTACATCCCAATAACAAATACTATGCGCAAACAATGGGCAAATCTAGGTCGATACGATCACCCTTGAAAAAAAAAAACACGCATCCGTGATCTTTCTTCTGGGCAAAAAATACAAAATTCAACATTTTTGCAGATAGGAGCTTGAAACCTATAGATTTCTCTGATATGCTGAATCTGATAGTGTGATTTTCATTAAGATCACTTGACTCTTAGGGGCTGTTTCTCCCTTATTTCGAAAATCAGGAAAATTTTCTCAGGCTCGTAACCTTTGACGGGTACGACTAAACTTAATGAAATTTACATATTTGAAATCAGCATAAAAAAGCCGATTCTTTTGATATATCTATTGGTATACAAATTCCGTTTTTTAGAGTTTCGGTTACTATTGAGCCTTGTCGCTCCTTACTTACAGTTCGTTACCACGAGCTGTTTGAAAACTAACCAAATCCTTTGCAATTTTTATTTCGTTGGCCACCTTTTTTTGCAAGAACATTTTTTAGGTTACTTTGCTGCAACACAGGAATCTATAGTTAAGGGTAGAGGGGCTTTGCATATAAAATTTACAAAAATCGTTAAATTTTGCAATGAAAGGGAAAACATGACGGGTACTTACATGTTATAGCGACTGTACCAAAGAATTAAAGCTAGGTTGATTCTAATAAAATATACCAAAATATGATCAAACTATAATACTTTAGTAACAAAATTATGGAAACTACAACAGAGACTTAAAGCAGGCCGCCCAGAACGCATTATATTAAATACCTAACCTAACCACTTCTATATATTAACATTTAACTAAAATATACCTGTAAAGTAGTTTCTCTCACTCAGGCTAAGCTGATCATCTCCGAGTAGACACAGAAAACCCGTTTCATTACGGACCAAGAACAAAGTGTGGTCGCTATAATACCCAAGTACCAGAGTCCTCAGCTTTTACAGCAAATAAATTGCTGTAAAAGCGTTGTTTTATAAACTAACACCGAACTCTAATGGGAAGAAAGAGAAATCTGGTGAAGGTAAACAGGAAAGTTTTGCAAAAGCACAGGATGGGTGCCCTAAGCCCCATTGCATTTCTGGTTGGAAAACCACAAACAAAGATTAGCACCGCCGGTTTGGTATGGTGGAGTACCTTTTGCCTTTTTTGTAAGAATTACTATTAGTTAAGTTGTCATAACAGAAAATTGGAAAATTTTGGGTTTATTTCAAATCCTTCGTAATGTTAATTTGTAATAAAATCTATTTAGGAAATAATATTGGCAAAGTTAAAAGGACCGACAATAATCAATTCATATGGTACTGCCCGGCACTTATATAGGAAAGAGCTTTGGGTTTCTTGCATCCACTTGAATAACGAATCTACAATTTATCAATAGCATGTTATATTTTGAATTAATTCGCATTATCTTTACGTTTTTTTTTATTTTGAACCTCCCCCTCCTCCTAAATTTGCCCTTGTTTAAGTGCCTAGGTGATCCTGAACTTGAATATGGTAAATAGGCTACAAACAAACTCAATCACTCAAACAAAAAATCAATTTCTGGTAGCCTATAAAACCGAACTCAATCGTATTATCAGGGCTGTCTTCAGGGGAGGGGAGTTTTCTCGGTTTGAACCTCCATCCATCCAAATTTAGTCTGACTTGTACAAAATTAACAAAATGCACTTAAACAATTTTTTGTTGCGTTTTATAAAGTCATTTTCTTAACCCCCCCCCCTGAAGTTTAGAATAGTATTTTCTGAGCGTTTTCTGTCGAAATTACAAAGTAATCGGTTTGTTTCTATTATTTGGAAATCTAAAGTACCTTTCCGCATCAATTTATATTACCTATTTCATATTTAATGTATTTTCAACTTCATCCTTTATTTTCCATGGAAACGGCTAATATCTTGGACATTCAATGAAGAATATCCTAATTATGATGCATTGATTTTATTTATATTTAAGGCTTCTTTTTATAATGGTACTCCTTATTTTCCAGAGAATCGTCCAAATGATAAGGCTTCTCCCAGTACAGGCTTCAAAATTCAAAATCATGGTAAGTTTTAGTTCTTCATAACACATGTAACTAGGATCTCTGTTGTAGTTTCATTTAGGACCATTCTCATTGAAATTTTGCTGAAACTGAATAGCGCTAATTTGAAGGAATCAGCATTTTTCATAAAATTGTTCAGCTAATCAGAAAATCCTATAAAAAATGTCATTGGTTCAAATTAGAACTCGCTCAATCTCGGTGTCAGTATAATATCATTGTGGCTTGACCTTTTTGGCTTCCAGTACTCTAGGCAACGTTTTTTTAAATACACCAATGTTGCTACTACATAGAAAAATGGACTTCAGTATTAGCCAATACACACTCGAGAGAGATTCGAGAGGTTTGCTGATCTAAGAAAACCGGTTTCATAGCCAAAAAGACAAATAAACGGGTGACAGAATACATTTGACTTGTATAATTTGGGCTATATATTTGCACATTAGGGAGTGGGGTAAGGTTAGGTTATGTTACTTTATCCTCTCGCCCTAATGTGCAAATATATAGCCTAAATTATAATGTTGCATAAATTAAATTATTATATTTTCATCATATTTTGGTATATTTCATTACGGTTAACCCAACTTCACTTCTCAATTGTGTACTGGCTAATATGGAAGTACCGAAAAAAATGTTTAACACTTACTCTTATCGTTTTAAACTATACTTCTTTTTCTCAAGTTCATGCCTTTGATTAAAATTCCAGATACATAAGGGGTGAGGTGTGTCTTTGGGGCCATGACACGGAAGTTTTGATACTTTTAAAAATGTATCCTACACTGCTTTGCTTTTTATTTAAAATCTATAACGGTAAAAATAAGAAAAGAAAAAAGCTTCAATTTGAAATGCCGAGTGAAATAAAAACAAAAATGTGAAATAAAGTGAACTGAAATATATATATATATATATATATATATATATATATATATATATATATATATATATATATATATATATATATATATATATATATATATATTACTATATATATATATATATATATATATATATATATATATATATATACTTGTGATTTTCGCAACTTGATTTTTTGACCTAGTGGAAAGCACCAATAAACTGATTAATCTTCTCTTTTTCGATCTAGGACAAATCTTATAAAAAATTACAATTGAATCTCTGGAGCAGGGAGACAGACGCCAAGAGCAACTGAGGGTGACTAGGGTGATGTGAAATTGAGCAGAAGTCTATACGTTAACCTTGCGGCATCCTATCTAGCTGGTCAACTTTGTGGAAAATTGGAATAGGAGAATTCATGCATCGTGATATGCCTCTTGACTGACCATCAAGAGACCTAAGATACACAGTAATTTGATTGATTTATTGCTCAGGGCAGTATCGAGACTTGCTGTCGCGTCAGGGCCGCCAAATTCATGGAAATAGTAGGGCTGTTTTTTCCAATGTTACTAAATCTCATACTTTCCAAAAATTAGCTTGAAATTAAAATCTTTGGTCATGGACTATAAACTTATCACAAATTTAGTGATACCGTTTCGTGGCTCAGTTTAGCGAAGTCAATTTTGTTTACGGTGTGACCAGCATTTTTAGGAAAATTATCCCTCGTCCCCTTCATACGGGACACCTCTGTTGAATAATACAGCTTCTTCAATTGAAAGATCATGCTATAAAGTATACCAATTTATAATGGAAAGGAATATCCATCTAAGAACCCAGTTATACTGGAGTCCCCTTAATTCCCTGCAAATAATTTTGTGAAGGGTCATTTATCTTAGCCATTTTAATAAACATCCCCTTGCTTTTTCAGGAGGGGTCATTTTAGTGTCCAGCTTTTGAGAGAGCCGACTGTTCTGAATTTCTCGTCTCTTCTCAATAATCGATTTCTTTGCATCAATAAGTCTAGAAATTCTGGCGCATTTGCTATGAAAATCTACTGGGAAAGCTGGCGTTTAGAGGAGGAAATTTCTAACACTAATATTCGGGGAATTTTCATATTCGGTATGTCAGAAAAGCAAAAGCTAAGAAAGGTCATGGAAACAAAACGGTTTTTTTAAAGTTGTCTATTCCTTTGTAAAGAGATAGAAGATATCTGTTTTTTTTTTTTTCATTGGAAAGAAACTCGTGCTTAGGGATTGACGAATTTCTGGATGATGTATCAGTTTTCATTGTGGAATAATTAGGCTTAAGAATTTGACATTAAAAATGCTTAGAATTTGGAGTTAAGGATATTTTAGCTTGAATTAGCCTGGACTTCACCGTATTGAATTAAATAATAGCTGCAATAGGAGACACGGTTTTCACTTCAGGAAAATTTGTTTCCACTTTTTTTTTCTAACGCTGAATTTCAATACACAGTTAACATTTTTATATCAGTCGAAAATTTATGTGGAATGAGGTCTTTTCTTAAAGGCAGCTATTAAAATAAAACATTATTTCGGATATGTGACCAATAGCCATCCTCAGCGAAATTGATCATATAGCCGAAATATTCCTTAAATTCTATTTTTCTTCGCTGTTGCTGGAAAAAAACTTCATTTTGCTTAACTTTTTTCATATGATGGAAATGTAGTTTGGTCTTTGTTGTTGGTTTTTTTCTTCTTTTTTTCAAAATTTGGATGGCTTGGGCTTGTGAAGAATTTAATTGTTTGAAAAGTATTTGAATATAGCATCATATACAAAACTAAATCCATAATTACATTTTCTCTAGCACTCACAGTGTTTGTGAAATCGCTTTATTTAAGCTTTTTGACTGATTGTTTGTTCACCTTCTAAAAAAAGGTCAATTACACAAATAGTGAGAATGCTAGAAGCTAAAAGGAATCTCTTCAACTTTTAATTTATATTTTTGATCTCTTCAATTTTTAATTTATATTACCAGATCTCTAATCTCTTCAACTTTTAATTTATATTTTTGATCTCGAATTTAGTAAACAGACAAACTTTAACAAAAAAAAAATAAATAAATCAGGTGAGAAATCTAATTGTATATCTATATTTGAAATATACATTTCAGTCCTTTATCACAAAAATCTTGCCCAAGTCTTTTGTAAGTAAGTGTACAAGAAAGTTAAGGGTTTGGGCTTTGATATTACGTTGTTTTTCTCAACATTCGAGTGTTTTATTTATAAGCTTTGAACATATATTTCAACCACTGGTAACCGTCCTGTCTAAGTGGTTGGCGTGCTGTGATGGGAATCCTTTGTTTGAGGGACACGGGTTCGATCCCTGGCGTGGCCAGTTATTTGGTTTGGGACGGGGGCCAGTGGTGCGACTCTGTAAGCTCAGCCAGAGTCAACCCAGCTCTAAACGGGTGCCTGGAGAAATCTGGGGAAGGTAAGCAGGAAGGGTGTGTGAAAGCGCAGGAAGGCTGGCCCCCAACTCCCCATTGCACTACCTGGCTGAAGGGCCGCGAAACGGAGAACAGCATCGCCAGTTTGGACCTTGGGGATCGAGTTTTGAAAAAAGGTATTTTTTTTTATTTTTCTGAAGGTGTTAGACGGGTAACACTCTATATCTGACTCGCACTGAGCAACAGTGTTGCCGACGAGGCACAGCTGTACCGTTTTTGGTAGAATTTAGAGTTCCTGGTATAATGCAGTAAAAATGGAAATGTTGGCGCTTTTATGAAATGTTCCCTACCTAATAATTTTCGTCTAAGTAGAACCTGAGTATAATCGGTTTTATTTGTCGGATGTTATTTTTTACAAACAAAATTGGGCTTTAGTTGGGGTGGGGCACAGTATATATAATTAGCAGTATGATCTTTCCCTATCTCACCCATTATAAAAACCCGGAACGAGGTGCGAGTGCTCCAGAGAACGTATAAACCACAGTTTATAGAATTAGCAGTATGATCATTCCCTATCTCACCCATTATAAAAACCCGGACAGAGGTGCGAGTGTTCCAGAGAAGTTTTTGCAGATATAAACATAAGCGGCATTAGATCTTTTCACGGGTAGACAAGTCAGATTTCTCTTGGACGCGAAACTTACAGTTATAATAGAAATAATCGGAAATAAGTGGAAACCCGCTATTACGAATAATGCACTTTGTAACCCTCTTGGACGCGAAACTTACAGTTATAATAGAAATAATCGGAAACAAGTGGAAACCCGCTATTACGAATAATGCACTTTGTAACCATTTCTCATTGATTGACGGAAACAGACTAACCCGTTAATGCAGAAATAAGTGAGAGGAGCTTTTTGTTCGCACCGAGAATGAAGACCAGAAATAATCTGCGATAAACTTACTGGATAATTCTATAAACTATGGTATAAACATAAGCGACATTAGGTCTTTTCACGGGTAGACAAGTCAGATCTCTCTTGAACGCGAAACTTGGCTTTGTGTTCATGAATAAGTTCATGAATAAGTGGATTCATGAATACATCCACATGAATAAGTGGATTCCGCTAATGCAGGAATAAGTGGGAGGAGCTTTTTGTTCGCACCGAGAATGTGGTAAACTTAGTGCCTAATTATATAAACTGTGGGCTGGGGGTAAAGTACCACTGTAGTTTCCATAATTTGGTTAATAAAGTATTATATTTTGATCATATTTTTTTTATATTTCATTAGGATTGAGCGTCAAAGAAACATACCCGCTAGACTTTACCCCCCCCCCCCCCTAATGTGCAAATATATATCCCAAATTTGTTTTTAAAGTATTATATTTTAATCTTACTTTGGTATATTTCATTAGAATTAAGCGTCAGAGAATTATATATGAAGAATATTAGGTAGGGGGTTTTTCATACAAGTACCGAAATTTTTGGTACAATACAAATTTCCACTATATTCGGGTTTTACTTGCTCATTGCTGACTTAGATATCTATTCAAGTTTTAGTTTATCGAAAATTTTCTTCTTTTTCTGGCAAATTCTTGACCTGCTCTTCAAATGGTACAAATTAATCCCTCACCGTACAATTTTAGTCGGAAACTGGTACAGTGTATTTCAAAGCGTTGGCAACACTGCAGAGTGCAGCATAAGAGGCAACCATTTGGTTCTCTTGCAATCTCATAAATTCTGCCATATCCTAAATTTTGTAATTGTATTAAATGTGACGTATTCTGTCGAGTTCCATTACTGCCGATAAGGAAAGTTGGAAATGAGGTAGAAAGCGGAGCCAATAAACACATAAGCAACTTTTTTCATTAAAAGAGAGGAATAAATCGGTACTAGGAACTAGATTTTAGCAACATATAACGCACATCGGTAGAAGCGCTGTGGTGCCGCTGCCTTTGGGGCTCTATATTGCTCTTTACCATAATTTTAAGGTCTAAACTTAAAATAATCTGTAGATTTAGCTCAATATCCCCCCTCCACTATCTCCTAGAGGTTTTAACTCGATAAGTCCTACCAACCTTGGGGTATGAAATATGTATTTTCCTAACATCCCTTTTTCCTTTTTCCTTTTTCCTAATATCCTTTTTTCCTTTTTGGTAATATCCCTTTTTGGTATGTGGTAATTAAAACTTTCACATTTTTTACCGGAAGTTGTTAAGGCATACGTAGAACGATCTTATTAGGTCATCAGTTAAGATCACTTGACAATAACCCCATTCTTTAGTGCTATTAAATAAAAAAAAACAAGTTTTTTAAACTGAAAGTAAGGAGCGACATTAAAACTTAAAACGAACAGAAATTATTCCGTATATGAAAGGGGCTGTCCCCTCTTCAACGCATCGCTCTTTACGCTAAAGTTTTTTATTGTTTTAAAATATAGAGTTGTGAGACAGAGTCAAACTTTAGCGTAAAGAGCGAGGCGTTGAGGAGGGGACAGCCCCTTTCATATACGGAATAATTTCTGTTCGTTTTAAGTTTTAATGTCGCTCCTTACTTTCAGTTTAAAAAACTTTTTTTTTTATTTAATTTCTGATCGTCTTTTAGTTAATGCAGCTTTTATTTTGGCTCACCGTCATTGAATAAGTAAACAAATTTGCATAAAAATTTTACTTTTCCTTTGCTAAATGGCTGTCTCTAAATTTGGTTCTGACGTAATTTACAAATTAACTTACATAACGAACTTCTATATTCGTATATTTTTCTCTTGGCAAAAAATACAAAGTTGCAGATTTTTGCAGATATGAGCTTGAAATCTATGTAATAGGGTTTTCTGATACGCTGAATTTGACGGTGTGATTTTCATTGAAGTTATTTCGCTTCTAGGGAATTTTTTCCCCCCTCTTTAAAAAATCAGGTAAATTTTCTCAGGCTCGTAGCCTTTAATGAGTAATACTAAACTTAATAAAATTTATATATTTAGAATCAGCATTATAAACACATTCTTTTGATACATTTATTGACATCAAAATTCCGTTTTTAAAAGTTTCGATTACTATTGAGCCGTATCGGTTTTTTTTTATTGTTTTTTTTATTACGTATATGTTATTAGGTATATGGGGGGGGGGTTCTCCCCTTAGCCAATACAAGGCTCTTTACGTTAAAAGTAAAAAAAAATTAATTCACAAACCTCTGAATCACAAAGGCCGTTTAATTAGAATAGATAGCTCTTTTGAAAGCACTAAAAAAACTGTAGCGTAAAGAGCGAGGTATTGACTTGGGGGAGAACCCCCTCATATACGTAATAATTTCTGTTTGTTTTAAGTTCTAATGTTGCTTCTTACTTTCAGTTGAAAAAACTTGTTTTTTTTTAAATTTAATTTCTGATCGTTTTTTAAATAATGCTTGGAAATCCGGCGCCCCCTTCATAGAAATATCCCTTACCCCAAAGAAACATCCTCCACGGAAAGATTCTCCCGAGTAACCTCCTCCTCCAACCCCCCCCCCACCAGAAAAAAATCCTTCCTGAAAATGTCTGTATACTTCCCAATAACCAATACAATATGTAAGCAATGGGCAAAGTTCATAACTTGCAGCCCTTTCCCTGGGAACTGTGGGGGATTAAGTCATCCTAAAAGACATATTTGTTAGATTTTCGACTATGCTGAACAAAATGGCTATCTCAAAATTTTAATTGGGTGACTTTGAGAAAAAAATGAGCGTGGGTGGGGCCTAGTTGCCCTCCATTTTTTTGGTCACTTAAAAAGGGCACTAGAACTTTTAATTTCCGTTCCAATGAGCCTTCCTACGATATTCTAGGACCACTGGGTCAATACGATTACCCCTGGGGAAAAAAAAAAAAAAAAACAAACAAAAAAACAATTCAACACGCATCCGTGATCTTTCTTCTGGCAAAAATGGAAAATTCCACATTTTTGTAGATAGGAGCTTGAAACCTCTACAGTAGGGTTCTCCGATACTCTGAATATGATGGTATGATTTTAATTAAGGTTCTATAATTTTTAGGGGGTCTTTCCCCCTTTTTTTCGAAAATCAGCCAAATTTTCTCAGGTGCGTAACTTTTGATTAGTATAATTAAACTTGATGAAACTTATATATTTGAAATCAGAATTAAAATTTGATTCTTTTGATGTGTCTATGGTATCAAAATTCCGTTTTTTAGAGTTTCAGTTACCATTGAGCCGGGTCGCTCCTTACTTGCAGTTCGTTACCACAAACTGTTTGAAAATCTTACATCTTTCTGCGCAGATTACCGTTATTTAGTTCAGCATTGTTCAAAGATCTTACTCTCACTGATGTTAGCAAATATTGCGAAAAACGCCATTTTTCTGCCACATAGAACAATAACGAGAAACATTTGATGATATGCTCATCATTGTTCTTAGACCGCTGATCAGAACAGAATGATGAACGACGTTTGCAAAAGAACGGTATAAGAAGTAATATCTTAGTCCTAAGAATTCCTTTATAAGCGTTTTTTGTCGAATTTAACATCTTAGCACAATGATGAACAAAAGAACGGCCTTAATAGGTCTTGAGATATTAAAATGAACGTTTTAAGTTTCGATATTGGTCTTTACTATCTTTCAAAGGCCCAAACTCAAAATAATTCATTGGATGTAGTTCAATACCTCCCGCCCCCTCCATTAAGCCTTGAGAGTTTCAAATCAATAAGAACAAATAATCCTGGGCTATCAAATGTGTATTTTCCCAACACTTATGGCCCATTTTGGTCTGGGGGAATCAAGAATTTTTACTCCTCCAGACCGTCATTTCTAAAGATTTTGCTCTTGCCTTCTCACAATAAATTGCCCAGGATTTAGATTCATTAAAAAAGGTATTATCCTAACCAGGAGCCTTTCACCTTCCCTTTTCCCCATCTTATATAAATCGGAAAAATAAACTATTTCCCTTAGAACTAAGGCAAATATGTTTTTTTTGGGAGGGGGAATCAAGTACACCCAAAACAAGCGAATTATAAAAGAAAAAAAAAACTAGAAAAATGTGATAAAACTGAAATGTCTAGGGAGCATCGGCCCGAAGGAGCCTCTGCAATAGGTTTTTGCAGGAGCAATTGATATTTTCCCCCTTCTTAGGTTTCTATTTGTGATTCCTTATAGGCCTCTAGATTTCAGGACGTGTAAACTAATCGATTAGTGTTCAGGTTGTCGTCCAGTCCAAACATGAGGCTTATCTCTATTTCCATTCCGCTTCTTAAAATTGAAAATCTTTGAATGCTAGGGCAAGGGAAAGGAGATTAGAAACAATTCAATTTCCAACACGAAAAGGTTGGCTGTAAGATTGGCCAATAGGGGAATCCGATTTTTGTCTTCCCCCTGTTTGCAAACATGGAAAGAATGTATAGAATCCTATTAAAAGGTCTTTCAAATACGTTGAAGCGTGTTTGATGAAAAAGTTATTTCTTCCCCAAATATATTGACTATATATGTAAAACAGTTCAACAACAGTTGTCATTGACGCCAATTTACGAAACAATTGTGGAGGGGCCGAATCAATTTTTAAAATCTAGAAGGAGGGGGGACAGTTATTTTTCAATTTTTGTTCAACAAAAGAACACAAACAATATTTTTCAAAATTAAGAGGGGGTGTGCCTTCCCCTGCCGGTGGTGCAACTGGCAATAATTTAAAAGACTAATGTTATACACCATAAGTTTTTTAGGAGAGCTGAAAAGCTGAAAAAAATGTGTTTCGGGACGTTTGATTGCTTTTAAAAGAAAATGTTTTTATAGGAGAGCTGAAAAGCCGAAAAAATGTGTTTCAGGACGTTTGATTACTTTTAAAAAGAAAACGTTAATGGGAGAGCTGAGAAGCTAAAAGAAAATGTGTTTCGGGACGTTTGATTGCTTTTAAAAGAAGATATTTTTATAGGAGAGCTGAAAAGCCGAAAAAATGTGTTTCAGGACGTTTGATTACTTTTAAAAAGAAAACGTTTATGGGAGAGCTGAGAAGCTGAAAAAAAAATGTGTTTCGAGAGGTTTGATTTCTTTTAAAAGAAAATGTTTTATAGGAGAGCTAAAAAGCCGAAAAAATGTGTTTCAGGACGTTTGATTGCTTTTAAAAAGAAAATGTTTATGGGAGAGCTGAGAAGCTAAAAAAAAAAATTGTGTTTCGGGACGTTTGATTGCTTTTAAAAGAAAATGTTTTATAGGAGAGCTGAAAAGCCGAAAAAACGTGTTTCAGGACGTTTGATTGCTTTTAAAAAGAAAACGTTTATGGGAGAGCTGAGAAGTTAAAAAAAAAATGTGTTTCAGGACGTTTGATTGCTCTTAAAAGAAAATGTTTTATAGGAGAGCTGAAAAGCCGAAAAAATGTGTTTCAGGACGTTTGATTGCTTTTAAAAAGAAAATGTTTATGGGAGAGCTGAGAAGTTAAAAAAAATGTGTTTCGGGACGTTTGATTGCTCTTAAAAGAAAATGTTTAATAGGCGAGCTAAAAAGCCGAAAAAATGTGTTTCAGGACGTTTGATTGCTTTTAAAAAGAAAATGTTTATGGGAGAGCTGAGAAGCTAAAAAAAAAAATTTGTGTTTCGGGACGTTTGATTGCTTTTAAAAGAAAATGTTTTATAGGAGAGCTAAAAAGCCGAAAAATATGTTTCAGGACGTTTGATTGCTTTTAAAAATAAAACGTTTATGGGAGAGCTGAGAAGCTAAAAAAAAATTTGTGTTTCGGGAGATCGGAAGAGCGTTTGATTGCTTTTAAAAGAAAATGATTTATAGGAGAGCTGAAAAGCCGAAAAATATGTTTCAGGACGTTTGATTGCTTTTAAAAATAAAACGTTTATGGGAGAGCTGAGAAGCTAAAAAAAAAATGTGTTTCGGGACGTTTGATTGCTTTTAAAAGAAAATGTTTTATAGGAGAGCTGAAAAGCCGAAAAAATGGGCTTCAGGACGTTTGTTTGCTTTTAAAAGAAATTACTTTTACGAACCCAAGATACGACAAAGCAATTTTGATATCAAAAGCACCAGTTTCCAACTGTTTATGTGAGCAAGAAAATGATATAACACATAAAATATCGTAAGCCGAGTGTAGAAACCTCAATACTCTTTTACATGTTCTTTTTCTTTTTCTTCCTACTGGGATAGGCCAGTTGTCTTCAAGATGTAGTTTTTTAGTTTTGGATATTAAGCAATTCGGAAAAGAGTAACTTCTAAATATATAAGGCGCCAAATACTTTTGCTGAAAACGGGTTGAAAAAATCGATAGAGCCTACTTTGTTTGAGAGGGTGGGATGTTTATGAACACGCTTGAAGTACCTGAAGTGAATTACACCGGTGCTGGCAGAAGTTCTCCATGAGAAGAAGTGGCAAAAGTTGCAAAAAAAGCCCTTATGCCTGAATAGTTTTGCACTTCGTGCATACTTTAGTCTTTCAGATACAATCCTCAAGGTTCTTGGGTATTTTATAAGAAAGCGTACTCTCAGTGACGTTCTAGACTGGTTACCTGCCAAGATTATTCACTAGAGACTGGGCTTCCCAATTCATGTTTCCTCTGGTATCTGTGAATGATATAGACGTAAAGCCCCAGGACCATTTTGCTGATGACTCCACGCAACTGCTCAGAAACACGGAAAACCGGCTTGCCCATAATTTCCTATTTATATTTCCAAGACGTAACCAATGAGAACTTTGAGAAGAACGTTATAATTGATCCGTCTTAACTAAGTTTGGATCAGTTGAGCTTCGATTTTGGCTAGACTTAGCTCTAGAAGCTAGCTATACCTCTACTGCAGATGGGCTTGGGTTCAACTGCATTTGAAAATTAACAATAGCTGAAAAATTGTTGAGAATGAGCCTGTAGTTCGCCTCTGTAGAGAAAATGCTGGGAATCACTTGCACGTTTATCAAATTTTTTCTTGTAAATGTGTGTCACTTCATCCTTACGCTTGTGTGCTTGAACAACGTATCATGCATATATTGCACGGTATTACAAATGATTATCTAAAGTTAAAACATGACAGTCATCCCAAGAAATTTTGAAATGGTCGTTTACTCACCTCTTTAATGGCACCTATCTGGCCCGTTTCTGTGTTATGAAAACAACAAATTCCAGCATTCAAATTGTTTTCTGCAGTTGGGACTTTGGATCGTGTCTGCTACTGGGATTAGCTGAAATTTCCAAAAGTTCATTACAAAGACCTCACATAGAAGTTTCTAAAAGACAACAGGGGTGTCTCCTTTAAGAAATCACGTACGCCAGGTGGCGCATGCCAAGTGTGGCGGAAGTGTGCCAAGCATGATGGAAATTGCGCAGCACACTTGGCGTTCCGAGATGTGCAACAGGTGGCGGAAAGCGGTTGATCCCTTGTAAAAGAACTCACATGATTGGGTGTTTGATTTCCCTTTGTTTAGGTCTGCCCTATGGTATTGTAACAATGTTTATATTTGCAACTATATATGCTTATAGTTGCGGTTAATGCATTTCTTAGTCAATAGTGTTATTTCCCAAGAGATGAGTAAGATCCTTTATGAATGCTCATATATGTCAGCAGTCACACATGTAATGCGTATCTTAGTAGATACTGAGATGTTGTGTAAAGTTGCATCTTCTAATTGCATTGGTAAGGTGTCAAAATCATGTAAAATGTCTTGACCTGATATGGACCTATGGTCTATGGTCTATCAAGACTGATGGTCTTGACCCTCTGCCCAAAGTGTGACAGTGGAATTTTCAGCTGTCAGAATAATTTAATGGCACACTTTTATTATGATGTGTTTCAACAGTGTCTTTTGAAAATGAAGTTTTACCCTAGAATAGACCTACGATATGGCCTTAAGTAAGATAGCTATAGTGTTTTGCAAAAAAGAAAAAGAACTGTTCAATAGTTTTTTCTCTTGCAGAGAAAAGTAGGCCAAATCTGACAATAATGTTAGGAGAACTGAAAGGGAAATATATTTCCATGCGCAACCACTTGTGTCTGGGCTAAGTTTTGTTAAAATTTCTTAAAAGGATACTCTGGCACGTTCGCATTTCAATTGAGGGCTTTGGGCCCGTGTCCCCTCGCACCAAATAAGAATTTTAAATATATTTCTATATTTTCCATGGAGTCCACGTGTTTTCTGATAAATGATATTGCATCGATAATGCAACATATATCAAGGAAAGTGGGTGATGGGAAAAATACTTGACAATTAATACATTAGTTTTACTTTCCCAGACTATCCAAGGAAACTGGTCACCAGTTCAATGTCAGGATTAATTAACAACCCCTACTTACCGGCTTTTCATAGCTGGTCACAGTCACAGTTCTGTTTCCCGCGACAAATAAAACGGGAGTCTTCTGCCAGTCCAGAGACTTTAAGGAGCTCCAGCCGAGACAGAGAAATTGATGCTGAGAATCAAGGTATGTAATTTGTATGCATCTTTTCATTTTAGTCATTGAACTTCTTATACAATTATCATCAGCGTGGGGTTATAGGCACAGGGTACCTAGAACACCTGGTAGGTGGGGAATGGGTCAAAATTTAAGTTTTTACGGAGGCAGAGGGCTTTCGCGTAACTTCGTGCATTTATCGAGCAAAACGTGAAGCGTTTTAAACTGCCATGTTTTCCGGTGCGAAGCTGTGTTGCCCTCTGGTGGATTAGTGCTATTATGAGATGTTTGAAGTAGTTGAGTATGCTTCACATTTTAAAACATGTTTTTGTAAAAAATAAAAAAAAGACACTTAAAACTTGCAAAATACCATTTTTTTTTTTACTGAATATAAGAGACTTTGGCGACAAGAGGCAGTACTTCAACCTCTTAGCCCCCTCTCATCTGGATTCGCCAATGGTTGTTGCAACTCATTTACAAACAGCGGAAAGAATGGAAATATCGGAATGAATAGCATTTCTGAGATTATTTAAACAAGAATGTAGGAAACTCGCAAAATTAGGAAGCTTTGGGTTTAAAATGAAGCTTTATTTACAGAATACGGAACTATCCTTGGGAAGATCATACCCTCTCCCAAAAAGTCATGGACTGTGTATGCTTGTGGTCGAAGGCGCTCGGAGTCAAAATCCCACGAAGGGTATATCCTTATAAATTTGGATAGGCTGGAGCACAGTATAAAGATGTAGTCCTATAATTTATGTACTGTGGGCTGGAGTCAACGATCATATCTCAGCTTGCTTTTTGAACAATCTTTGTACTTGATTAAAAGTGGGGTACCACTCTCATGCATGCCTTTAATTAATCTGGTCTAACCAGATTTTTGTAATGAGTTGTGGTGATTTTCACTGCATGTGTAGAAGCAATAGTATTGGTGGGGTAGAGAAATTTAAGTTGATCGTCAATAATGATCCTTCGATCTCTTTTGTCACTGACTGCTTCAAGAATTTGGAGTGATCTTTGTCTCTATTAGTTGGTTGTAGTCGGACTCACGATCTCCGAGAAGGTTGCTCAGACTGCTGAATAATTAAAAATGTTCCAGTTTACGAAATGTGCTGCTGTATGCCAGCTTTGCGTAGTGGAGGCAAAGTAAATATTTGGTGGGATAAAAATATGAAGTAGAATAACTCCTTATTTCCTTTTTTGTTATTTTTTAAACAATTCCTGTTTCTAAAAACGCTCACACATTTGATAAACTTCTCTTCAATACGCAAATTAATTTGAGAAAGTTTAGTGGTAGTTTCAGAAAGCGTTGAGGGACGATAGATTAGCTCCCCTTTGTTAAGATCAAGGGGTTGCGCACAGTTCATCCTTGGCACACGAGTAACTAGTTCTCCTTCTTTTATTTTTGAGATCCCTCTGAGTTTGTATCAGAGCTCACGCTCAGTACTAAATCCATGAATTCCACCCTTCCCCCATGCCTAAATGTGTCAGGTGTACATGAAGCGGGCAGGTATAGAACCCCTCGGTCAAGATACCTTTAATATTAATGTTTTAGGCTGAAACCACATGCCTAAGGAAATCTGCTTCCGGTTTTTTCTTCGGCCTACCAGGTCTCTTTGTGGGTTAGTTATACTTTGTTTTTGGTGCAAAATTTAGGATGCCTAAGTGATGTTCAAACGCATGTTGACGTCCTCATAAAAATTACGAGAATTTTTGGCCTGTGCTATGAAACCATGACGGCTATTATGGTTAAATTTTATGACTTAAGTAATTATGTCTTAGCTCGTAGGTAACATGCAAAATAAGTGCTGATTTTCGAGTCAGTTATTATTGAGAAGCTTAGTTGTTTTTGTTATTTTTTTTATAATACCTGTAGACATATAGCCTATATGTTTGACTGATATTGGATATTTGATAGATTTATGTCCAGGTGATTGGCATTTGGTATAATACTGATCAGTATTTGATTTGATATATTTATTTCGATACACCGATACTTGATTATCCTTAGGTAGAGTGTCCATTGAATTTATTGCACACGCGGTCTGCAGAACCTCCTGTAAGCTGAATTTATATTGCTTATTAATATTTTTTCGATTAATAAAATATGTAAATAATAGTAGCATATACTCGTCCAGACCGTAATGCTCTGTAAAAAAAACTCACCCCACCACCCCTGATGGTCCCATATATAGGCCCAACCCTAACTTTCTTTGCTAAAAACGGGTGTCTGTATCCTCGTCCGTATGAAATCTCGCTTCGTCTGCGTGACAACAATAGAATTGTGGAACGGATTAAAACAATCATGACGAATACGATGTAAAAAAAACAATAACAACGGTAAATTCTAGTTTAGGGGCAATTCCCCACCTTGGAAAGTAGTTGAGCTAGGTGATTGAATTTCTAAGGGATGCATCCAGAGCATTAATGATCTCCTGGGAATGTATTTTCAAGCCCCTACCTCTTCTCCGTCTCCCTCCAAAGGGCAATGACCTTTTATAATCCTTTGTGTTACAGAAGTGAAACCTTGGAAAATAGATCTTGTGTTCAAAGGAGGCAAAAGAAAAGTGTCCTTGCCCAATCCCAATTTATCAGGTATTAAAGATCTTTAGATTTGTTTCTAAAATTTTGGAAAAATCCCTTGATAAGGCTTAAAATTGTACTAAAATAGTATGTATTGCCTTTTTAAAAACTAAAGCCAGTGAAAAAGGGATTAAAAGCTCAAATTTAAGGTAAAACGGTATTTGTTCGAACTTGGATAGGTAGACCTGTCATGTATGCAATCGTCTAAGCCCTAGAAATAAGAAAAGATTGACATAGTAGCAGTGGCGGATCCAGGGGGGCAAGGGGGTGTCCCTTTCCCCTAGCGTAGTCTAAAGTAGTGTAATTTACTTAATTAACTCAAGTTTGCGTTAATTAAACTTGCTCCTAACGCAAGTCTATCCGATCAACC
The DNA here is from genome assembly GCA_027921565.1 of Artemia sinica. Taxonomy (NCBI): domain Eukaryota; kingdom Metazoa; phylum Arthropoda; class Branchiopoda; order Anostraca; family Artemiidae; genus Artemia; species Artemia sinica. The sequence continues at coordinate 6,189,995 of CM051256.1, forward strand.
TATTTTGCCCCCCCCCTAATTTTTTTTCGGATCAAACTATTTTGCCCCCCACCCCTAAAAAAATCCTTGATCTGCCCCTGTATAGTAGCTTGGTAATACCTTCCCAGGATATATTTTTGGCCCTGGATTCATTCATGAAAGTTTCATTCACCTAACTCAAGTACTTTTTAAGATGTTAAGAAAAATAAAACAAAACACTTTTTTTCCAATGTGTTTTTTCCAAGTTTTAAGTGTTTTTTTTTTCAATGACCGTTTTTTCAAGTATTAAGTACTATATTAGGTTAATGTAGTGTTTCATTTATGTTTTATGGTGATCGCTGATCAAAGTTTATGTTATTTGTGCCTTTCATTTATGTTATTTTACTATGTCCATGGCCGTTTATTTGGCTTTAAAATACATTTCTCTGTCTATCTATCTAATATGTAGAATAATGTACCAAACACATTTTACATGCAGACCCGCTATACTTTACCCCACCCCCCTAATATGCAAATTTATAGCCCAAATTTATTTCTAAAGTAACGAAGAAACTAACGAAAAAACTGGTGTATTCTCGAATTTTACATAGCGTAAACTTGAGTGAGTGGCGCATAATACACAAGAAAAAAAACTCAAATAAAATTCTCAAATTTGGAAAGCCTTATTTTCCAGGCGGGGAGGATATTTTCCGGGGGGGGGGTATTTTCGCGGGGGTTATTTTTCGGGGGTATTATCCGGGGGGGGGGGGGGTAAACGCCTAGAACCATTCAAACTATACTCACTTCTTTGGTGTGGTCGCTGTAATGCGTAAGTACCCTTCTCTGTTTCAGGGAGAGGGTGATTCCCCTCCCCTATGTACTTTCCTGTTTGTATGTGAAATGTGTGGCTTTCTTTTGTCTGTTTCTATGTTTTAAGTTTAATCACTCGTAAACGTCCCGGATAACCTCTACCCCCCTCCCCCTCATTCAGAATTTCCGTGATCGCGTGCTCTATGTATTTTTCCTTATTAAAATATAGTAAAAGTACAAAAAATAGTTTCTAATCAATACATTGTCTCTTCACAAATTCACTTTCAAAATCCAACGAATTTATTAACATATCTGAAAAGTACAAAGCATTTCGCTCGGTTGCAGTTTATAAAATGGATATCAACATTCACCTATTATGAAACAGTTCATACATAGGTCAAGTAATAGTTACGAATAAAAACTAAAATGAATGAACAAATGTTTAATATTTCATGCTTAATTTTGTCAGTTTTGAACGTGCATTTGCAGCGATCATTGATGTCTTGTTTTTAGGTTGGAGTCAGAACAGTTCTGTTTTATCGTCGATTGCATCGGTTCAAGATTTGAAAATGCCCCTCAACTTGTCATCACCACAGAATAGTGCAAAAAGTAGTCAACAGGAAGATGATGAATGTGAAGAGGGCAGTCTAATGGATGATGTTATTTCAGAGAATGATTCTGGAGATTGTGCATTAAATTTGGTAAGTTTTACAGACTTTAGTTAAGAGAAATGCCAGGATCTAAATTGGTTATCAGTTGGTAAATATTTCGCAGTTCATATTATTGACTTACGGATAAAGCGAGCATACCTCTTGATTCCTTTTTTATGCTCTTTACGAATATAATAATCTTTTTGGTCGCAAATGAATTTTACCCCACCCCTATATATATCAATTCAGGGTACATATTTGCACATTTGGGGGGGGGGGGGTAAAGTCTCAACTTACCTTATTTGCATCAGAAATAAAATTTACCCCCACACCATTGCAAATATATACCCTGAATTGGTATATATAGGGTTGGGGCATAAAAAAAGGCATCGAGTGGTATGTTTACTTTATTCGTAAGTCAATAATATGAACTGCGAAATATTTACCATCAGTTTAGTGGTTGGCCAGTTCTAAAGGAAACCCGTGGTAAAAGTAGTACCATTAGATTCCTTATTTTATGCTCTTTCCAAATATCATGGTAGCTTTTCTAAAGTGCACCTCGCCCCCTTCCTGATGGTCCCATTTATATCCCTAAGTTTCTCTGTTAAACGTGTTTCTGTATTCTAGACACTAGCCTATAAAATCTAGTTTGGTCTGAGTAATAGTAATAGAATTGAAAAATAAACAATATTTGAAATTATATAAAATGGGGATAACAATAAAGGGAAACATGGTTGCCTAATCTGATTAATAGTTTGGTTTGATGGATTGATGACGGGAGGTACCGAATGGTTTTTTATTTGATTTTTTGTCGTTTCTTGTTTAGTTTTGGGTGGCTGATTGTCCTCACCTTTCATAAGTTGATTTATATTTAAGCCTAGTGGGGTGATTATTTACGTAAACAAGCTTTGCTTCAGGTTTTGTTATATTTTTTGTTGATTAAAAAACCCCTCTTCTTAAAAAAATAGCCTAATAAAAAAAGAAGTATCCTGTATGTAAAAACTTCATTGTTTTAGCGCTTTATTTTAGTTTTTTATATACCCTGTGGCTAGGCTATATCTGGGGCCAGGAAGGACGGGGGGAGTGCATTGTTACAAAAGTGACCATGGTATTGGGAAAGAACATAAAATAAGGACTCTAATTGTAGGCTACTACTTTTATTTTATCAAATCATTATCTTTCCCTCAGGAGTGGCTTGTTCAACCACTAAACATTTACTTTTAAACTTTATCAAACAGTTCGTGGTAACGAACTGTAAGTAAGGAGCGACCCGGCTCAATGGTAACCGAAACTCTAGAAAACGGGTTTTTGATACCAATAGACACATCAAAAGAATCAGATTTCAATGCTGATTTCAAATATATAACTTTTATCAAGTTTAGTGCTACCCATCAAAAGTTACGCGCCTGAGAAAATTTGGCTGATTTTCAAAAAAAGGGGGAAAGACCCCCTAAAAGTTATAGAACCTTAATGAAAATCACACCATCATATTCAGCGTATCAGAGAACCCTACTGTAGAGGTTTCAAGCTCCTATCTACAAAAATGTGGAATTTTGCATTTTTTGCCAGAAGAAAGATCACGGATGCGTGTTTATTTCTTTTTTCGTTTGTTTTTTTTTTCCCAGGGGTGATCGTATCGACCCAGTGGTCCTAGAATATCGTAGGAGGGCTCATTGGAACGGAAATTAAAAGTTCTAGTGCCCTCTTTAAGTGACCAAAAAAAATGGAGGGCAACTAGGCCCCCTCCCACGCTTTTTTTCCCAAAGTCACCCGATCAAAATTTTGAGATAGCCATTTTGTTCAGCATGGTCGAAAATATGATAAATATGTCTTTTAGGATGACTTAATCCCCCGAAGTCCCCAGGGGGAGGGCTAAAAGTTATGAACTTTACCCAATGTTAACATATAGTATTGGTTATTGGGAAGTATACAGAAGTTTTCAGGAGGGTTTTTTTTCTGGTAGTGGGAGGGAAGGGTGGGTCGGGGGTTATGTTGGAGGATCTGTCCATGAAGGAAGTTTTCATGGGGGAAGGGAAATTGCCATGAAGGGGGGGCCGGACTTGCCAGCACTATTTATTGGTTATTGGGAAGTATACAGACATTTTCAGGAAGGATTTTTTTCTGGGGGGGGGGCTAGAGGAGGGGGTTACTCTGGAGATGTTTTCCGTGGAGGATGTTTCTTTGGGGTAAAGGACATTTCTATGAAGGGGGCGCCGGATTTCCAAGCATTATTTAAAAAACGATCAGAAATTAAATAAAAAAAAACATGTTTTTTCAACTGAAAGTAAGAAGCAACATTAGAACTTAAAACGAACAGAAATTATAACGTATGTGAGGGGGTTTTCTCCCCCAAGTCAATACCTCCCTCTTTACGCTACAGTTTTTTTTAGTGCTTTCAAAAGAGCTATCTATTCTAATTAAACGGCCTTTGTGATTCAGGGGTTTGTGAATCAAATTTTTTTTTAACTTTTAACGTAAAGAGCGTGGTATTGACTAAGGGGAGAACCCCCTCATATACGTAATAACATATACGTAGTAAAAAAAACAATAAAAAAACAAGCGATACGGCTCAATAGTAATCGAAACTTTTAAAAGCTTTTAAAAATTTTGACGTCAATAAATGTATCAAAAGAATGTGTTTATAACGCTGATTCTAAATATATAAATTTTATTAAGTTTAGTATTACTCATCAAAGGCTACGAGCCTGAGAAAATTTACCCGATTTTTTAAAGAGGGGGGAAACATCCCCTACAAGTGACAGAATTTTAATGAAAATCACACCGTCAGATTTAGCGTATCAGAAAACCCTATTACATAGGTTTCAAGCTCATACCTGCAAAAATCTGCAACTTTGTATTTTTTGCCAGAAGAAAAATTAGTTATGTAAGTTAATTTGTAAAGACATCCATTTAGCAAAAGAAAAATAAAATTTTTATGCAAATTTTGTTTCCTTATTCAATGACGGTTAGCCAAAATAAAAGCTGCATTAACTAAAAAACGATCAGAAATTAAATAAAAAAACAAGTTTTTTAAACTGAAAGTAAGGAGCGACATTAAAAATTAAAACGAACAGAAATTATTCCGTATATGAAAGGGGCTGTCCCCTCCTCAACGCCTCGCTCTTTACGCTAAAGTTTGACTCTGTGTCACAACTTTATTTTTTGAAACAATAAAAAACTTTAGCGTAAAGAGCGAGGCGTTGAGGAGGGGACAGGGGGTATATCTGGCCCCATTAAAGGCAAGGGGGTTGTTCCACAATTTTAACAGTAGTGGTTGTTATATTTAGAAAGTCCAATGGATGTAGAATTGAATAGTGTATTTGTTTTTTTTTTCTATCTGATTTTTGCCCTATAACTAACCCTAACCCAAAAGCAAATCAAACTTAATAGTCGTTTTTGTACGGTATTTATTTTTCCTTTAATTTCTATTCTTTAATTTCATTGTACTGTATCTTAAAATTTTCTTAGTTCAAACACTTTTTTAATCATTTGTTCATAATCATTTCCCACTCACAAGCAACTTTTACGGACCATTTCTACATTCCAGTCACTTCACAAAAAATGTACTTTGACCCCTCTTTCTAGGACTGTGATAAAAGAAAGGTTAAGATGGTAAGGTCACATTTAACGGATGAAGGAAAGAAGGTTGCCAAAACTTGTGCTTTTTGGCAGTTCACCAACCAAAGCAGGACCTCTTTGAATGGGGAGGTATGAGCTGATAAAATTGGACTAAGGAATTGGAGCTCCATGGGAGGGAGTACAATTATGAGGATTTGAGCAGTTTGGGATGGATGAGAACAGCAGTGTCGGCTTCAGGCGGTTTGATGCGACAGTACTTAAGTGTTATAGCGACCAAACCAAAGAAGTAAAGTTTGGTTAATTCTAATGAAATATACCAAAATATGAAGAAAATCTAATATTTTAGTAACAAAATTATGGAAAATACAAAAGAGAATTATGGAAAGCAGGCCACTCAGAACGTATTATGTTAAATACCTAACCACCTCTATATAGACCTTCTAGATATTTAATCAAAATATATCTGCATAGTAGTTGATCTCGCTCAGGCTAAGCTGATTACCGAGTGGACACAGAAAACCGGTTCATTGCAGATCAAGAACAAAGTTTGGTCGCTATAACACGTAAATATCGTTGCGGCGATGGATTGTCAATAGTAGTAGTTTCTTGAGTGTAGACTGTTTAATGTCCACCCACTTCTCTAGAATGCACGAAACTTTTTAACTTCTTTTTACTTTTGTAATAACACACCGTTTATTTATTACATTCAGAGAATTTTTACTGTTACTTACGTCTTATAACGACCATACTTAAGTTCTTGATCTGAGTCAAACCGGTTTTTCTCTGTCTGTATTTGGTGATAATTAACTTAGTCTCTGTGAGATAAACTACTAAACAAATATATTTTAAATAAATATTTAATATGCAGAGGTTTTTTCGGTACTTTCGCATTATATGGGCCTCTCTAAAAAGTCAAGTTTGGTTAATGCTAATGAAATAAAATAAAATAGGATGACTATATAATAGTTTAGAAACAAATTTGGGCTATATATTTGCATATTAGGGGGAGTGAGGGGCAAAGCCTAGCATATATTAAACACGTAACCTAACCTAACCTAGGCACCTTCTCCTCCCCCAAAACACCGAAGAACAGCACTTTAAATATCTTAAAACCACGCTATACAATGTATTTTTTCTACTGCGGTGTATTGAATCATCTTGTAAAAACGGGTTTTTCATTGCGTCTTTCCCGTTTGACTGTAGCATCTCTTGTTGGACTTCTTTAGAGGAGCCCATACAATGCGAAAGTACCGTTTTTTCATTAGTACAGTAGTTGTAAATAGTGAACTGTAATAATCGTGTTTATTAATAAAGTAAATAAAGCTTAGGTTAGGTATTTAATATAATGGGTTCTGGGCGGCCTGCTTTAAATCTCTGTTGTAGTTTCCATAATTGTTTTATTAAAGTATTATATTTTCATCGTATTTTGGTATATTTTATTAGGATTAACCTAACTTCACTTCTTTGGTGTGGTCACTATAACACATAAGTACCTTTTTACTCATTGGATTTTCAAAGTCGCTTCCAGTTCCAGACTGTATAATTTGGGATTATGAAGTAACTATTAATAAGCGGTCAATAAAAGAAATAAGCAGTGTCCAAGGATGGATCCAGGATTTTTTTTTTTTTGGGGGGGGGGGGGGGCAAAATAGGTCGATCCGATAAACTTGCGTTAGGCGCAAGTTTAATTAATGCAAACTTGCGTTAATTAAGTAAATTACACTACTATAGACTACGTTAGGGGGACACCCCCCTCGCCCCTCCCCTGGATCCGCCACTGGCAGTGTCAATAAAACCAATCAATTTGGCAAATCTATATAATCAGCAACATTTTTGTATATAGCCAAGGACTATGTTCAGGCACTAGGGGGGGGGGTTGTGGGGCAAATACTTGGTTAAACTGAAAGCGAGTCCGACAATCCAATAAACATAAATTTTCTGAATGTAATTAAGTAAGAATAAATGAATTTTTGTAGTATTTTATTATAAATATGTATATTTGTTATTTAGAAATAAGCTAAAAATTACATTCAGAGCTGTAGTGTGGAGCTGTGGAGCTGTAAACAAGTGTGGAGCTGTAGAAAGTAGGTTCACTTTAGTCTAGTATGTAAAATCAGTTTTGGTACTCTTTGAGCTAGACGTATCGAATTGAGACATTCATCGTCTCTAATGCTTACCTTATGTATCGCCCAGCAACTACATAAATAGGATTTGCTTATCTAGCCAGTTCTGTTTGAAACACTCCGAGGGTTAGAGGTCCTAAGAAGAAGAGGTGATATATCGATATAACAAAGAAATCGAAGGGCAAAAAAAATTTCATTCGATTCCCGTTTGACGTTCTTTTTAAATATGATAATCGCTTCCGTCGCAACTACGTTCCGCCTAGTGCCTGGATGGATACAGGCCTAGGCTACATTAAGATGTTTTCTAGTTTTGTACCTAGGTTGCTCATAATCGTGAAGAGAAATGTACCCCAAGGCAAAGTATTTGCTACGCCTAGACTCGAACCATCATCCCGAATGATTTGGGATTATAATTCCACTTTGCCATCCCCTCGGCTAGGGTGGTCACTTCAAAATGCCAATTTGGAAAAAATAAAACTTTTATATAGCCTTATACCATACCAAAGCATTGGGAGGTGGGGGAGGGGGCTAAGAGGTAATTGTGGAGGCAGGGAAAGGTATGTTTCTTCTAACAAAACCAGATCGTCTTCAAGGTGACATTTTAAACGTCGGGGCTCTAAACTTTTTAGACTACGTCTGGATTCAAATTGAATGAACGGATGGTTGACCGCATAAAAACCAAAATATATAACCATAGGTCTTTCGGTGATGTTCTTTTGTCGTATATTTTGTTAGTCTTGACATGTACCCCTCAATTTTTTGCCTCCCCCTCTAGAAATTCGAAAACGCTTTTTTGGGGTATTTTCATTGAAAAGTTTTTTTTTATGGACATCTCATTGAAAAATCTGGAAAAAACGACAAAATTTGCTCCGTTCCTTAGAGTTTGAAAAATATATTTTGCTCCCCCCCCCTTAGTTTTCATGGAATTGACACCGCTGGTTTTAAGAGAATTAAAATAGACTCTGACCTATAGTACTTTACAGGTTAGAAGTACCTCTCGGAATGACGTTGTTCCTCCAGCTCAAACGCCAGTCGGCATTCCCGTAACTTCTGCGCCGACCAATCTTGTACCTGCTCTGTCTGCCGCTGCTAATCTACAGGCAACGTTAGCTGCAATGCAAGCTAACCAACTAATGACGTTTAGTAACAGTGCACTTCTGACAAATTCTCTTGCTGGTATTTCTCATCCTGATTTGCAGGTAAATTCCTTGTTTTTTGCTTTGTTTTTATTTTTCTATTGCTTTTTCTTGTTAGTCAGATGTAGAACCTGATTGATCAGACGTTTGACTGATCAGATTGAGATGTTAATCAGACATCAAGCTAAACTCGTTGTTCCCGAATAAGGGGACTTCAATCCTCCAAGAATTTGAGTATTCTCTCTCCAGATTGTAAATTCTTATGTATCTATGGACTGGTGCCTACAGATCTGGTCTCTAAGGAGGGGGAGGGGGATCAGACGATCATCATAAATAGGGGCTATACCAAATAGGGAAAAGCTCATATTTGAATATTTCTCATCCTAATTTTCAGTTTTTTTTTCTGTTATTTATTGACAATACATCGAGGTAAAAACATGTGAGTGGATATTTGTAACCTAATTCCAGAGTGTTCTCACAAGAAGGGGGACGATTCGAAATACGAAATAGTTTATTTTTAAGCCACTGTTTTTTTTTCTATTTGGTGAAGGGAGGTGATAATCCGGCACTTATATTTTTTTTGTCGTCACCTGGATGCAGGATTCTTGTTTCTTTGAGCCTATCTCTTTGAATGCCGATTAATTGTCATGCTAAATTACCATTTGCTTTTGATTTTACTCCATGGGTGCCCATATGGGGGACAGAGGGGGCTCCAGCCCCCCCCCCCCCCCGAATGAATGATGCTGCCTTATATTTTCATATTTTTTTGTTTTGAGATTTCTATTATACAGTATTTTAAATGCCGATTAGACCAGTAAAGTCCCCCCCCCCTCACCTAAAATTCATTTTATGGGTGCCCATGTTTTGCTCTACCATTTTTATAGGACTAGTGTTCAGTGCCTTAGCCAAGATTTCCCTGGTTGTTGCAAGGCTTGATTAGAAAAAATCAAAACTCCATACTAAGACCTACTACCTGTTTAAACAGGTCTTGAGAGCTAAGTCAATAGTCTGTTAAGGCCCCAACTTCAGAAAGGAGTGCTTGTTACTTTTACCGAAGGCCATGCCCAAGGGTATTTAGGGTCTTTGATAGGGTCAATTTTTGGGTGCAAACGGTAATGCAACGTCTAGAGGTGTCTGGATTTATAGTCCTCTTCCATGAACCAAAAATCCTGGTTATGGCACTGACCAATACTCCTGAAAATCATCTCTTATAACATATGAAATGGTCGAAACTATTTTGTCAAGTTTAAAGACAATCTTCTCGGGAATACTTTTTCAGAGAGCGTATTCGGAGCAGGATCGATCGTCGAATAAAGCACATTGCTAATCTTGCCTACAGGTTTGTTTAAACAAACCTACAATTACTGTTACTTCAGAGAGAAACAGAGTTAACGTGCGAAAATAGGTAGGTTAAGAACTGGCTTTTCATAAATTTTCTCACAAAGAATTTTCTCACAAAAGAATCAATAAGGTTTTAAAAAGGCGGAGTTATTTGTCTCTCCAGAAATTTCATTTTCCTGTCTCTCCAGATTTGTCGCTCAGCATTAATTACCCAGATTTTAAAAACGAGCGTTATTCTCTCTCCAGAAATAAGCAATAATGTGAATGGCTGTTGAAAATACGTCACAAAAATAAACCAATGAAGTTAATACAGGCTTTTTTTGAACGGAAGTACAGGGTAATAAGCTCTATTTTTCCCTTTTATTACTAACTTTTTTTTACCGGCCTTAATCACATTACAATCGCCTTATTCCTTATTATTACTCAAACAGTCTTATATAAAACCTATTAAAATACCCTTCTCAATTCATTTTCCGTTTGAATTGCATCAAATAAATCTTTATTTATAGATCATTTCCTTAATCTCCTCCTTCGTTCTTTTTTGCTAATTTTCTGAATTATTTTTTCCCTCTATCCTCTTATCCGTTCTTAGCCCAGCGACCAATCTAGAGTATTCCAGAAACTTGGAGCAATTCCGAAACTTTCTAAGCTAATCTTTAGAATGAGTCTGATTATTATAGTCTTGACTACGTGTGTTTCAGGAACGAAACTACTTTCTTTCAAAAAATGTCTATTTGGAAGGAAATATTTGGAGCGCGGATTGGAACAAATGCGATTTCTTTACTAATTGGCATTATCTGACGCCAGCAAGGTTCAAAGATCAATTCTCGGTATTGACTCTGTTTAGCTTAGCACATAATGGGCCTTAAATAAGACCTTCCTTGGAATATATGAGTAAGGGGGGGGGGGAGCTTTTGATCCACCCCCTTAAATATGGAGACTCTTATACTCTCCATATTATATGTATATTTTATATAAACGTATTTATGTGTAGGCTCCTGACTATGTGCTGTAGTTCATGTGATGCATTTAAAAGAGGCTAATTGTATTTAAAATAAAAATTAGTTTTTAAAATTTATGCTTTTTAAATAGTTCTTGGTACTGACACTAAAATAAACAGGATCTCAAATAGGGTAACCGGCCCGTATGCAGGTGGAGGGGGGCTTCCCCCCTGGAATCTGGACTCTCATATTTTTTGTATAATAAGTATGTTTCGTATATGCGAAACATATTTGTGTGTACACTGCTGAGTTTGTGGTATATTTGAAACAGACTAATTGTGTTTAAAATCAAGATACAATTTTTTATAATTTATATTTCTTCATAATAATTCTTGTTATTGGCATTTATTAGTCGAGGGGGAAAATTATATAAATGCTGAAGGCCGATTTTTTCTGCCCTACAAATTATCAATACTGCTAGAGACGGTAAAGTGAGCGGATTTTTAAATTTAGATTGATTTTTTTTTAAGAAAACATATTAAAAAAAAATGCATTTTTAGAGTTTTATTTGAAAAAAATACGCCCCTCGCTTGTGGAAAATACCTTCTTTTCTGTCTTCATTAAAAAAAAAGTAGAAAATTGAAAAAGAATCGTTGGCCCATTGTATATTTTCGTTAATTGGCACCATTGGATTTTATTAGTGCGAATTATTATTACTAGCCCTATTGCTAACAGAACTGCAACTGACAAATTTCAAGTGGAAAAACCAAATGAAATTGTTTTCCTTTTTCAAAAGATTACCATTATTCTATCCGGCAAAAATTTTGCCTTAAATTATTTTTTGGCTCTTTGAAGGCAAATTTTGGTAAATTTAAAATTTCATGGTTCAAAGATAAGTTTTCAGTGTACGTATGTTGGCTATCGGGTAAGCCTAACCTCGCTGTAAATGTATAGGAAGAAGTCAAGGCCCTGTTAAGTCCAGTAGATTTTTACCTATTAAAGGTACACTGACGGTATTTTGAGTGAGGGGATGGCCACTTTCCGCCTCCTGGTGTACACCTCAGAACTTCACGTTTGCCACACAGTTCTGCCACGCTTGACATAGTTTCCACCACGCTTGGGACATTTCTGTCACGCGTGGCAAGCGTCACATGGTGTACATGATTTCTGAAAGTGGACCCCCCCCCTCGATTTCGGGTCTATATAATGTGAAACTATGCGTAATGAAAGTTGTTTGACGTGTAGTTGAAATTTTTGCTCAACAATTCCTTAGGAATTCCCATAAGACATATTCTGTGGGATCGCCAGTGGCTCATGACCGTGTACTATGGCATCATGGGTTATATACTAAAAGTATTTTCGCCGACTGCAATTATCAAGAGTAAAATTACAAGCATATTAGGACCTTAGGGTAGTATTTTAATTTTGGTATTAAAGTTTTGGGCGAGGTTTTACTTTAATACATTCAAAATGTGTTATATGCCCTTTTCTGACTCCGAGAATAAATACTAAACGGAAACTTAGTTTTATAGAGTTTTTTTCCGCGCTCTTAATGCCGAGAAACCATCATTTTTTATATAAGCAACTGTTAATTAATAATTGTAAGCCAAAATAATATTTTTTTTTATTTCCTCACTTGAAACTATGGTACTTGTTTAGTATCCGGTAAACACGCGAGAAGTGAAGTTTGGTTAATGTTAATGAAATAAAACAAAGTATGATAAAAATATTATAGTTCAGAAACAAATTTGGGCTATATATTTGCACATTAGGGGGTGAGGGTGGGGGCAAAGCTTAACATATATTAAATACGTAACCTAACCTAACCTAGGTACCTTTTTTTGTCCCTTCAAGCCCAAAGAACTAAAGTTTAAATCTTTGTCACGGAGTGAGCAATACCTCACTAGGCAGCGTAAACCTGTTTTTCGTATAGCATCTCTGAGGTGTCGATGCGGTCTTTCTCGCGTGTTTACTGGTTACTAAATAAGTACCGAAACTATTTATCGCATTAAATGTTGCGCATTTTGCTTGTCTTGTATTATCATAGTATATGGGTGAGTGTAGTTAAAAATACTGAGTCTAGGATAAAATACTCCAGGAAAAAAGCTCTAGAATAAAAAAAATGTTCCACGTTCAATAAAATTGCTCTAGGAGAGGAAACATTTTGCTGAAAAACTACATAGCTTCGTTAGTTTTGAGCTGTCAAAAATTTAAGAGGTATATGCACAAATGCAACATCGAGTAGTATCTGTAAGACTTAAAACATTTTCGGTAAGCCTCAGAAAGTGCCCTCCTTGGATCAGTGTCAGGTAGGCCTACAATACGCAATCGTAAATTCGAAAGTGCTTCCCTTGCGGTAAAACCCGAACAAACCCTACCAGCAGTAGAATATGGACTTAAAAGGATAGATCAGGTTTTAAAAAGACAGAGTTATTTGTCTCTCCAGAAATTTCATTTCATTTGCCGAAATTTCATGTGGCTGTAGCAATTCAAGAAGTGATGTGACTTTTCGTGGTATTTGACATTCTAGTCAAAGATTTGTTAGCTCAACGCTTTCTATTGACTAGCTTAACCTGTTTCCCTTGTATTATTTAGTTCAATATACCAAACCTCTGTTTTTTTTTCAAAATCTATTATATGCCCTTTTCTTACTCAGAGAATAATACTAAACGAAAATTTAGTTTTTTGAATGAGCGTTTTAGTTTTTGAATCGGGTTGAATGCTCAGGTTGAAAAACAACATCAACTTTTACGCATAAATCGTTATGCGCGTTTTACGCATAACGATTCAAATTGACTAAAATTTAGTTTTAAATTTAGTTTTAAAATTTAAACAATCAAAATTTCAGATATGTCTATTACAGTAAGTATTAGTTTTCAGGGACTGTTGCATTTTTTTGGAATTTTTTTTTCGAAAACTAATTGATAATATAAATTATATAAAAATGTAACATCCTAAAAAAAAAAATAAAACTAAAAAATTATATCATCCAAATTGTCTAGCAATTGTAAGGACCCAATTTTGTGAAAATTTAGGCGTACAACACATATCATGGCCTGCAATTTTGCAATTTCTATTAAATACCAGCCTTTTATCTTGGCTTTCTCGCAGACATATAAGCAAGATTTCTTGGATTGTGTATCCAATGAAGAAAGACGGTAAATAAAAAAAATGCAAAAATATTAATCATAATAAAACTATGGCCATTTTAGGATTTACAAAAACGCCAACAAATGGATGCGAAGCCCCGGACAGTGGCATCCGCTCAGAAAAGGAGGGGGGATATGTAACTTTCAAAACCCAGGAGGGGGGGGCAAATTTGTCATTTTTTCCTTCCAACAATTTCAGTAACAATGCTAAAAAGGCATTTTTAAATGAAAATACTCTAAAAAAGGGGTTTTTGGAAATCTAGGGAAAGGGATAAAAAAAATCTAGGGAGTACTTGCCCCCCCACCTCCTTCATTTGTCATTCATTGAAAGCCTGAAGCTATGGCAAGTCTTTGGGGCTATATCCTTTGTTTTTTTGTGTTGTTTTTTTTCAGTTGCCTTTTCAGCATTACTTGATAAAGTTTCTCTATTATTTTAGTACCTTTTTTTAGGTTTGTCTTTTTGTATTGTCCTCTGGACTTTTCGCTTCCTTTTTTTTCTATTCTTAATCGTGCACTGAGGACAGCTGACTGGAGATCTTGACCCAAATGTTTGCATTTTTTTTCTGTCTTTTGTCACTGGCTGTGGTTTTTTCTTTGTTCTCCCGCGTCTTCTCATTTTGTGGCCATTTGTGGCCAGGTGTTTCAAAATCCTGTCATTTGAATGTGAACCCATACTCATTGGAGCACCATGCCCAAAATACTCCCCCCCCCATACACACACAAAAATGCCCTTTTTATAACATATGTCTATAGATCCTGAATCATCCTAAAACTGTTTTTTCCTGAGCTTTCCATTCTCGCTCACCCCTTTCTTTCATTGGTTCTTTTTCTATCGCCCCTTTCTAAATAGAAATAAATTTTTTCAATTTTGAATTTGAATAAATTTAGCATAATCTCCTCGTTGCCAAGCATTTTCCTCTCTCCATTCCCTAGTAGAAATTTTTCCCTAAGTAAGTATTGATTCCGTTTCACACAATCCAAGGAAACTAAAACAGGGATTCATGAATATAGCAATAGACACGCTTTCTTATTTCGAAAGACAATAAGACTGGACATGCAAATCGATTTGCTTTCTGGGTCCCTGGAGATTAAAGTGAATTAAAACAGCTTAGGCAATAAAAGTGAATGATAGAAATGGAAGTTTAATTATGAGCTTTCAAAATAATGATAATCATAATGAAGGTTTTTAAGGAATTAAGGATACATTCAGGCAAGGCCGTACCCAGCATTTTTTTCGGAGGGGGTTTTAATCAAAGATTTTTTGCGGGGGGGGGGGGGTTACACAAAAAAACAACTCAAAGAACGCATAAAAAATTTGTTTATATCCATTTTTGTTACGTTTTTAGGAGTCAAAAAACATTTCGGGAGGGGTTCAAACCCCCCTCTGGGTACGGCCTTGCATTCAGGGAAAGGGGAGGAATGTTGACAAAGCAAATAAGAGGCTAACACCTGGAGAATTTTTTCGAAAATTTGACATAATTACGAAAAACTGCTACTCACAAATTGTTCGGTCTTAAAGTGAGTAGAAGTACCGTCCGGGAATGAGCTAGAGGGTGTGGGGGGTTCACTCTGATTAGTTTTAAACAGATGCGGGAGGTTGTGTGATAACCCATCGAAGTATCGATGGTCGCCTACTTAGTCTGCTAGGACATAGCGGAATATAGGAACATAGGAATAGTGTCAAGAGCAAGGAGTTGCGGCGAGGGCAGACCCCCTCATATATGGAACTATTTTTATTCATTGTAATAATTAAAAAAAACTGCTTCTTTTTGTGGTAGAAAATATTTGGATAAGTATTCTTACTGCTTTTTACAATTCATCATAATTATCATGTTTTGACTAATCAAATTTGTTCAAATAATATTTTATAGGACTGAAACTACTAAAGGGAATATACTCTTTTTTTCTCTTTTTTTTGACTAATCCATGTATTTAATGAACAATATTTAAAATTCAACTTAAAATGAAAGTTAGCAAGTTTTCGGTAGTAGTAATTCTGACGAAACAGGGGAGGGGTACCAACGAAGGAATACATCCTGGGTTCCAGATTCACAGGGATTCAGCACGTTTTCAAATAATTATTTATATTTTATTTTTTGATGGGATAATACAAATGAAGTTTAGATGTTTATGAAACGCAGTTTATAATGGAAACAAATGAAAGAGTAAGTGAACACAATCAGTCAAAATAGAAAATGCTCGTATGTGAGCCTATCTCTTGTAAGTGGATTTTCTATTAAAATTGTCGACATTCACACGGTAATTTAGGTTTTCTGAGGCAAAATTAAAATAAGCCTGATCATCGTTGGAGTAATTTATGGAGGTAGGGGTAGTACCCCCTTGAAACTTATTGCTGCTCAATAAAAATTATCAAAAATGAGTTAAATAAATTTTGTCTGAAGATAGTAGATCTGCCTCTTACTCTGGCTAGCCTGTTACCATCCCCCCCCCCCCAAATAAAAGTCTAAAGCTATGCCCATAAAATTACACATTGAAAAAATGGCAAGCTTTCAAGAAAATACAGGAATGTAAATTCCTTGCTTGACTGTCTGTCCCCGGTGTAATTGTCACAAAAAGGGACTTCTCTAGAATAATAATGTTTGGCGTGCAAATCAATTTTGAATGTTGGACCCAAGAGGTTTTTATTGCAAATGGCTATGAACAATCTCAGAAACATGAAAACAAAACTTAGCCTTCATATTGTGCTTTTTTAGGGAGGGGCTCGCTATAATTTGGTATTTATAGATTCAGATTATATTGTTGAAGTGTAAAAAATTTGAAGTACTCAACCTGTGAATTTAATAACTGCATATAAAAACGACTGAGAAAAGTGGCACAAAAGATAATTTGCTAATTTTGACTATTTAAGTTTATATAGATTGTTTGGTTTGACTTTGACCTAAGGAACACGACAGAGGCTAGAGGAGAGCATGGTATCGAATGGTAGGGTCTCTTCTAGTATGCAGATGATTTAAGGGTCATACATAAAAATGTTCGCGAAATTAATGGATTTTGGGGGGGGGGGGTTGAGTGTTCGGGGTGCAAGAATAGGTATACAAATTGACGGCCATGTCGCTTTGACGAGAAATAAGTGAAGGCGAAGAGATGATGCGAGGAAAGGGGAAATCGGATAGCTTCATGTACATTTGTAGTATTGTTAGTAAAGGTGGTTGATGTAATGAAGATGTTGAAAATAGAACAGCCAAGGAGCAAGGTGTTTCTTTCGCAGTTGAAAAGGTTGGGAAAATAGGAAAATGAGTCTGCAAAGTAGGATTAGAATATTGAGGCCACTGTAATGACAGTGGTCAATTTTGGCTCTGAAACACGGGCGCTTTGAAAGGCTCAGGAAGATTTGTTAAGTGTGGCTGGGATGGAGGGGAAGTGTTTAGCTTCCAGTGGCTTGGTCTTACAGTGAGTTGTCAATAGCAGTTGGAGTAATCAACTGAGTGAAGAAATGCACAAAATCTTTTTTTTATTTTCCTATATGTGGAATATGGGAAATGTGGTTAATTACATTATCGTTGCATATAGATTTAGTCGAATTAGCTACTTGCAAAACAGCCAGAACAATTTTTACAGTTTTCATTGTTAATCACTCTTTTTGAGAATTTTGAGCCTATTAGGCTATGAGCCTTAAGTGCTTTGGCACTAAAATTTCCAAAAATTAAGTAGTGAAGCTAAACCATTTGGCTAATGAATGGCGCATTTTAAGTTCTGTGACTTTTAAAATGGAGATTAAAAAGCTTTCGCAATTTTTTGAACTTAGGCAGACCGTAGTCCCATCTTCAATTATGATTCGTAGAATAAATACGTCTTAGTGCAAACGTAATAAATTCTTTCATATACTTTATATATTTGTATTATATTCATCGTATTTTTTTTAAATTTCAAGTTTAGTTCGACGTATAGCATAATCATAGAATTATATTGTGGGGGGGTTTTGGAAGGGGTAAAATAACAAAGAATTTGACAAATTATGTAAACAACCAAATTTCTTACGGGGGGGGGGGAATAATGATTTTTTTTTGGGGGGGGGGGGCATGTGTATGAAGGTCCCCTTCTCATCTGTGTAAATATCTGTTGAAGCATGAAATATCTGTATATATCTTTATAGATGGTTTGTTATTTCCAAAAGCAAGCTAAATATCTGGATAGCATACATTATTTCAAGAATTTTAAATAAAACTAATAAAACGAAACAGTATCGAACTATTTGATCTTGAAAGTTTGAGGTATTTGCAAATGCACAATAAGTGATATGCTTTGGCACTTGTTCAATTATCTACTAATGCTAACGCCATTTGATTATTTCCAATTTGTTTTATATAATTAATAATGACATTAATAAGGTTAGCATAAGCCAAACAGGCCGCGAAATATGGTCAGAGGCGCCAATTGGGGGGGGGGGGTAGGGGGGAATTGCTCCCTAGACTTTGAAAATTACCGCTAAGTCGCCGCTACCCCCTGTTTTAGGTATGTTTGCTCAATGTTGTTTTTTTGGCATCTTCATTAAAAAACAGTCGAAAAAAATCCTTGCCCCCTCCCTACATTTTTCTGAATTGGCGCTGCTGAATGCGGTATTTAATAATATCAATAATTTCAATAATAATTATATAATAATAATAATATAATAATAATAATAATAACAAAAATAATAATTTCAATAATTTTCGCTTTTTTCTTTTATCTAAGTCTTTTTTAGTCCTTTCCCAAGCTTTTAATTCATGTATACGGTATTACAGTTTCACTCGATTTATTAACCCTTGACATTTCTATTTCACCTCATTGTCTATCAAACAGTTATTTCCCCCTAACGACTTGAAACGGTCAGTTCCACGCCTAGAATTCCAAACATTTTCGTCTATAGCGATGTAAATTAGCCCAAATTCAATAATCCCTCGGGCCGGTTCGAACAAAGTGCCCCCTTTCTATCTGATATAGAATTGTTATTGAAAGTCCAGCTGCTTTGAAAATTTTATTTGACATCTTTTGAAAGTTTCCAAAATTGAAACGTCTTCAGTAAGTGAATTTTCTTGCCGAGTTGAAGGAAAGATACGATTTTCCTTCAAAACTTATTCCATTTCCCTGCTTTATCATGCGCTATTTTCTCCATAGAGATGGACTCCCTAAAATCTTATAAGATGTTCCATAAAATTTGAGAACCATTGGAAATACGTTTAAGCCAATGGCAACTAGAAAGGGATCAATAAAGTTTTGAATATCTTAGGAAACGTAGTGGAAGATTCTAAGAGAATGGGATTTTAAGGGATATTTAAATGAGATGAAAAAGGGGTGGGATTCATAAGTTTGTTGAATTGAGTTTAGTGTCACATTTATTCACAAATGGAGAGAGGGGAATCCTTTTTTGAATTTAAATGAACAAAAAAGGCGGGAATAAATTAAAAAAAAAATCAACTTGTATAATATTTAAATAGGAAAGTTTTGATTGTAGTGTAATGCCATTTGTCAATACATTAAATTTTTTTCACATAAAGCCAGAATTTAAAAAAGAAAATTATAAATAAAATTTATTATTTAGAGCAAGTGGCCCCTGGCTACTTCTCTCTCTAATTTCCCTATGCGGGTAGTCTGCTATGAAAGAAATACTAAAATTTGCTATACAATGTCTCAAAATTAAGCCCTTTAAGTAGGTAAATGATAGGGGTCATTCATTAAGCATGCAATCATTTTCATTTGGTTAGCATTGTTAGCCTTCAACTCAAGTAGAATATTGTCTTTAAAGTCTAGTTTGTAATAAAATCAGAAAGAATAATCTTTGGTAAATTAAAATTTGTAAATTTGTTAAAAGTAAATTTAAAGCCGCTGGAAAACTAAGGAGAGTCAAGGGCCCCTTTACGAGCTAACCAAGTTTATTTGGTTATGCAGAACCGTTATTTTTATGCTTCTGAAGAGAAGGTTTATTTCTAAAAAAAAATTCTATAAATCTCATTTTATTCTAAATCTCATTGAAGTCTCATTTTAAATCTAATTTTCTAATTTTCATTCTAAATTTCATTATTTTTAAAATCTCAAACCCAGATGGGCCAAATTGGCACTTTTAAGTTAATAAACATACAAGAAACAAGTAAAAATGTCATACGGCTAGTCAAGAAATTTTTTCAAAATGTCAAAGAGGTTTTAAAAAATGTAATAAAATGTCAAAAACAACTAAAACTTGCAGGATTAAGAGGAATGAATCACATAAAAACACAAGGACAACTTCAATCTTGTAACTAGGAAAAATACAATACACAATTTAGTAAAAAAAAAATTTCTTCTTAGCTAACCATCTTTATCACGTAACTAAGACGCTAGTCTTAGCTTCAGTTAGACAAGCGATTCTGGTAAATCTGGGAGAGTTCGTGGCACTGTTCGTCGTTCAAAAATCACATTCATCTTGTAAGCAAATTAAATAAAAAAAACAAGTTTTTTTAACTGAAAGTAAGGAGCGACATTAAAACTTAAAACGAACAGAAATTATTCCGTATATGAAAGGGACTGTCCCCTCCTCAGCGCCTCGATCTTTACGCTAAAGTTTTTTATTGTTTTAAAAAATAAAGTTGTGAGACAGAGTCAAACTTTAGCGTAAAGAGCGTGGCGTTGAGGAGGGGACAGTCCCTTTCATATACGGAATAATTTCTGTTCGTTTTAAGTTTTAATGTCGCTCCTTACTTTCAGTTAAAAAAAACTTGTTTTTTATTTAATTTTTGAACGTTTTTGAATAAATGCAGGTTTTGATCTTGGCTCACCGTACATGAATAATTAAAACAAAATTTTCATATTAATTTACTTTTATTTAGTTAAATGGCTTTCTCGAAACTTGTTTAATTTTATTTACGAACGTTTTTATTAGTAATAAATATACGTAACTTACGAATTAACTTACGTAACGAACTTCTATATTCATATATTTTTAATTTGTTTATTAGGGGGTTCGCCCCCTAGTCAATACCTTGCTCTTTAAGCGAAAGTTCGAATTTTGTTCCAATTCTTTAAAAATGACCGCTTAATCACAAAGGCCGTTAATTAGAATAAATAGCTCTCATGAAAGTACTAAAAAATCTTTGGCTTAAAGAGCGAGGTATTGACTACGGGGTGAACCCAATCATATATGTAATATTTTCTGTTCGTTTAAAGTTTCGATGTTGCTGCTATTGCAGTTGAAATGCTTGTTTTTTTATATTAAATTTCTGATCTTTTTTTAAATAATGCTGGGAAGTCCGGCGTCCCCTTCATAGCAATGTACCTTCCCCCATGAAAACTTCCTTCATGGAAACATCCTCCCACATAACCCCTGACCCACCCACCCCCCACACTACCAGGAAAAATCTCCCCTGAAAACGTCTGTATACTTCCAAATAACCAATACTATATGTTAACATTGGGTAAAGTTCATAACTTTCAGCCCTCCCCCCGGGAGCTTCGGGGGATTAAGTCATCCTAAAAGACATACTTATTATATTTTCGAACATGCTGAACAAAATGGCTATCTCAAATTTTGATCAGGTGACTTTGGGAAAAAAATGAGCGTGGGAGGGGGCCTAGTTGCCCTCCATTTTTTTGGTCACTTAAAAAGGGCACTAGAACTTTTAATTTCCATTCCAATGATACCTCCCACGATATTCTAGGACAACTGGGTCGATACGATCACCCCTGGGAAAAAAAACAAAAACAAACAAACAAATAAACACGCACCCGTGATCTTTCTTCTGGCAAAAAATGCAAAATTCCACATTTTTGTAGATGGGAGCTTGAAACCTCTACAGTAGGGTTCTCTGATACGCTGAATATGATGGTGTGATTTTCATTAAGGTTCTATAACTTTTAGGGGGTCTTTCCTTCTTTTTTCGAAAATCAGCCAAATTTTCTCAGGCGCCTAACTTTTGATGGGTAGATAAAACTTAAATATTTGAAATCAACATTAAAATCTGATTCTTTTGATGTATCTATTTGTATCAAAATACCGTTTTCTAGAGTTTCGGTTACCATTGAGCCGGGTCGCTCCTTACTTACAGTTCGTTACCACGAACTGTTTGATAACGCTTAAAAACAAGTTTATTGTCTAGTATTTTTTTTTTTGAAAAGCAGGGGAATATGCATAATATGTTGAAGGTTAAATTAACAAACAACAAAGGCACGAAGAACAATAGGCAAATCTTTTGCAAGACAGTGGAGATAATTTGTATGAATATTTCGGCCCTATGTCCAAGGGCCGTCCTCAGCAAGACAAAAATATATAAAAGAAAAAAGACTCACAACAACATGCGAACAATAAAACCAAAAATTAAAAATTTTTCAAAGCACCATCTTAAATTAAACCATCTATCATTCCGTTGGTTCCTTTTCACAGTTTTTTAAAACACCCTTTTGTTTATCTTCATTTTAAACCCCCCCCCCCTCTGTATTTTGTTAACTAGTGCCGCTGCTCTAATAACGTGGAGGAATTTTGGCCTGTTGAAGATACTCTTTTCTTTTATATGGGCGGTATGAAATCGGGCTTTTGGAGCCAAATTCGACTGATGTCATTTCCAAAGTTTCTTGGGTACTGGTGCATAATACTGACACTTCTAAAAAGTCAAGTTTGGTTAATGCTAATGAAATAAAATAGGATGAATATATTATAGTTTATAAACAAATTTGGGCTATATATTTACTCATTAGGGGGGTGGGGGGTAAAGCATAGCATATATTAAGTACCTAACCTAGGTACCTTTCCCCCTTAAACCCCCAAAAAACAATCGTTTAAATATTGTAACTCATTGAGAAACCACGGCTTTGCAGTCATTTATGTATAGCGGTCTCTTGAGAATAGCCTGTTTGACGGGTTTTTCGTGACTGGTTACCTTGTACAATATAAAAAAGTGTCCGTATAACGCACCAGTACCGTTTCTTGTTTATGAACTGTCAAAACTCATAATATTTTGATTAGTAAAACTTTGGTATTCTTCTATTTACTAATGGTATTCATATAAAACATGTCATAAAACTCATAAAGACAGCGTCAACTTCAATCAAGGCAAAGAGAATTAATTAAACATTGTTCTTGCTCATTATTTGATTCACTCTGCAGCGTATTTGTGTACTATACTGAAGAGTATGGGTCATTTATAAGAGTGGAAACTTGAGCTAGTGTCGGCGAAAAAGAACTGAACGCCATCTAGCATCTGGCGATACTTGGAATGTTTTTCAAGCTTTGCGATCGTTTTTCTGTCAGGAACTGCGATCAGACACGTATTACTACCCTATTTTAACCAATCACACTAATTAGATTGTTCATTTTATTGTTACACTGGAAAAATAACAAGTGTCGCCAAACACTAGATGGTGTTGGTGGGGTCTTTTGTTGACACGAGCGCCAGTTCCAACTGAAGTTACTCATGCTCTTTGTACAACACTCCATTTCTTTTGTTCTTGCAGCAGAATTTGAGGTTTTCCGGCTCACCGGGATCTGAAATTCAGGCGTTACGTGGGATTCTGTTAACTGTAAGCGCCCCAAACTCTACACAGCAAATCAAAAAATATAAATGAAAATCTTTTTCAGAAACTCCTTGATTTTATACCGCTATCGCTTGACTTCTTCTAATTTCCGCTCACATTATATTATTTGGTTCTTATCATAACGTCCTATTCTTTCGCTTGCAGGATTCCATTTTCACTTCAACAGCCGAATTTAACGTCGTCCGACTGAAAATAATTATTTTCTTTTTCGTTCAGATCAGGGTTGAAGGATTCGTTCTTCAGGCTGGCGATATTATGCCAACAATCTTATGAATAAGACTTCTTCTTTATCTGCTGCTAAACGTGTAAATATTAGTATTTTTCTTCGTTTTCAAGGGAGTCAATTTTTGGAAAACTTTTGAGAATTTCACTTTCAATCAGGCCTATTAGCCAGTAGCGTTTATTCATGAAAACTTAAAGTGAAGGGGGATGTAAATTTCAAAATCCAAGGGGACAGATTTGTCGTTTTGTCAATCCTATCAACGAATTCACAAAGACGTATTTTTCAATAAGAATACCCCTAAAAAAGTGTTTTTTTTTCTAAATTTGCCAGGACTTTATTGTATTCTCTTAAAGAAATCGTGCTTTTGGAAATCTCGCCAAAGATTAATATTCTTAAATACACGAATATTAATAGGAAATACAGATTGCTATTTTTGTTAAGGTTTCGGGTGTCTTTGCAAAAAATTGACGCCTAAAAATTTCTTTTTTGGCTCAATTCTGTCTCGATCAGGGTTAACGATTTGTTTCTCAACCTTTTGCATGAAATAAACAAGGCATTGAAAAACAAGGCATGTGGTGTTTTTTTGGTGTTTTTTCTTTATATTGGAAGAGGTTGCTTTTTTTCCATTTTACAGGAAGATTCTTGACAATTTCGCTTTCAATCAGACATGCGCTCCCATAATCCCTGGGTTTTTGGGGCGTTCCCAAAAGAAAATTTAGTCCTCTAAAATCTCCTTGAAAGTTAACATTCGGAAATACACGAACATTAACACGAGATTCAAATTATTAAATTTGTTACTGTTAGATTTCGGCGAGATTTTGGAAAACTCAATTTTCTTTCCGGGAACTTTGGGAAAATCCCTGACTGTCCGGGAATAGCGGAAGTACTAGCTAGAATTCTTGCACCGGCGCGGTATGGTTATTTAGGCTTGACGAAATTTAAATACATTCTAAGACCAATCTTACATTCTTCATTCTTTTTTACATTCTTTTTTGTTTAGTACTGAGGACGACTTGGTGGAGGTCCTTGTCGAAATATTTGCTTATTTCTTCTTCTTCATGGTTCGCCACTGGCTGACAAAATCCTCATTTTTTCACCTTTTTTGATTTTATTTTTCATTTTGTTATTTTCTTTCCTCTCTGAGTTTGATTGACAAATTTACCATCTTCTGTCACAACTTAGATTTACTTCGGGAATGATATCCATAGATTAATCTTCGTTCAATTTAATTCAGCTAATTTTTCAACTCAAAAAAATACGAACGGAATACATTATTGGCATTGAGCTCTTAATGGGTACCTGGAGATATCTGGGGAAGGTAAGCAGGAAGGGTGTGCGAGAGCACAGGATGGCTGGCCCCCAACCCCCCATTGCACTTCCTGTCTGAAGGGCCACGAAACGGAGATCAGCACCGCCGGTTTGGACCTTAAGGGTCTAGTGCCGTCATACTTACTTACTTACATTATTGGCATTGAGTTTAATGCTTAATTTTGGTTTTACCCACAAGTATGACGCGGTATGGTTATTTAGGCTTTACAAAATTTACCATCTTCTGTCACAACTTATATTACTTCGTGAATGATATCCATAGATTAAACTTCGTAACTTTATTTTAGGTCTTACAGCAACAACAAATGACACTAACAGCAGCTATTACTGTTACAAAGTGCAAACAACGGGCAAATGGGAAATCCAGCAGCCCAGTTTTTCCTGCAGAATCAAGTTCAGCACGCTTTAGTGCAGGCGGCACAGCAGTATCAACAGCTTCAAAAGCAAAGTCAGCAAACTATAAATAACAATACTGAACCCATTCATAGAATAAAAAATGAAGGACCGTCTCCAGATTTAAAGTCTCCCACAATACCAACTTCAAATTCGCTTAACCTAGCAGGATCTACTCAACAGAAGCTACCCTCTCAAATGTCAAGGTCGTCGGGTATCAACTTTGATCTTACCTCAGATGAAACTACGGATCTTGAGGAATTAGAGCAATTTGCTAAAAACTTCAAGCAAAGGAGAATTAAACTTGGTGAGCTTATAAATTGTTTTTGTTTTCTTAATTTTTATTTATTTTCAGATTTTTTATTTAGCTTTTCTGATTCCTGCTAGTATGGACTATTTCATATTCCGTTCCTTCTGTGTTTCCTAACTCTTGGTTCATACAGATATTCACTTATGAGCAATATTCGCTGGTCATGTGAATTTAGTTGCTGACTTTGTCAATTTAGGTTGCTTTGTCAAGGAATTTATTGAGTTGACAAAATTTAACTTTACCAGGCAGCCTGACAATTTTTTACACAATAGCAACAACCATAAGAATTGCTGCTCAGATGCTTTTAAAAAATAACAATAATCGTAGAAAAATAGTCTTGTGTGTGAACACACCACCAGTTAAAGATTCTTATTGACGGAACTCACAATACTTACCTATCGCAGCAATTTTTTCTGCTAGAACTTGGAGAAACTCTTTGAAGGTTATGGGTCGGTCCTCAAGAATGTTTCACCTGTAATAATTCAAAAGGTATTCTGTAACGCAGCCCACATTTACACAACTCAAAAATGTGTTTGGGATTTTTGACTGTTAATTAAGAAGCAGTTTCCTGCAAAAAAAAATCTTCTTGGACATTCAAAATACGTCAAAAATAATTTCGATATCAAAATTCCTACTTTCAATTTTCTGTATTTATGTGAGGAAAGGGACATGTTATATTTAAGAAAATAGTGAAATTTATATCTTAAAATGAAATAGTGTAAAGGACACCCTAGACGGTCAATCATTTTGATCAAAAGCTCCTGTCAATCAATTGATTAAAGCATGATTGACCGCCTTTGAACCGATTGAGTCATTCAAACTTTTTATCAATCACCGTCAACGCTTAACTCAAGCGTCAAACAGTTTCCTAAATGGTCAATCATGCTTTAATAAATTGATTGACAGAAGCTTTTGATCAAAATGATTGACCATTTAGAGTGTCCTTCAGAAAAAACGGACTGAAACAATCCTGATCGGACTTAATTTATTTGAGGAAGGCAATCGGATGTGAATCTAACAAATGTATCGTATTCAAGAAGAGGAATAGCAGGATATCTTGTATCGCACTCTCAAATCAAGGGAGCATTCAAGGTTTGGACCCAAAGTAACTTTACATAAACCACACAAGTTGCTTAAAGTTTATATCCTCCGTTAACGGTTGTGGTATTACTAAGGGCCTATAATCATTATAAGCTTCAATTGTTTCCACTTCTCTTTCACTCTAACGATACTTTAATATGTTATAATCTGTTAGTAATACTGATGATGATAATGATGCAGATTTATGTCGATAAAGATGCCCGTTAGATATCGTAAGTTATTGCGAAAGTAAATTCAAAGTTATTTTTGTGTCGTTCCAGTCTAGCTATTACGGCAACGTCAGCTGGAACGAAGAAGTTAGTTTATAATAAATTTTGTCGAACCTGGAATACACCCCAAGTAATTCATTAGCTTGCTCATATTCATTCAAAAGGGTATTTTACTAATTTCTAGCATTAGCAATGATGTCAGTACATTTTCCGTGTTCTCATCACTCATACAGTTTTGGATACTGTGGAACCCTTTTGCTTGTATAACTTTTGGTGTCCCTAACTCAGTTATTTCCAGAGGAGGTTTTAGGGGAGGGACAGTGGGGACACTTGCCCCGGGTGCAGAAATTCTAGACGTGCAAAATTTCAAATAAACAATCTAATGGTTATAATCATTTTGTAATTTTTGAAATTTTTATTAAAATAAAGCAGAGGTCGCGATTAATAAATGCAAATAATTAATGAAATATCAGTTAAATAATAAAAGAAACATACTTAAAATAATAAATACATAATAATAATTAAAATCGGATAATAATAACAGAAAAATTATCAATTATTAAAAACTGAAAACAATGTTGTGAATAAATGAAAATTTTGTTATAATTTGGCTTGACATTTTTGGAGACAGGGGAAGGGGGAAGCTAATCAGGATTTTGCCGCGGTCGCTAGAGAAACCTGAACTGCCACTGGGTATATCATAAATTTATTTCTATGCTTTCGGGAAGAAATTTTGTTATTCCAAATCGTACAATGATTTTTATATGTTCAATATATTTCCTTGTATCTCTCAAGCAGCTTTTCAAGTAAAACGTTTTAGGGCAAATTTTGTGTTACAAATTCAGTTTTGCTTCTTTTCCCCTTCTTTGGAACCAGGTTAATACGGTCTTTTCACCCTTTTATTTTGTGTCCCTCAGCTTATCTACACTTTCCCTAAGTTCCAGAATTTCTTTCCAAGGAATTACAGCCTCACAAGCAGCTCACATTTTTCTAACTTTTTTAGGTTTCACCCAAGGAGATGTTGGCTTAGCAATGGGTAAACTCTATGGAAACGACTTTTCACAAACAACAATATCTCGTTTTGAAGCCCTTAATCTTTCATTCAAAAATATGTGTAAACTAAAGCCGTTACTACAAAAATGGTTGGAAGACGCTGACAATTCTGTTGGGAGTAATGCTGGAAGGGATCAAAATCCACCTTCTCAAATAAGGGTAAATATTTCATTCTATACTTTGGTGCTTTTAAACATAGCTTCGGAATGATTCTAAGAGTAGATGTTCTAGGTTTATTTTAAAGTACCAAGGAAATAAACATAAGAATCTGAAAACTGCGATTTATAGGATTTTTCTTTGGTTGTTTCAAAATTGCGAAGTTTTAAGGCAGTGCCACTTTTTTCTCACCGTTGCAACGCTGTACCAAAAAAAATTTAACAAAACTAATTAGATAAACTTTAAAACTCTTTTTTCCATAAAAATTCAAACATAAGCAATGTGTCAATTTCAAACACCTACACCTTCAAAGGAAAGCTACGCCTTCTTAAGCTGTTTGGTAGAATTCACACCATTATGTATATATATAGTATATATATATATATTATATATATCATATATATATATATATATATATATATAATATATTATATAGATATATATATATATATATATATATATATATATATATATATATATATAACATATATATATATATTATATATATATATATATATATATATATATATATATATATATATATATATCTATATATATATATAATATATATATATATATATATATATATATATATATATATATATATATATATATATATATAACCCACCAAATACAATGATAAAACTGTGGAGTAAAACAAAAAGAAAAGAAAAACAGACAAAAAAACAACCATAAACATACGATTCTAATACAACATAAATAAATTAACTCAATTCAAAAATGGCCAAAGAGGGTCAAGAACACCAATCATTTGCTGAGTTTTAAAGCACAGATCTGCATATCTTTGTTTCATTCACGAGGGCGCATCAACAATGTCAAATTCAGAAACAATTTTAAGGTTCTGGTACCACCGAGGCACCAGAACTGTTGGTGGAATTGGTAGAATAATGGCCCAGGATTGGTCAAAAATGTTTTGTCCCTCCCCTTGACGGGGCAAAGATGTTTCTATTTTGATGTTCCCTAACCAAAATTAATTGATTAGATTTGCCAATACTTTTCGCCGGTAAAAATTAAAGTATTAAGCAATCTTATGATTACCAAAAGTACGCCTTCAAAGGGAAGATCGACCTTTTTAAGCTTTTTAAGCTATTTCTTAAGCTATTTGCTATCATGTGTTCTTAGAGAATCCCTGATTCATGATTCATGTGTTCTTCGCCTTCTTAGGGTATTTAAGGATTCTCACTTTCAAGAAAGCTGTCAAGTTTTTCCTCCCTGCTTTTGTAAAGTTTTATAATTTAAGTATGAGTTGAACTATATCATGTTGTTTTTAAACTTACTTGAGTTTAATATTGAGTTAAATTTGTAGATTTTTACTTTGTTTATCTTTTGGTTTTGTGTATATATTAGTGTTATGACGGAAAAAATTTTCAGTGTGCTGCCAGTTTTGTGAGTTTTTGAAAAAAATGATTTGAAAATTATAGTTTTGGTCCATTTCTAAAAAAAATAAAATAATGAAACAACAACCCAAATCCTTACTTATTCATTTTTGACATCTTGCTTTTCAAAACTTTTTGCGCAATTTTGTTTGCCGTTTTTTGAAATATGACGGAGCATATGGGAAGAATGGGTAAAAAAAAATTCCAAATAATTGAACTTTCAGTGTGAAAAATTTTCAAAAATTCGGAAAAAAATTTCAGTGTGCTGCCAGTTTTGTGAGTTTTGAACAAAAATTTGAATATTACAGTTTCGGCGTTTCTAAAAAAAAGAAACAACGACAATACAACCAAATCCTTACTTATTCATTTTTGACGTCTTGCTTTTCAAAACTGTGTGCGCAATTTTGCTTTGCCGTTTCTTTGAACAATGGTGGAGCATGTGGGAAGAATGGGTAGAAAAAAAGAAAGCTCCAAATAGTTTAGCATTTAAGGAAGTTGTGCTGATAAGAAAGAAGTAAGGATTTAGCTCTTGTGTCCCCTTTTAGAATGCAGGGATATTGTATATTTAAAATTTGATTTGTCGCCAAGGGCGGATCCAGGATTTTTTTAGGGGGGGGGGCGCAGAATAGGTTGATCCGATGAACTTGCGTTAGGAGCAAGTTTAATTAACGCAAACTTGCGTTAATTAAGTAAATTAGACTACTTTAGACTACGTTGGGGGGGAGCACCCCCTCGCCCCTCACCTGGATCTGCCACTGGTTGTTGCCCTACCTCTCTTCTGAAGATCCTCTCTATCTCACCGCGCATAAGTCCGCTACTTATTCCATCACCGATGTAATATCCTAAGCCTTTAGGTCATTAATTATAATTTCATCTGGGCATAACCTGGGACATGTCTCTTTTGTATTTCCTCCTTGCTAATTAATCACCTTAAGAAAGGAAGAACAAGTCTAGACGCCTAGGCCTTAGCCGGGAAGAATATTCCTTGGATAGAGGAGTACGAAACAGTAAGAAACAGTAACAGTAGAGAAGAAACAGTAGCTCGAATGACTTGAGCAACAAGCTTCCGTTCATAACTATCAGTGGCGAATCTAGGTGGGGTGGGGGTGCCCCCCTTTACGCAGTGGTGGATTTGGGGTTGGGACTGCTTGCTCCGGTCGAAGTTGGGACGATGTAACCCTTTAAAGTTATTTTTTGGGTACTTGGGCACTATATGGGCCTTTACAAGGAAACCAGTCACGAAAAACCCGTTTTTGACGGGTTAGCCGCTATAGAGTAATACAATGATAGCGTGGTTTTCATTGCGTATACGATATTTAAACAGTTGTTTTTTGTGGTTTAGGGGGAGGGGGAGGTACCTAGGTTAGGTTACGTATTTAACATAGCTATGCTTTACCCCCCACCCCTAATGTGCAAATATATAGCCCAAATTTGTTTATAAACTATTATATATTCATCCAATTTTATTTTATTTCATTAGCATTAACCAAACTTGACTTTTTAGAAAGGCCCATATAATGCCCAAGTACCATTTTTTGTAATTGGTTTTTAATAGTTGAATTATTAATAAGTACTTAATTGTTAAGACTGTTTCTTTTTCCGAACAAATTTGAAACGAAGTCTCACTTACTTTGTGCGGTATCTTTTAGCTTTTACTGATGGTTAGGTTATGTTAGAATCTTGGGATCTTGCGAAATTAAATTAATTCGTTTTCTTATTTATTTTAATGGTTCAGTGTCCACGGTAACGAAAAGGTAATTTTCTCCTAAGAACTTCATAACCCTGAAAAAATAACTACAAAATTAGATGTAGACGATAAAATGCTTGTTTTTGTTTGATTAAAATTTCAATCACACGCAAAAACGGCTGAAATAAATTTAAAAGCTAGATTTTTCCCCATGGACTAGGATTTTTTTTCTGTAAAAATGACTCTTAGTTCCCTAGATAGCAAGATCTTATGAAGCTTCGTCCAACCTTGAATGGATCTTTTAAAAACTAGAAATGACTAATAATTAATCACAATTAATAATAATACCAATTAGCAACAACTAACAGCAATTAATGACATTTTAGCCTGACATCTTTGCAAATCTTTTGCTCTGAAACTATTTTGAAGGATAAATCTTTAAAGATAGCGCAAGACACGCATTTACTGAGAAGTTCAATACGCTTTATTGCTATAAAAGGTAAAGGTCTGGAGCATAATTTTAGATCTTTAAAAATTCCGTTAAACGATTCTCGGTGATAAAGATATTTAATTGTCATTTCAGTGAAACAAACTGGCTATATAATAAAAAAAAAACTATAGCCTCAACCACTGTCGTTAATAGCCAAAATGTTGGGGGGGGGGGGGGAGCAAGAGATTTTACCGACAGGCTGGTCATTTTTACGGACTGTTTTTTGGTAATAATTAGCACAATATTCGATTCGAATATAATACGTAAAATCACTGCACGAGTCGGTAAAACCGCTGCATTTACCAACCGAGATTTAGATTTCGGTACGTATCATGTCACTATTTTAATGCTGTTTATTTAACCAAATAGAAAGTTGTGGCACCATCTATAAAATCACAAAACTGCTGCGTTTACCGACCAAGTTCGAAATTTCTGTAGATGACATGTCAATATTTTCGTGGTCTTTTTTGAACCGAACAAAAAATTTTAACGGCGTCGGAAAAATCGTGGCGCAAAGCACCGCGATTTTCCCGATGCCGTTAAAATTCCTTTTTTCGGTTCAATAGCCCCCCCCCCTCTCCCCCGCATGCGCGACGGTCCTTTCCTCAAAGACGTGTTTTCAAGGATGCCTAAAAAATATATGAGACAAGACATTAAACCATACCAAAAGATGTCAAACCATACCAATCAAGACACAAGAAGGAAAATTTGTACAGTCCCCAACAACCTTTCATTAAAACATACCTAACAAGGAGATATAACGTTGTAAGACTCTCAAAAACTTTTAATAGAAAAATATATTAGAATAGAAAAGGTAAATAGTTTTTTTGTTATTTTATTTAATGACTATTTAATTGTCCTTTGCACGTGCACGTCTGTGCACGTGCACGTCTGTTGCACGTCTGTGTGCACGTCAATTGTCCGTGCACGTCTTCAGTGCACGGGGGGTTAACGCTTTTCACTCTCTTAATCTTCTCTACTTCGTTACATGATTATCCACGTCATCTATAAATTTTAGTATTAAACTGATGGTTGAAGAGAGCCATTAGATTCTTTAAAATGGTTGCTGACTATACACTAGTCAGTAGTAAGCCGAATGAAAATTCGTGACGCAAAGGGTTTAAATACTTGTCCTTTCTCTTTCAGCAAAGCAACGTAGCAAATCCTATCAACCTTTCAACTCATAGCCTAGTACAACAGTCTTACGGAAGTCCTTTAAATACACTGGCTCATGAGAGTCTTGGCAGGCGGAGAAAGAAGAGGACGTCGATTGAAACAACAGTTAGAATATCCTTAGAAAAGGCGTTTCTTGGAAACCCCAAACCTACTTCTGAAGAAATTTCGATGCTTGCAGATGGATTGGGAATGGAAAAGGAAGTGGTTCGAGTTTGGTTTTGTAATAGGTAGGCATATTTATCAGCATCTTCCACTTTTTAAAACTTTCATAATTTTTTTAAAAAAAATCTTTCTTAGCATATGTCTCATGTCATATATGTTTGCTAACCTTCAGAATGAGCGCTACTTGTATAAAGAAGATACTCGTCTATTTACTTTATTTTCTGAGGAAACACCGTCTTGCCGGGCACAAATGAACACCTGGACCAAAGGTGCCATTCGGGGGTTCAGATATTGAGTTGAAAATATCCTACCCCCAGTAGATCGAAAGCTACTGGTATTTTTAGTTAACAAATTGAAAACCCTAAATTACACTCCCTCACTCTAGATTAAAAAAACTACTTCTTTTGTACAATTCATTTTGGAATATAAAGAGAACTCCTTACCCCTCTACTCCACATTTTCGTGAATTGCAGGGGCGTAGCTCCAGCATTTTTATTGAGAGGGCAAAACAGTTCCACACCCAGAGAGTCAAGGGGCATGGGCTATATAACAGCTTTTTTTCCTTTTTTTGGGGGGGGGGCAACTGCCCCCCTTGCCACCCCCAAACGACGCCACTGGTGAATTGGTGTCCCTTAGTGGAACCACCCTGGATGACCAGTTTTTTCTTGTCTTCGGTTACTATGTTAGTGATATTTAGCTACTCCCTCTCCCGACGTCTTCCATTCCTTTTTTAACAGCCCCATAATACATTTCTACCCTGAGGTCAACACGAGGTGTGATCAAGGAGTTTGAGATGACATTTTTCATAATCATAGAGTGTTTTTCTGCTGGACACAGTGACTTCTCACTTCTTCATTTGATGTTCTCGACCGATATTATTAGACTCAAACGTCATTGAAATTTCAGTGAGAAGCCTGAGATGATTTAAACGTCCCGTCCCGTGGCCATATTTGAAGATGTTTGTTATTGAGTTTATGTTTGGTTTTTGGACTGCTGTTAAGAATTTACACACAGTGGCGCAATTTCTTAAAAATCCTGGGGGGAGGGCAAGCTGAAGCCAGTTTTGTCAAATCAAGTGAAAATGACAGTGAAAATTGAATAATGGGTCATATAGTAAAAAGAAAGGTAATGATACACTAAAGAAATAGACTGTTTCAAACTGTTGTCTCAAACTCTTTCTGTGGATGCTTGAATTATGCAGGCTTATCTTAGATTTGACAAGAGTTTTGGAGAAGCTAAATTTCAGCGGGGGGAAGGGCAAACTGAGGTCTAGGAGGGGCAGTCCAGCCCCTTGTACATACCTGAATTCTAAATATGTAAAAATAACCTTATTTCATATAACTTCAGATTAAACATTTCCCTTTTAGTAACCTTGAAGAGCCTATACAATCTCCTTGTCGCTCTATCGTTTTTTCTTAAATCTTAACAAGCTATAAGTGTCTAAATGGATAGAAAAATATATTTTAAGAACTCTAGTGAGAAATGGCTAAAAAATATATAATAATACATACAAAACTTAACATAGCCTGAAGCCTATCAAATAAAATTAAAATTATATATTGATAAAGAAATATATATACGCAAAAGTAATACAAAACTACAATTTTTACCTTGCAAATTCTCTATGATTTAGCACTTTCAGTTTTCTAGTGCTACTAAATACACTAATTAACGTAATTATGATTAAATAATTATCAATTATCAATTAAACCAAGTATCAATTATCAATTAAAGTAATCACATTAATATCCTTACTCCTTCTATCCCTTTTATTTTTCACCAGTATATTTAGACCTGTATACATACGGTACCTAATTAATTATAAAGTAAATTTTAGTTTTATTAAAATCTTATTTTAAATTGTTTTTCATAAAAATAAGTTTCATCCATACCGTGTCAGATTTTAAATTAATAAATTTGGGGGCGGGAGGGGGTTGAAGGCAGCAATGTCGCCCGAGAAAAGGATTCCCAACGAATAGGAATTTTATATCTTATAGTTTTATATCTTTATATCTTATTTTATATCGTATAGGAATTTTAAATCTTATAAGTAATGATATTTATATTATTAGGAGGCAAAAAGAAAACACATCAGCCCTCAATATGTAGCTCAATCTCCACACAACGTAGCAAGAAGCCAATCAAATATAAGAACAATTACATATCGACAAAGGAATGCATAAACAAAAGCAAACATCTACAATATTTACCGTGCTATATTCTCTTAATGATCTACTGCTTTTAATTTCACTGGCCTTCAAATTACATGAATCAAATTAATTACACCTATACTCCTAATTACGCTAATATTCTTATTTCTAATATCCTTGTTAGCTTCCAGCAATATCTCTAGAGTTTTCACAGATACAGGTTCTAATTTAATTATTTATTAACGAATTTAATTAAAAATTCACCAAAAATTAAAAATTTAAATTCAATCATAAATAAAAAAAATTAATTTTTTCAGGAGGCAGAAAGAAAAGCGAATCAACCCTCCAACGTGTAGCTCAAGCTCGACAACATTGACTGGCCTTCCATCAGGAACACAAGCCTCCTTATACGCTTCAGTTGCATCACTCACGTCCCCTATGAGCGGATATGGTACGTCTCCAATGCCTCCCGAAGTACCACACTCTTCAGGACCGATCTCCCTCGTTACTTCTCGTGTTTCACCACCATTGAGTGATCGAATCAGTTCTTACCAAACGCCCTTGCCCTTAGCGCTGAACTATAGCAGTAGACCTGAGCCTATTAAGTCAGAGTAGATGTGTTTTTCTGTTCTTTTTTTCTACCTCGAAGATGTTAGTCTGCTCAAGAAGTTGTTTTGTGAATACGTTTTACGCTGTGATTTTCAGTTTGTGGGTTTGCGCTGGTCATGTTGCATTATGCGCTAGACTAAATCCCTTGCCCCGTCCCTATGTTTATTGTGATAGTTCCCCGCTTTTGCGAAGTTTTGTATATATTGAGTACGATTATTTATACGAAAAAAATGGGGTTGAACATATCAATGTGATGAGAAAGGTAATCTTACCTTGGTTTTCAGCATTTGGCAATAAGCCAGTAAAAATGGAAAAATTAAATACTAGCAATAAATATTGAAGCGGTGCTTTTATTTGAGCAAGTCCAACTTTGTGAAATCGTGTGATAATTTCTTTTCTTTGTTTTAGAAGTAACTAAACGAATTTTCAGTGTTGTTTCATGACTTGAATCATCCATTTACTTCGGGTATGAATAGATTCCATTCAAAATCTTAAAACATGTAGATCATGGTTACCCTTTGTCTACCCCTTTTATTTTTGGGGGATAATATAGCGTCCGTTTCTAATATTTTTTTTCTTCGTCAAGTCTGACGATGTAATTCGTCAAAGCTCTGTTGCAATTCTGACTGAAATAAGTTAGTAATAAAATATTTGGACTATTGGACTTTCATAGTATTGACGTAAAGTTGTATTTGTTTAATGACTAGACAATAAAAGTAAATAGAAATCAATAAAATAAGTTAATGAATAAAAT
This sequence comes from Artemia sinica, assembly GCA_027921565.1. Classification (NCBI taxonomy): domain Eukaryota; kingdom Metazoa; phylum Arthropoda; class Branchiopoda; order Anostraca; family Artemiidae; genus Artemia; species Artemia sinica. The sequence continues at coordinate 6,226,379 of CM051256.1, forward strand.
AAAATAAGACAGACAAATTGGAATAAAATAATGAAATAAAACAATATAATAAAGTAAAATGAAATTAAAATAAAATTTAATGACTAAAATAAGAAGACTTTAAGATAAAGCACAAGTTTAGTTTGTCCAATTTCAACTGTTTAATTTGTCTTTTAAAACCTGACAGAAATTATACTAAATTATTCTTTTCTTTCTATATCTTTAAGGAGATATCTATCCCTTAAAAAACAAAGCACGAGATGGTACCAGAAGCTTAGTATAAGACAACATAACCATAAAAGCAAAAATGCACCAAAGGTACCTTTTTTCGAGTGGAAAATTTGGTGAAAGTGCAATTTCCAACAAAAGTTGGTTTGAAAAATCTACTGATTTAAAGAATTCAAATTAGCCACATCAAAAAGTGCCCAAATATGTCAATCTGGAAACACAGAAAACAATTCTGGAAAATTGTGTGAAAATTCTCAGGGTTTTCATTGGTTGTTTAAATAGCTAATTATGGACAATTCATTCATGTTGGGTTTCCAAATCTGATTCAAATCTAGTAATATCAGGCCTTTGATCCTAAGCTTTTCTATTTAAGTGTTTTTTAGATTAAATACTTTCAATGCGTCAAACAACAACAGACTTTTTGAAATAACAAAATTTTAAAATAACCAAATCAGGAACTGTCCTTCATACCTAAAGTCCCTACCTCCTTACGTTATTGTTTTTTTTTTTTTTTTTTTTTTTTTAGAAGAAACCAAGGTAGATATCTAAATTTTTGGGAAATTGTGTTTCCTGAAGATCAAGCTTTTTTTTACAATGACTTTTTCAGTTTGTCTTAATGCTGAAATATATGGGTAACTAATATTAATTCTCATTTAAAATAAAGGGGAGTTTAAGTTTAAAACTTTGATAGGTTTTTTTTTGTCATTTGTTCAACAGGTGGCTTTTTTTTCTTTTTAAAAATATTAGTTTTCAAAGAAAATTTCTTAACACTAAGTGTTGTGGTCCAAAATTTTGAAATATAACCAATAAATTATAATTTCTGGAAAATCCAGGACCGCTCCATAAAAATTAGGTGCAAAGCACAGTGCATACACTTTGAGAATCAAAACTAAAACGAAAGTTGCCAAAATAGCTCCTACAGCGCAACTTCTACCTCAACAATTTAATCTCAGAGTTCCTTGGAAATGCACTAAAAGTTTACGAAAGTTCCTAGCTAGTGTGCCTCTAATAGCGAGGCTTTTTGTACGATTTTTTATACAGAGATGGCGATAGAAAGGTTTGTTTTTTTAAGGTGAAGTTTGTTGTTCTAAATTTGTTTAATAATGTATCCCTACAATTTCGCAAGGTCAGGGAAAGTTAATTCATACCTGTCAAGGTGAAATCCCATTTTCCCTTATTTTTCAGTTTTATTGCTTTCTCCAAAATTGGAGACGAATACATTTTTCAAAAAAACTAAAATTTTTTGGGAAAAAGTTCTTTTTGTTTTCTGAATAAACCTTTGATGCTCTAATCAGAAAATTGATTTTTAAAGAAAGGAATTAATTTTCCCGACTCTGAAATTCGATGGACACCTTATAATTACTGCTAACCTCAGTGCCATGTTAAATGAATGTCATTATCTACTTTGAAGAATACCCTTTCACAAACTGGGGTAGAGCCAAAGCATATGCTAAGGCCTGACACTCGCCCCCTAGATTGTTGTCAATGATTCTTTTAAAAACTCTCCGGAAATTTTGTAAAGTAGAGGTGGTATAAGTTACTGGTCGCAAAAGCACTGTTCGAGAACCCAAGTAGCTGTTTGATTATAATACCCATGAAAAAAGTTATAATGCTTGTAGTTCAATTTGGGGTTTTCGATAATGGTAATTCCAATGATTCAGTTTTCGTTTCGATCCAACAATATTTTCAAGGGTATTCAGGCTATTTTTGAAATACCAATAAATTTGTTTTCTGATCGAAATCATAGTTACGATTCTTGAATCAACTTCAACTGGGAATTTTTTTTTTACTTGACAGTTTTTTTTTTTCAAAAAGTGTTTTTAAATTCTCCACTCTACTTCGTTCTTTACTAGGTTTTATGATTATTCATAAAACTATGTTAAATAATTTTTTTCGCCGCATCTAATGTAAAAAAAATAACAAAACTTTCTAAATAATTATTCTTGTGGCTCTCAAATATCTGATTTTTTTCATTTGTGACTAAGGGAATTCGGCCACCCTTGTAACTGACACAACTCTTTATATTGAAGTGGAAGTAATCTATCTATATTTTATTATTATATTATTTTTTATTATTATATTTTATTATTATAATTCTTAGATAAAATACGACACTTATTTAAATCTGTATGGCACTGGGGTTCCTGTTCTTTTGTAAGGATCTTGTAATCGAAAATGGACTTAACCTAGATTGTAATCGAAAATGATTTTGGAATCGAAGCTTAGGCATATCTTACACTATAATGAGAAGAGCGTTTTCATAACTTTTGTGATATATTATATAATAATGTATAATAAATAAAAGGTTTATATGTAATAAGATGATGAAGTGTAATCGAAATTAAAAACATTTAATACCATCGGTACTAAATAATTTTGTAAAAAATAATAATTTTATACTAAATGTTTTGTGTTATAGAAAATATAATATAATAATTAACGTAATGAAAATATATAATAATAAGACATAACGTAATAATTTTGTACTGAATAAAATTGGTACTAGATAAGAATTATTTTCGATAGTAAATCGGTATTGTAGTATACGACACTTGGTGTCGGAGAAAAAAAAATGTATCATAGCGGTTTTAGACTAATCTTAAAACAATGCTTTACGATTAGCTCCGTTTTAATTTGGCAATCCGCATATATGTTTGCCGTCACTGTTGCCAGACGCCAGATTTAAAATCAGGCACCCAGTTTGGGAATGCTAATGCACATAAGCATAAAATACTTTCATGAAAATGAATTCAGTTTTTGGGTTCTCTGAATCCTGATAAGATTTTATCATTTAATTCTAAAACTTTATATCTACATATATTATAACAATTTTCCGTCTGTTTTTTCATCCACTGAAATGCAACTAAACGATTCAGTACAGAAAAGATGGAAGTTTTTGGAAAAAATCTCTAAACTTGGTGTATTGTTCTAAACTATACAAATCTACAGAGATTAAAGAGAAAGTTCTGAAAAATTTGACCAGAAGTGATGTCATATCTATGGAATAATATTCCAATTCTAATCAGAATTTAGAAAAAAAAACGTGAAGTCATTATATTGAACGCGGCTGAAGAAATGCGACAGGCGAAGGCCCGAGCTGTTGACAGTCGTCATCGGAGGGAGGAGTCAGGCTAAATTCAAAAATTTTGTGAAAAATGCATATTAAAGCTGTTTTCGTTTAGCAAATCAGCTGGGCCAAACTAAATTCAGGACATCATAAAATGGGAACGGTTGTAAGATAGGATTTAGGGAAGTGGGTAATTAAGAGATTAAGAACTTTGTGCATCTTATTAAATATAATCTTTGCTACACATAAATTCACATTAAAGTAAATAAATAAATAAAAGTCAGTTATTATGTACAAGTCTTATCTAAAAGGTTGTTAGGTTGTTTCCATAAAACTTGTTTCCATAATGATATGATTGCTTTATTATAATTTGACGGTATAATCACCAATTTTGCCTAAACTTCGATTACAAAATTTGATTGGGCAGAAATTGTTTCTTGATTTTCTTTTTTAGAAGAAGTTTCCCAGTGATTTTGTTATGTAAATGACATCTAGTTTGTACAGATTGTTTTGTTGTAGTATTGCTAAATGATTAGTTCTTCAGAAGCTGTACAGAATATCCCAAATGCTGTTCACTACCGTTGTTTACATGTTCTAAAAGATATTTTGATGTGTTCAATAAATGTTGATCATTATTAAATCTGTTTTTATGGTTCAATTTTTAGCCATGTTTCTTCAAAGACATTTTTGGACAAATCTTGTTCCTTGAGGATTACCCCACGCCATCCCTTTATACCTTTTTGTAGGTAATCATATGAATGGCAAGCAAGTGCAGGTAAGAACATGAGAAGCATGTGCAGGTAATACGGTTTTACTTTTCACAAAATATTTTTCCGCAGTAAGAGGAGTGAAATCCTCCTCTTAGCCTCCAAATTATACACTTCTGTCCAAATATATTCTTCGAAGTTCAGTAATATTTCCCCCCTCAATATTGATCTGAAGAACTTCTCTCGGAAAGTTGAAAAATTTGGCCCTAGAAAATGCATTTTTAGAGGATTAGGCACCCCTTTCCCCCATTAAGATCTGATTTCCAAAGCCTCAGAAGCTATACAGAATATCCCAAATCCTGCTCACTAGTGTTGTCTACATTTTCAAAAAGATACTTTGGTGTGTCAATAAAATTTTGGATATTTCGGAATTTAGGATTTTTCATAAGGATAAAGACCCTCCAGAGCTATTGATGTCGCGTAGTGCGTTGACAATTGTCGATGGTTCAATTCCAGTATCTTTTCACAGGGACAGTTATTAGGCCTTTCGCCCAGCCTCACGGCATCTGGGGATCGAATCCCTGTTCCCAGACCTTGTATTGCCAAGCAGAGATCGATCTACTACGCAACCATATATGAAACGTGTTTAATCTTTCACTAATTGGTTGAATTAATTTCATTAACTAATCATTACCACCTACTAGCTCAATTTTACATATTCTTATTTCGAAGGAGAAGGAGTGTTTCTACCCACCTATACTGTGGTCTTTTGATCATCATTAAAGTTTGTTTTCTTATGCTTCAATTTTTGGCTATTTGGCTTTTAAGATGAAATTTACTTAGGACTGTATTTTTGGTACATATTAGGGTGCCATAATTATTTATTTACGTTATATTACTTGTTTATGGTATATTTCTGCCATATCCAATGGTTGCTGATGGCTGATGCTTTGAGGTAACCTTATAGTGCAAATGGCCCCTAGACATCTTCGGTCAAGAGGAAACATGCCCTCTCCCCATTTAACGCTACTGGCAAGGGCGCCTAAAAGGTAGGGTACCTCCAAGAATATATTCGGGATTTTTTTTTCTGGGGGGGGGATGGGAGTATTTACAAATAAACTTAAAAAATATAAAAAATTTGTTTGTATTCATTTTTGTTATGTATTTACGAGTCAGACAAACATTTGGGGGAGGTGGAGTTAAGCCCCCCTAACCTACCTGGATACCGCCTTGAGTACCACCCTATCTCCCTAGATGTGCTGGCATAGTGGAACCAAGCCTGCCAAGAGCCTCTGCTGGGCTTCATGGAATAAGCCCAAGGAATCTATAAATTAGATCGCAGCTTAACTTATTTTAGTTTATTTTTGTATCTGACCTGTATATACGTACATAATCTTAGAAAACAATCAAAATGTTAGATTTTATAGAATAGCAATAATTCTGAATGTGGGGTTTGCGTATTGAACCTTCTAGGACTATTTTCTGGAAATCTAGAAGAAGTTCAGAATTTTCTATCGCAGATCTTATATCAAGACATTATTTTGTTTCCTCAAAGTCTGGTTGAGATCTGGTCATCTTTTCTGGTAGGTATTCGAAGAATGTGCAAAAAAGGTGGCAATTTAAAAAAAAATTAGAAGTCGAACTTGCTTTAGAGGTAAAACTGGTTTACCTCTAAAGAAACCTTACTGGTTTACCTTACCCCCTCCTATACATTTCGTATTTAATAAAAGAGATTAGAATGTCCCCCTCCCAGATCCTAGCTCTTTTTTTGGGGATGAACCATTTTACAAAGAAAAATCTGAAAGAAATGCCTAGTTTATGGAAAATGATCAATATTTTATATTTGACAAAAGAAATGACCAAGCTACTTCAATATTAGTTAAAGAAACAACAAATAAAATCCAGTAAACAAATCCATATGGTAGAACTAATTGTACTTTTTCATTAAACTAACCTCTTAAGGTGAAACTGCTACAGTAACATCAGAGAAATGAAGCAAAACTTATTTAGAAAGTTCTATGTGTTAATAAATCGAAGTATTTTCAGGGAATTAAGTGACATCTATGATCAGGAAAGTATATTCCGCTAGGTGGCTATTTGACAAAATTTTCGCCTGCAGCTGTGTGGCCAGATTGGCTTATTTTACGCCTAACTGGCTTATTTTGTTGGCGACTGGCGTGAAAATTTTTGGAACTGGCTTGTGGCTTAAAACTTGGCTATTTTTATTTTGAGCTGGCTTATTTCTTGGCGTGATTTACTTTTTCGGGAAGAATTTATATTTTTTGGCAATTTATCGATTTTCGAACGAACGAACGAACGAATGCTCACGAAAGGTCAAAATCACGTTTTAACTCTATGGTCAAAATACGAATCTAACCGCGGCACTGCGGTGAAGTTTTCAAATCCTAAGAGGCACGTGGCTTCGTAACAACAGCATAAAAAGCATTAGCCATTAAGTCATGGGGTTGAACTACAGCTGAAGGTACAGTATATTAGCTGTTACTTATTAGTATAGAATAACGCCAGGAATCAAACTCATAACAGGCATGTCTGTAACATCTACAGATCCTGTTTAACTGTTTAGTTCATGTGAGTCGTCCAGGAGTCGTCATGCTGTCGTCATGTACACTCTAGCTATTTTCTGTGGTTTGTATCTCTGTACAAACAGATTGGGTACACAGCCTAGTCGACTGGGTACACACCCCAATGCATTGGGTACTGCCCACAATATATTGGGTACCCCCATACCCGTTTTCACTTTTTGTCTAGGCCTATTCTGAGAAAATACATTTATTTATATTTGAGGTTTTCTTTGCATCACTTCAGTTTAAATATGCTCAAAGGAAGAAGCAAATTGGTCATTGGTTTTCTCAGAATACATGCAAAAGTGAAAATCGTTATGGGGCAGTTGGGGATATTAATTGTTTTATGTACTACCATCAACATAATGTACTACTTCACCACTGCAGTAGTACACCACAGGATCTGTACCTAAGAATTTGAGTGCTACACCCCACAATCAGTACTACATTAAACATGGCATAGGTCCTACTACGCTATATATAGAGTAGGTCCTGCTATGCTATATATGGAGTAGTACACTTGGTTAGATGTAGGTATCAAATTCTGAGGTACAGTTCCTGTGGTATACTACAACAGTGGTGAAGGAGTACATTATATGTTGATGGTTGTACATAAAACAATTAATCCCTAACTGGTATGGGGGGGTACCCAATGCATTGAGGTGTGTACCTCAATGCATTGGCTACCAGCAAATTGGGTACATGCCACAGAAAAATAGCTGGTGTACATGACTGGTTTGCACCCCCATTTTTAGCAGTGATGAGCATCAGCTTGTGACATAAGCAAACCTGAAGCAATCAATCTTGTTTCAGACTCACTTTTATTCATTTTTCCCAATGTGTTAGCCTATAGTTAAATACTAGAGAAATTAGTTATATATAATATAGGCTAATAGCTAATATGTAATAAAGTACCATATAATACTAATGAAAATATCAGAAAGAGATATATAAGTACAGGAGCAGGATAAGTAGATGAGTTACCCTTGCTTTGATGTCTGATTTCTTTGTTACTGTTGCTGTAGCCTAGGCCTATAGGGTAAGACTCCTAGTGATTAGCCAGTGCCTAATCTGAGCTGTATCTCTGATTAGAATGCAGTATGTCCTTTACCTGGCAGCTGAGACTTTAATCTTGACCACTACTAATTTTCAGAATTATCAATCTTGGCCAACAGTCTACAAATCTTGACCACAACATTGATAATTAAACATGAGACATTACCTCTAACAGACAGCAACTATGGAAGTTATCCTATAGTTTTGTTATTTAGAAAAAAACCTTTCAGATTTTGAAATAAACAAGGTTCATTGTTATATTAAATTTAATCAATCAACTGTAGACAATCAATGCAAGTGTCCTGAAAATCAGATCATTGACCCCTCTTCTTTCTGGGCTGGGTTGACAATAGATCCAAATCTTTAATTTGTTCTTCTTTTCTCATGATAAGTTCATACACTTCTTCTTGGGAGAATTCAATTTTTACTGAATGAGATAATCCCTTACTACATAGTTTCTCTTGTTGTAAAAATTATGTTACTGTTATAGTAAACTGCCTTGTTGTAAACACTGCTTATTAATATTCAAAATGTGGATGAATATGGAAAGATTTAAATCAGCTATTAGCTAATAATGTGAGGTAACATCATAGTAGGGTTTATCTAATTCAACATAGTCAGCGTATTTTGACCTACTATATATGGTGTTGTAGATTTAGATCCATTGACAGTTTTCTTTCCAGTATTTTACAATTCAACAGTATATGCTCAGGGGTTTCTTCTGTGTTTTTACAGTACCTGCAAAATGGGCTATTGGCAACTTCTCCATTTGGCTGCTTTATTTTGTATGAAGGAGAGTGGTGGTTGAAGTTAGCTGTATTTGAACACAGGCAGTTGAACCAGACTGATTGTATACTGGTTGGAAAGGGGGATAAATTTGGTGGCTTTAATTCAAGCCATGTTTTTAGTCATAATCTAGTTGTATCCCTTATAGTTAGAGATTTCACTGGTTCCATTTGGCTTTTTGCTTCTTGCTTTTCTATCTTGTCTGCTTTTTCATTTCCTTCTTTACCTAGATGACTAGGTATATATTGAAATTTAGTAACAAAGCCTAATCTTCCAAGGCTGCTTAGGTTTTCTTTGGTTTGATGTAGGCCTATGCCCAGTGTTTCAAAGTTAGTGTTTCATAGGATATAGAGAGCAGATTTAGAGTCAGAGAATATTACTATATGTTAATTGCTCTGTTTCAGTTTAATTAGGGTCTCTAAGCACAAATTGATTGCAGCTACTTCAGCTGTTAGTGTGCTGGTCCCTGCCTTGTGTTTTTTCACAGTGCATAGGCTGAGCTCTTTTAAAAAGCATCCACTTCCACATCCCTCTTCACTTAAAGATCGATCAACATATACTTGGGCATATCCATTAAATTCCCTTTTTAAGAGCTGTTTGAAATCATGAATTGCAGTTTGGGATTCAATTTGTTCCTATTTTGAGGGGAGGAATTCTAGTTTAACCCTGGGGTGATTGATCCCCAATTAAATTCGAATTCAACTCCTCCATACTCTCCTCCAGACTGCTCATGCTGGGTGGGCTTATAATAAAAATTAACCAGGAAAATATTGATTTTTAAAAGATTTAATCAGTCGGAATAACATAACTACAAGTGTAACTTGACCCCACAAAACCCCTGGAGAAAGGTATTTAAGTTATGACATTTGTCCATTGTTTATATAAAGTATTTGCTATTGAGAAAGATGTATGAATTTTTTCCATGGGGGGGGGGGAGGTTTTGGCATTAGGCCTAATGGAAGGAATACTCATATAAACTTCAGAGAGGGCTCATTTGATTGGAAATTGAAAGTTCTAGTTCACTTTTCAAGCATCACAAGATATTGGAGGGTAGCCAGCTCCCCCCCCCCCAAACCTCTTTTTTTCCTGATGCATCCAATAAAAATTTTAAAGGTATCCAATAAAAATGTTCAAAGATCATATAACAAAAATTCTGGTGCCAACACAACCCCCCAGGGCCAGGGCATTGTAAGTTGTGCCCTGGGGGCATATATGAGTCTTATGGAAGGGATGCTCATATTCACTTCAAAGAGGGCTCATTTAATTGGAAATTGAAAGTTCTAGTTCAGTTTTAAGAGTCAAAAGGGATTGGAGGGCACCTAGCCCCCCTCCCCTCCATTCCCTTTTTTCCTCAAACCCATCCGATAAGAACTTTGAGATAGCTTTTTTTTAAATAGTTCAAAGATCATATAACAAAAACTCCAGGGTCAACACAGCCCCCCAGGGCCCAGGGGCAGGTGTTGTAAGTTACGCCCTGGGGAATATATGGCTCTTATTGAAGGGATGCTTGTAAAAACTTCAGAGATGGCTCATTTGATTGGAAATTGAAAGTTCTAGTTCAGTTTTTTAGAGTAAAAAGAGATTGGAGGGCAACTAGTCCCCCCCATGCTCCTTTTCCCCAAATGCATCCAATAAAAATTTTGAGATAGCCATTAAGTTAAAAATTGCTCAAAAGTCAGATAGCAAAAATTCAGGTGTCCTCACTACCCCCCAGGGCCTGGGGCAGGCATTGTAAGTTGTGCCGCATTGGGTCACAGAGTATCATTATAGTAATCGGAGGTCCGACTCAGTGAAATTATGGGATACAGAAATTGATCGAGCCGGTGGGCGTCCTCGTCAATAATTTTCCCCGAACTGTTGGACAGGAAAGTAAGCATGGTCGAGCATTTTCTGAACATAGCGCGCTGGAATTTCTGTAAAGTCTCTAGAGTTTCACATGGGGTAGCGGTTTATCGCAATTCTACTAAATGCAGCCTCAAAATAATCTCTACACTGGAACTGAACTTCCGCAAACCAGGGAACGAATTGAAAGGTGGATAATGCCAGCAGGATCAAAGGACCTGAATAGTGGTGAGTATTTCTATAAAACGGCCGTCAAAACTTGGACACCATTAAAAGTAAAGTTAGATTTTGGGCAAAAAATTGTCTGGCTTATTTTTGGCTTGTTTTTCAAAGGCTGCGGCTTACTTTTTTGTTCACGATCTGGCCACACTGGCCTGCAGTGTTGGAGATTAATCAAACGAGAAAGGTAAAATAATTATTAATTTCTTTTGTTGCTTATAGAAAGGATTTTCCTACAGGTGAGAAATTGCAGGACCCTTAAGGGAAAATCAGAGATTTATTTTTGCTTGTAAGTAAGGGGGGACCTTCTGGCCCAAAAAAAACACGGATGTTTTCATCCAGAAATTCAACAGTTTAAGTCAAATGTTTGTCAAACATTTCCATTAAGTTTGCAATTCTTGAAATTATGTAATTCTTTCTACCTTTTGCCGTTAAACAACTTTTTACGCTTTTTTATCCATAGATAGATTTAAGAAAACTATAAATTAAAATTTGGTATTAATTACGTTCCCATTAAAACAAAACTATTAATTAAACAAACTTTTAACGATTTAGTTGAAACGTTCTGTTTTTATAATTTCCTGTGTTTTTTGTATTATTCCTGACTATTGCGTATATTTTCTAGCTGTTTATTGTGTGTGTTTTTGCAAATGTTTATATTGCGTTAGTTGAAGGGATGATAAATCCAAAATTTTAATAGTCTTTTTCAAAAGTCAATCAGATTTCTCCATTCTTTTCAAAGCTTTCACGCGCCTATAGCTAGAAACAAAATAAAACAAAACTATTGGTTTCTCATTTGGGTTTTGGGAGCTTTTGGGAACTAGTGGTTCATATAATTTTGTCACCTGGTTTTGGAGAGCTTCCAATAATCAGGAATAAGCAATAAGACTAAAACACACTAAACTATAAAACAATGAGAATAAAAATATAAAATCTAGAAGACTTAACTCATGACCGAAGATAAAGAGGGTGAAGGTGGATATAATTATACTTCTGTAAGACACGCCATTTATTCCAAAGTGTACGTATGAAACAAAGTGAAAATACATTAAATATTTTCGTTTATCTAGGTCTAAAACAAAAACTTATTTTGAACATTTATCTGCTTTGCATATTTCAGAACTGTATGCTGACATTATATATTTTTCCTGTATATTGTATATATTATATATTACATGTTGTATATATATATATGTATTTATTTATGCCCGCTTACAATGGAGAAATGGAGAAAAAAAAAGCGGAGTACAAAATGAATCAAAAAAAGAAGAAAAACATGTTCAACACTAAAAATTAAATACAGGTACTTCATTCACAGAAACAGTTGAGTCAGCGGTGAGTCGTAGATTTTACTGAGGGATCGTCTTGAGGCTTTCTGTTCTAGATCAATCACCTTGGTTGATGGATCAAGGATTCCATATATGGATGAGATCTCCGTGTTAGAAAATCTTAGTGGAAGTCCCAGCAAAAATTTTGCAAATCTGTAGTACGTGGTTCGTATTTTTCGACGCTCGGTGAGGGACAACATTTCCCACAAGGGTGATATATACCAGATGGCAGGAGAGACGAAGGCGTTGAATAGTTTTGACTTAATAAATCGATTAAATGACCATTTGCATTTGACAGCTTTTCCATATGCTGAGCGGATAGATTTACAGACTGATTCAGCCAACAAGCCTCTAGTTGACCTAGGCGTCTGGCCATACGTGATACCAAGGTAATTTAGGGACTGGGACTGCTGGATTCTGATACCGTCAAGGACAAGATTGGAATTGGTCGAGTTGGTGCCGCTAAAAAACGATAAATTCGGTTTTCTCTATGTTGACTCGTAGTCCTATTCTTATATTATTATAAAATAAATAATTACATAAAACGTAAAGATAATCGATACTGATAAAAGAATAAATCCTGACATAGTAGTAATTAAAATGAGTACTCAAGTCAAACTTAAAAGCGAACTATAGCCAAACTTCTATTTCTAGTAATTTTTGTTTTAGGATTTATTAGTTCACCTATATCAGTAACTGATATCTTTATGTTTAATATGATTGCATTAATTTGTGTTGGTTTTGGGTTTCATTTAAGTTTGAATTCTTACAGGACTTTATTTCTGCTCTTTTTAAGTTTTTATATACCTCTTTACTCTTCTTTGAAAAACTTCTTATTGGGAAATTTTTGTATTGATGAGGTGTAGGGGAACACACCTCATGATGATGAAGTGATGATGAAGTGATGAGGTGTAGTGGTGGATTTGGGGTTGGGACTGCTTGCTCCGGTCGAAGTTGGGACGATGTAACCCTTTAAAGTTATTTTTTGGGTACTTGGGCACTATATGGGCCTTTACAAGGAAACCAGTCACGAAAAACCCGTTTTTGACGGGTTAGCCGCTATAGAGTAATACAATGATAGCGTGGTTTTCATTGCGTATACGATATTTAAACAGTTGTTTTTTGTGGTTTAGGGGGAGGGGGAGGTACCTAGGTTAGGTTACGTATTTAACATAGCTATGCTTTACCCCCCACCCCTAATGTGCAAATATATAGCCCAAATTTGTTTATAAACTATTATATATTCATCCAATTTTATTTTATTTCATTAGCATTAACCAAACTTGACTTTTTAGAAAGGCCCATATAATGCCCAAGTACCATTTTTTGTAATTGGTTTTTAATAGTTGAATTATTAATAAGTACTTAATTGTTAAGACTGTTTCTTTTTCCGAACAAATTTGAAACGAAGTCTCACTTACTTTGTGCGGTATCTTTTAGCTTTTACTGATGGTTAGGTTATGTTAGAATCTTGGGATCTTGCGAAATTAAATTAATTCGTTTTCTTATTTATTTTAATGGTTCAGTGTCCACGGTAACGAAAAGGTAATTTTCTCCTAAGAACTTCATAACCCTGAAAAAATAACTACAAAATTAGATGTAGACGATAAAATGCTTGTTTTTGTTTGATTAAAATTTCAATCACACGCAAAAACGGCTGAAATAAATTTAAAAGCTAGATTTTTCCCCATGGACTAGGATTTTTTTTCTGTAAAAATGACTCTTAGTTCCCTAGATAGCAAGATCTTATGAAGCTTCGTCCAACCTTGAATGGATCTTTTAAAAACTAGAAATGACTAATAATTAATCACAATTAATAATAATACCAATTAGCAACAACTAACAGCAATTAATGACATTTTAGCCTGACATCTTTGCAAATCTTTTGCTCTGAAACTATTTTGAAGGATAAATCTTTAAAGATAGCGCAAGACACGCATTTACTAAGAAGTTCAATACGCTTTATTGCTATAAAAGGTAAAGGTCTGGAGCATAATTTTAGATCTTTAAAAATTCCGTTAAACGATTCTCGGTGATAAAGATATTTAATTGTCATTTCAGTGAAACAAACTGGCTATATAATAAAAAAAAACTATAGCCTCAACCAGTGTCGTTAATAGCCAAAATGTTGGGGGGGGGAGCAAGAGATTTTACCGACAGGCTGGTCATTTTTACGGACTGTTTTTTGGTAATAATTAGCACAATATTCGATTCGAATATAATACGTAAAATCACTGCACGAGTCGGTAAAACCGCTGCATTTACCAACCGAGATTTAGATTTCGGTACGTATCATGTCACTATTTTAATGCTGTTTATTTAACCAAATGGGAAGTTGTGGCACCATCTATAAAATCACAAAACTGCTGCGTTTACCGACCAAGTTCGAAATTTCTGTAGATGACATGTCAATATTTTCGTGGTCTTTTTTGAACCGAACAAAAAATTTTAACGGTGTCGGAAAAATCGTGGCGCAAAGCACCGCGATTTTCCCGATGCCGTTAAAATTCCTTTTTTCGGTTCAATAGCCCCCCCCCTCTCCCCCGCATGAGCGACGGCCCTTTCCTCAAAGACGTGTTTTCAAGGATGCCTAAAAAATATATGAGACAAGACATTAAACCATACCAAAAGATGTCAAACCATACCAATCAAGACACAAGAAGGAAAATTTGTACAATCCCCAACAACCTTTCATTAAAACATACCTAACAAGGAGATATAACGTTGTAAGACTCTCAAAAACTTTTTAATAGAAAAATATATTAGAATAGAAAAGGTAAATAGTTTTTTTGTTATTTTATTTAATGACTATTTAATTGTCCTTTGCACGTGCACGTCTGTGCACGTGCACGTCTGTTGCATGTCTGTGTGCACGTCAATTGTCCGTGCACGTCTTCAGTGCACGGGGGGTTAACGCTTTTCACTCTCTTAATCTTCTCTACTTCGTTACATGATTATCCGCGTCATCTATAAATTTTAGTATTAAACTGATGGTTGAAGAGAGCCATTGGATTCTTTAAAATGGTTGCTGACTATACACTAGTCAGTAGTAAGCCGAATGAAAATTCGTGACGCAAAGGGTTTAAATACTTGTCCTTTCTCTTTCAGCAAAGCAACGTAGCAAATCCTATCAACCTTTCAACTCATAGCCTAGTACAACAGTCTTACGGAAGTCCTTTAAATACACTGGCTCATGAGAGTCTTGGCAGGCGGAGAAAGAAGAGGACGTCGATTGAAACAACAGTTAGAATATCCTTAGAAAAGGCGTTTCTTGGAAACCCCAAACCTACTTCTGAAGAAATTTCGATGCTTGCAGATGGATTGGGAATGGAAAAGGAAGTGGTTCGAGTTTGGTTTTGTAATAGGTAGGCATATTTATCAGCATCTTCCACTTTTTAAAACTTTCATAATTTTTTTAAAAAAATCTTTCTTAGCATATGTCTCATGTCATATATGTTTGCTAACCTTTAGAATGAGCGCTACTTGTATAAAGAAGATACTCGTCTATTTACTTTATTTTCTGAGGAAACACCGTCTTGCCGGGCACAAATGAACACCTGGACCAAAGGTGCCGTTCGGGGGTTCAGATATTGAGTTGAAAATATCCTACCCCCAGTAGATCGAAAGCTACTGGTATTTTTAGTTAACAAATTGAAAACCCTAAATTACACTCCCTCACTCTAGATTAAAAAAACTACTTCTTTTGTACAATTCATTTTGGAATATAAAGAGAACTCCTTACCCCTCTACCCTACATTTTCGTGAATTGCAGGGGCGTAGCTCCAGCATTTTTATTGAGAGGGCAAAACAGTTCCACACCCAGAGAGTCAAGGGGCATGGGCTATATAACAGCTTTTTTTCCTTTTTTTGGGGGGGGGGGGCAACTGCCCCCCTTGCCACCCCCAAACGACGCCACTGGTGAATTGGTGTCCCTTAGTGGAACCACCCTGGATGACCAGTCTTTTTTTTTTGTCTTCGGTGACTATGTTAGTGATATTTAGCTACTCCCTCTCACAATGTCTTCCATTCCTTTTTTAACAGCCCCATAATACATTTCTACCCTGAGGTCAACACGAGGTGTGATCAAGGAGTTTGAGATGACATTTTTCATAATCATAGTGTTTTTCTGCTGGACACAGTGACTTCTCACTTCTTCATTTGATGTTCTCGACCGATATTATTAGACTCAAACGTCATTGAAATTTCAGTGAGAAGCCTGAGATGATTTAAACGCCCCGTCCCGTGGCCATATTTGAAGATGTTTGTTATTGAGTTTATGTTTGGTTTTTGGACTGCTGTTAAGAATTTACACACAGTGGCGCAATTTCTTAAAAATCCTGGGGGGAGGGCAAGCTGAAGCCAGTTTTGTCAAATCAAGTGAAAATGACAGTGAAAATTGAAAAATGGGTCATATAGTAAAAAGAAACGTAATAATACACTAAAGAAATAGACTGTTTCAAACTGTTGTCTCAAACTCTTTCTGTGGATGCTTGAATTATGCAGGCTTATCTTAGATTTGACAAGAGTTTTGGAGAAGCTAAATTTCAGCGGGGGGAAGGGCAAACTGAGGTCTAGGAGGGGCAGTCCAGCCCCTTGTACATACCTGAATTCTAAATATGTAAAAATAACCTTATTTCATATAACTTCAGATCAAACATTTCCCTTTTAGTAACCTTGAAGAGCCTATACAATCTCCTTGTCGCTCTATCGTTTTTTCTTAAATCTTAACAAGCTATAAGTGTCTAAATGGATAGAAAAATATATTTTAAGAACTCTAGTGAGAAATGGCTAAAAAATATATAATAATACATACAAAACTTAACATAGCCTGAAGCCTATCAAATAAAATTAAAATTATATATTGATAAAGAAATATATATACGCAAAAGCAATACAAAACTACAATTTTTACCTTGCAAATTCTCTATGATTTAGCACTTTCAGTTTTCTAGTGCTACTAAATACACTAATTAACGTAATTATGATTAAATAATTATCAATTATCAATTAAACCAAGTATCAATTATCAATTAAAGTAATCACATTAATATCCTTACTCCTTCTATCCCTTTTATTTTTCACCAGTATATTTAGACCTGTATACATACGGTACCTAATTAATTAAAAAGTAAATTTTAGTTTTATTAAAATCTTATTTTAAATTGTTTTTCATAAAAATAAGTTTCATCCATACCGTGTCAGATTTTAAATTAATAAATTTGGGGGCGGGAGGGGGTTGAAGGCAGCAATGTCGCCCGAGAAAAGGATTCCCAACGAATAAGAATTTTATATCTTATAGTTTTATATCTTTATATCTTATTTTATATCGTATAGGAATTTTAAATCTTATAAGTAATGATATTTATATTATTAGGAGGCAAAAAGAAAACACATCAGCCCTCAATATGTAGCTCAATCTCCACACAACGTAGCAAGAAGCCAATCAAATATAAGAACTATTACATATCGACAAAGGAATGCATAAACAAAAGCAAACATCTACAATATTTACCGTGCTATATTCTCTTAATGATCTACTGCTTTTAATTTCACTGGCCTTCAAATTACATGAATCAAATTAATTACACCTATACTCCTAATTACGCTAATATTCTTATTTCTAATATCCTTGTTAGCTTCCAGCAATATCTCTAGAGTTTTCACAGATACAGGTTCTAATTTAATTATTTATTAACGAATTTAATTAAAAATTCACCAAAAATTAAAAATTTAAATTCAATCATAAATAAAAAAAATTAATTTTTTCAGGAGGCAGAAAGAAAAGCGAATCAACCCTCCAACGTGTAGCTCAAGCTCGACAACATTGACTGGCCTTCCATCAGGAACACAAGCCTCCTTATACGCTTCAGTTGCATCACTCACGTCCCCTATGAGCGGATATGGTACGTCTCCAATGTCTCCCGAAGTACCACACTCTTCAGGACCGATCTCCCTCGTTACTTCTCGTGTTTCACCACCATTGAGTGATCGAATCAGTTCTTACCAAACGCCCTTGCCCTTAGCGCTGAACTATAGCAGTAGACCCGAGCCTATTAAGTCAGAGTAGATGTGTTTTTCTGTTCTTTTTTTCTACCTCGAAGATGTTAGTCTGCTCAAGAAGTTGTTTTGTGAATACGTTTTACGCTGTGATTTTCAGTTTGTGGGTTTGCGCTGGTCATGTTGCATTATGCGCTAGACTAAATCCCTTGCCCCGTCCCTATGTTTATTGTGATAGTTCCCCGCTTTTGCGAAGTTTTGTATATATTGAGTACGATTATTTATACGAAAAAAATGGGGTTGAACATATCAATGTGATGAGAAAGGTAATCTTACCTTGGTTTTCAGCATTTGGCAATAAGCCAGTAAAAATGGAAAAAATTACATACTAGCAATAAATATTGAAGCGGTGCTTTTATTTGAGCAAGTCCAACTTTGTGAAATCGTGTGATAATTTCTTTTCTTTGTTTTAGAAGTAACTAAACGAATTTTCAGTGTTGTTTCATGACTTGAATCATCCATTTACTTCGGGTATGAATAGATTCCATTCAAAACTTTAAAACATTTAGATCATGGTTACCCTTTGTCTACCCCTTTTATTTTTGGGGGATAATATAGCGTCCGTTTCTAATATTTTTTTTTCTTCGTCAAGTCTGACGATGTAATTCGTCAAAGCTCTGTTGCAATTCTGACTGAAATAAGTTAGTAATAAAATATTTGGACTATTGGACTTTCATAGTATTGACGTAAAGTTGTATTTGTTTAATGACTAGACAATAAAAGTAAATAGAAATCAATAAAATAAGTTAATGAATAAAATAAAATAAGACAGACAAATTGGAATAAAATAATGAAATAAAACAATATAATAAAGTAAAATGAATAAAATAAAATTTAATGACTAAAATAAGAAGACTTTAAGATAAAGCACAAGTTTAGTTTGTCCAATTTCAACTGTTTAATTTGTCTTTTAAAACCTGACAGAAATTATACTAAATTATTCTTTTCTTTCTATATCTTTAAGGAGATATCTATCCCTTAAAAAACAAAGCACGAGATGGTACCAGAAGCTTAGTATAAGACAACATAACCATAAAAGCAAAAATGCACCAAAGGTACCATTTTTCGAGTGGAAAATTTGGTGAAAGTGCAATTTCCAACAAAAAGTTGGTTTGAAAAATCTACTGATTTAAAGAATTCAAATTAGCCACATCAAAAAGTGCCCAAATATGTCAATCTGGAAACACAGAAAACAATTCTGGAAAATTGTGTGAAAATTCTCAGGGTTTTCATTGGTTGTTTAAATAGCTAATTATGTACAATTCATTCATGTTGGGTTTCCAAATCTGATTCAAATCTAGTAATATCAGGCCTTTGATCCTAAGCTTTTCTATTTAAGTGTTTTTTAGATTAAATACTTTCAATGCGTCAAACAACAACAGATTTTTTGAAATAACAAATTTTTAAAATAACCAAATCAGGAACTGTCCTTCATACCTAAAGTCCCTACCTCCTTACGTTATTGTTTTTTTTTTTTTTTTTTTTTTTTTTTTTAGAAGAAACCAAGGTAGATATCTAAATTTTTGGGAAATTGTGTTTCCTGAAGATCAAGCTTTTTTTTACAATGACTTTTTCAGTTTGTCTTAATGCTGAAATATATGGGTAACTAATATTAATTTTCATTTAAAATAAAGGGGAGTTTAAGTTTAAAACTTCGATAGGTTTTTTTTGTCATTTGTTCAACAGGTGGCTTTTTTTTCTTTTTAAAAATATTAGTTTTCAAAGAAAATTTCTTAACACTAAGTGTTGTGGTCCAAAATTTTGAAATATAACCAATAAATTATAATTTCTGGAAAATCCAGGACCGCTCCATAAAAATTAGGTGCAAAGCACAGTGCATACACTTTGAGAATCAAAACTAAAACGAAAGTTGCCAAAATAGCTCCTACAGCGCAACTTCTACCTCAACAATTTAATCTCAGAGTTCCTTGGAAATGCACTAAAAGTTTACGAAAGTTCCTAGCTAGTGTGCCTCTAATAGCGAGGCTTTTTGTACGATTTTTTATACAGAGATGGCGATAGAAAGGTTTGTTTTTTTAAGATGAAGTTTGTTGTTCTAAATTTGTTTAATAATGTATCCCTACAATTTCGCAAGGTCAGGGAAAGTTAATTCATACCTGTCAAGGTGAAATCCCATTTTCCCTTATTTTTCAGTTTTATTGCTTTCTCCAAAATTGGAGACGAATACATTTTTCAAAAAAACTAAAATTTTTTGGGAAAAAGTTCTTTTTGTTTTCTGAATAAACCTTTGATGCTCTAATCAGAAAATTGATTTTTAAAGAAAGGAATTAATTTTCCCGACTCTGAAATTCGATGGACACCTTATAATTACTGCTAACCTCAGTGCCATATTAAATGAATGTCATTATCTACTTTGAAGAATACCCTTTCACAAACTGGGGTAGAGCCAAAGCATATGCTAAGGCCTGACACTCGCCCCCTAGATTGTTGTCAATGATTCTTTTAAAAACTCTCCGGAAATTTTGTAAAGTAGAGGTGGTATAAGTTACTGGTCGCAAAAGCACTGTTCGAGAACCCAAGTAGCTGTTTGATTATAATACCCATGAAAAAAGTTATAATGCTTGTAGTTCAATTTGGGGTTTTCGATAATGGTAATTCCAATGATTCAGTTTTCGTTTCGATCCAACAATATTTTCAAGGGTATTCAGGCTATTTTTGAAATACCAATAAATTTGTTTTCTGATCGAAATCATAGTTACGATTCTTGAATCAACTTCAACTGGGATTTTTTTTTTACTTGACAGTTTTTTTTTTCAAAAAGTGTTTTTAAATCCTCCACTCTACTTCGTTCTTTACTAGGTTTTATGATTATTCATAAAACTATGTTAAATAATTTTTTTTCGCCGCATCTAATGTAAAAAAAATAACAAAACTTTCTAAATAATTATTCTTGTGGCTCTCAAATATCTGATTTTTTTCATTTGTGACTAAGGGAATTCGGCCACCCTTGTAACTGACACAACTCTTTATATTGAAGTGGAAGTAATCTATCTATATTTTATTATTATATTATTTTTTATTATTATATTTTATTATTATAATTCTTAGATAAAATACGACACTTATTTAAATCTGTATGGCACTGGGGTTCCTGTTCTTTTGTAAGGATCTTGTAATCGAAAATGGACTTAACCTAGATTGTAATCGAAAATGATTTTGGAATCGAAGCTTAGGCATATCTTACACTATAATGAGAAGAGCGTTTTCATAACTTTTGTGATATATTATATAATAATGTATAATAAATAAAAGGTTTATATGTAATAAGATGATGAAGCGTAATCGAAATTAAAAACATTTAATACCATCGGTACTAAATAATTTTGTAAAAAATAATAATTTTATACTAAATGTTTTGTGTTATAGAAAATATAATATAATAATTAACGTAATGAAAATATATAATAATAAGACATAACGTAATAATTTTGTACTGAATAAAATTGGTACTAGATAAGAATTATTTTCGATAGTAAATCGGTATTGTAGTATACGACACTTGGTTTCGGAGAAAATAAAATGTATCATAGCGGTTTTAGACTAATCTTAAAACAATGCTTTACGATTAGCTCCGTTTTAATTTGGCAATCCGCATATATGTTTGCCGTCACTGTTGCCAGACGCCAGATTTAAAATCAGGCATCCAGTCTGGGAATGCTAATGCACATAAGCATAAAATACTTTCATGAAAATGAATTCAGTTTTTGGGTTCTCTGAATCCTGATAAGATTTTATCATTTAATTCTAAAACTTTATATCTACATATATTATAACAATTTTCCGTCTGTTTTTTCATCCACTGAAATGCAACTAAACGATTCAGTACAGAAAAGATGGAAGTCTTTGGAAAAAATCTCTAAACTTGGTGTATTGTTCTAAACTATACAAATCTACAGAGCTTAAAGAGAAAGTTCTTAAAATTTGACCAGAAGTGATGTCATATCTATGGAATAATATTCCAATTCTAATCAGAATTTAGAAAAAAAAAAAACGTGAAGTCATTATATTGAACGCGGCTGAAGAAATGCGACAGGCGAAGGCCCGAGCTGTTGACAGTCGTCATCGGAGGGAGGAGTCAGGCTAAATTCAAAAATTTTGTGAAAATTGCATATTAAAGCTGTTTTCGTTTAGCAAATCAGCTGGGCCAAACTAAATTCAGGACATCATAAAATGGGAACGGTTGTAAGATAGGATTTAGGGAAGTGGGTAATTAAGAGATTAAGAACTTTGTGCATCTTATTAAATATAATCTTTGCTACACATAAATTCACATTAAAGTAAATAAATAAATAAAAGTCAGTTATTATGTACAAGTCTTATCTAAAAGGTTGTTAGGTTGTTTCCATAAAACTTGTTTCCATAATGATATGATTGCTTTATTATAATTTGACGGTATAATCACCAATTTTGCCTAAACTTCGATTACAAAATTTGATTGGGCAGAAATTGTTTCTTGATTTTCTTTTTTAGAAGAAGTTTCCCAGTGATTTTGTTATGTAAATGACATCTAGTTTGTACAGATTGTTTTGTTGTAGTATTGCTAAATGATTAGTTCTTCAGAAGCTGTACAGAATATCCCAAATGCTGTTCACTACCGTTGTTTACATGTTCTAAAAGATATTTTGATGTGTTCAATAAATGTTGATCATTATTAAATCTGTTTTTATGGTTCAATTTTTAGCCATGTTTCTTCAAAGACATTTTTGGACAAATCTTGTTCCTTGAGGATTACCCCACGCCATCCCTTTATACCTTTTTGTAGGTAATCATATGAATGGCAAGCAAGTGCAGGTAAGAACATGAGAAGCATGTGCAGGTAATACGGTTTTACTTTTCACAAAATATTTTTCCGCAGTAAGAGGAGTGAAATCCTCCTCTTAGCCTCCAAATTATACTACTACTACTACTAACTACTACTAACAACTCATCGCAGCACCAAGCCGCCTGAGGCCAACACAGCTACGCACGCTCCTCCTCCACCCCAACTATTCAAAGCCTCCCTTTTTACACCCGCCCACGAAGTTCCCATTTCCTTTAAATCTTTCTTTATGACATCCTCCCAACCCAGACGGGGACGACCTGCTTTCCGTTTAGCCCTAGATGGTTGGCCGAAAAGAACAATCTTCGGCAATCTGTCATCCTTCATCCGAACAACATGCCCTAACCACCTCAACCTTTCTTTCATTATAGACCTAGAAAGTGGTATTGAACCACATTTTTCGTATAGCCTATTGTTTGAAATACGGTCAGTCAGCCGGGTACCCAGAACAATCCTTAAGCAATTTCTCTGGAAAACATCTAGCAAATCTTCATCCGCTTTTCGGAGCGTCCATGCTTCAGAGCCATATTTGACCACTGTCATCACTGTAGCTTCTAAGATTCTAATCTTGGTTTGCAGACTTATCTTCCTATTCTTCCAGACTTTTTTTAACTGTGAAAAAACACCCTGAGCCTTGGCTATTCTATTTTTAACATCTTCACTGCTCCCACCATCTTTACTAATAATACTACCAAGGTAAGTGAAACTGCCCACCTGATCAATCTTTTCATTACCCAACGTCACCTTTTCATCTTCACTTATTCCTAGCCTTAGTGACTTGGTCTTCCTAACATTAATTTTCAAACCAATACTAGCACCCTGAACTCGCAAAACCTCTAAAACTTCATTCATTTTGCTCACACTTTCATCTAGGATGCTTAAATCATCAGCATAATCCAAGTCCAGGAGACTTTTTCCTCCCCATTTGATTCCGTGGTCTCCCATTGCCTTTCCTGTGCTCCTTAAAACAAAGTCCATCAAAATAATCCATATAAAGGGGGATAGAACACAACCCTGCTTAACTCCTGATTTAATACAAAACCAGCTGCTAACCTCATTTCCTACCTTAACCGCAGCAGTGTTATTCTCGTACATTGCACTAATCACTTTAATGTATTTGTCTGGTATACCATACAAGGATAAAACCTTTACTAAAGCTCCTCTATCAACAGAATCGAACGCTTGCTCATAATCTATAAAACTAAGGACCAAAGGTGTTTGAAAACTTAGGCACTTCTCAATTATTAACCTAAGAGTGAAAATTTGGTCAACACCTCCTCTACCTTTTCTAAAACCGCACTGCTCTTCTCTTAAAACTTTGTCTACGGCATCTCTCAGTCTAAAAAGTATCATATTACTAAGCAATTTGCTACCTACAGAGACCAGACTAATGCCTCGATAATTACCACACTCACTTTTATCACCTTTCTTATAAAGTGGCTTAATTAAGGTTTTCCTAAAATCATTAGGTACTTCCCCTTTTTCAAAAATCATATTCATAATCTCCAATAACTTATTTCTAACCTCAGAGCCACCATATTTAAGAAACTCATTTACTACCCTATCAGCACCTGGAGCCTTATTATTCTTTAATCCTTTTAGTACTGTTTCTAATTCCTCCTCACAAAACAAATCTTCCTTCACATCCAAGGTATCACAAACTTTTTCATTTTCCTCTATATTTTTTCCTGCAACTCTATCTCGGTTAAGCAAATTCTCAAAATGTTCGGCCCATCTCGCTTTAGCTTTTGTCTTATCGCTAATTGCCACCCCATTCCTATCTTTAACTGGGACAAGTCCGGATTGACTACTACCTCTCAATTTGTTAACGTGCCAGTACAATATTTTACTATTATGCCGTCTAGCTGCATCTTCTAAATCCTCGGCAATTTTATCCATGGCCTCCACTTCACACCTCCTTAATTCATATTTCAATGCTTTCTCCACTTTCTTTACATTTCTTTTGTTTTCATGTGATCTATCACTCAGATAATTCTTGTACAAGTCCTTTCTCCTTTCTATTAAACTTAAAGCTTTTTCACTAATATTCTTAGCTGCAGTTCTAGCTTTCTTCCCTAATACACCTTCAGCAACTTCACAAATTATTTTTCTAAAATTATTCCAACCATCTTCCACATTATCAAATTTTAAGCTCTCAAGTTTAGTATTCAACTGTTCCTGGAAAGTTTCTCTCAAATTCTCATCCTGGAGTCTACTAACATCATAACTTCCCGGGAGGTAATTACCCTTCCGATATTTCAGCTTTAAATTAACCCTTGACACTACTAGATGGTGATCTTTACTTTTAACATCAATAACAGCACTCCTATATACCCTAGTATCTTGTATTGATCCTGCCAGTCTTCGATTTACTATAACATAATCAATAAGGTTTGCTGTCTTACCATCACGTGAATACCATGTTAGCTTATGAGCCATTTTATGACCAAACACCGTATTGGTTATAACTAGATTGTTATACCTACAAAATTGCAAAAGTCTGTATCCATTACTGTTTTCTTTTCCTACACCAAATTTACCTAAGCTGGGATACCATCTATCCATATTTCTACCAACCTGGGCGTTAAAATCTCCCAGCAATAACATCATATTTCTACCTGGGACCTTGTCTATTTGCTCCTGTAACTGTAAGTAAAATTCATCTGAGTCACTAGTATCTCCATCAGTCGGTTCTACAGGGGCGTATACTACTATAACTGATACCTTGAACTTTCTAGTCATAAAATGAGCAATTAGTATTCTATTATTAATACCTTCCCAGCCTAAACAAGACTTAGCAGCTTCCTTATTCATCATGAGCCCTACTCCCTGTCTATGTAACCCATCCTTCCTGCCTGAGTAAACAAATTCTATATCACCTAATTTCATGCTTCCTACCCCTGGGATATGAGTTTCTGAAACTCCTAATAGATCCAGTTCGAATCGTCTGAATTCGTCAGTCAAAATGTCGATACGATAGTCATTTTTTAATGTCGTAACATTCCAAGTTCCAATTTTCATGTTCTTTAAATCATTGAAATTTTTTTCTGTCCAAATATATTCTTCGAAGTTCAGTAATATTTCCCCCCTCAATATTGATCTGAAGAACTTCTCTCGGAAAGTTGAAAAATTTGGCCCTAGAAAATGCATTTTTAGAGGATTAGGCACCCCTTTCCCCCATTAAGATCTGATTTCCAAAGCCTCAGAAGCTATACAGAATATCCCAAATCCTGCTCACTAGTGTTGTCTACATTCTCAAAAAGATACTTTGGTGTGTCAATAAGATTTTGGATATTTTGGAATTTAGGATTTTTCATAAGGATAAAGACCCTCCAGAGCTATTGATGTCGCGTAGTGCGTTGACAATTGTCGATGGTTCAATTCCAGTATCTTTTCACAGGGACAGTTATTAGGCCTTTCGCCCAGCCTCACGGCATCTGGGGATCGAATCCCTGTTCCCAGACCTTGTATTGCCAAGCAGAGATCGATCTACTACGCAACCATATATGAAACGTGTTTAATCTTTCACTAATTGGTTGAATTAATTTCATTAACTAATCATTACCACCTACTAGCTCAATTTTACATATTCTTATTTCGAAGGAGAAGGAGTGTTTCTACCCACCTATACTGTGGTCTTTTGATCATCATTAAAGTTTGTTTTCTTATGCTTCAATTTTTGGCTATTTGGCTTTTAAGATGAAATTTACTTAGGACTGTATTTTTGGTACATATTAGGGTGCCATAATTATTTATTTACGTTATATTACTTGTTTATGGTATATTTCTGCCATATCCAATGGTTGCTGATGGCTGATGCTTTGAGGTAACCTTATAGTGCAAATGGCCCCTAGACATCTTCGGTCAAGAGGAAACATGCCCTCTCCCCATTTAACGCTACTGGCAAGGGCGCCTAAAAGGTAGGGTACCTCCAAGAATATATTCGGGATTTTTTTTTCTGGGGGGGGGGATGGGAGTATTTACAAATAAACTTAAAAAATATAAAAAATTTGTTTGTATTCATTTTGTTATGTATTTACGAGTCAGACAAACATTTGGGGGAGGTGGAGTTAAGCCCCCCTAACCTACCTGGATACCGCCTTGAGTACCACCCTATCTCCCTAGATGTGCTGGCATAGTGGAACCAAGCCTGCCAAGAGCCTCTGCTGGGCTCCATGGAATAAGCCCAAGGAATCTATAAATTAGATTGCAGCTTAACTTATTTTAGTTTATTTTTGTATCTGACCTGTATATACGTACATAATCTTAGAAAACAATCAAAATGTTAGATTTTATAGAATAGCAATAATTCTGAATGTGGGGTTTGCGTATTGAACCTTCCAGGACTATTTTCTGGAAATCTAGAAGAAGTTCAGAATTTTCTATCGCAGATCTTATATCAAGACATTATTTTGTTCCCTCAAAGTCTGGTTGAGATCTGGTCATCTTCTCTGGTAGGTATTCGAAGAATGTGTAAAAAAGGTGGCAATTTAAAAAAAAATTAGAAGTCGAACTTGCTTTAGAGGTAAAACTGGTTTACCTCTAAAGAAACCTTACTGGTTTACCTTACCCCCTCCTATACATTTCGTATTTAATAAAAGAGATTAGAATGTCCCCCTCCCAGATCCTAGCTCTTTTTTTGGGGATGAACCATTTTACAAAGAAAAATCTGAAAGAAATGCCTAGTTTATGGAAAATGATAAATATTTTATATTTGACAAAAGAAATGACCAAGCTACTTCAATATTAGTTAAAGAAACAACAAATAAAATCCAGTAAACAAATCCATATGGTAGAACTAATTGTACTTTTTCATTAAACTAACCTCTTAAGGTGAAACTGCTACAGTAACATCAGAGAAATGAAGCAAAACTTATTTAGAAAGTTCTACGTGTTAATAAATCGAAGTATTTTCAGAGAATTAAGTGACATCTATGATCAGGAAAGTATATTCCGCTAGGTGGCTATTTGACAAAATTTTCGCCTGCAGTGTTGGAGATTAATCAAACGAGAAAGATAAATAATTATTAATTTCTTTTGTTGCTTATAGAAAGGATTTTCCTACAGGTGAGAAATTGCAGGACCCTTAAGGGAAAATCAGAGATTTATTTTTGCTTGTAAGTAAGGGGGGACCTTCTGGCCCAAAAAAAACACGGATGTTTTCATCCAGAAATTCAACAGTTTAAGTCAAATGTTTGTCAAACATTTCCATTAAGTTTGCAATTCTTGAAATTATGTAATTCTTTCTACCTTTTGCCGTTAAACAACTTTTTACGCTTTTTTATCCATAGATAGATTTAAGAAAACTATAAATTAAAATTTGGTATTAATTACGTTTCCATTAAAACAAAACTATTAATTAAACAAACTTTTAACGATTTAGTTGAAACGTTCTGTTTTTATAATTTCCTGTGTTTTTTGTATTATTCCTGACTATTGCGTATATTTTCTAGCTGTTTATTGTGTGTGTTTTTGCAAATGTTTATATTGCGTTAGTTGAAGGGATGATAAATCCAAAATTTTAATAGTCTTTTTCAAAAGTCAATCAGATTTCTCCATTCTTTTCGAAGCTTTCACGCGCCTATAGCTAGAAACAAAATAAAACAAAACTATTGGTTTCTCATTTGGGTTTTGGGAGCTTTTGGGAACTAGTGGTTCATATAATTTTGTCACCTGGTTTTGGAGAGCTTCCAATAATCAGGAATAAGCAATAAGACTAAAACACACTAAACTATAAAACAATGAGAATAAAAATATAAAATCTAGAAGACTTAACTCATGACCGAAGATAAAGAGGGCGAATGTGGATATAATTATACTTCTGTAAGACACGCCATTTATTCCAAAGTGTACGTATGAAACAAAGTGAAAATACATTAAATATTTTCGTTTATCTAGGTCTAAAACAAAAACTTATTTTGAACATTTATCTGCTTTGCATATTTCAGAACTGTATGCTGACATTATATATTTTTCCTGTATATTGTATATATTATATATTACATGTTGTATATATATATATGTATTTATTTATGCCCACTTACAATGGAGAAATGGAGAAAAAAAAACGGAGTACAAAATGAATCAAAAAAAGAAGAAAAACAAGTTCAACACTAAAAATTAAATACAGGTATTTCATTCACAGAAACAGTTGAGTCAGCGGTGAGTCGTAGATTTTACTGAGGGATCGTCTTGAGGCTCTCCGTTCTAGATCAATCACCTTGGTTGATGGATCAAGGATTCCATATAT
Source organism: Artemia sinica (assembly GCA_027921565.1). Lineage (NCBI taxonomy): Eukaryota > Metazoa > Arthropoda > Branchiopoda > Anostraca > Artemiidae > Artemia > Artemia sinica. The sequence continues at coordinate 6,255,320 of CM051256.1, forward strand.
GGATGAGATCTCCGTGTTAGAAAATCTTAGTGGAAGTCCCAGCAAAAATTTTGCAAATCTGTAGTACGTGGTTCGTATTTTTCGACGCTCGGTGAGGGACAACATTTCCCACAAGGGTGATATATACCAGATGGCAGGAGAGACGAAGGCGTTGAATAGTTTTGACTTAATAAATCGATTAAATGACCACTTGCATTTGACAGCTTTTCCATATGCTGAGCGGATAGATTTACAGACTGATTCAGCCAACAAGCATCTAGTTGACCTAGGCGTCTGGCCATACGTGATACCAAGGTAATTTAGGGACTGGGACTGCTGGATTCTGATACCGTCAAGGACAAGATTGGAATTGGTCGAGTTGGTGCCGCTAAAAACGATAAATTCGGTTTTCTCTATGTTGACTCGTAGTCCTATTCTTCTGCATAGGGTCACTAAAAGACGAAGATTCTCTTGTAGACCCCTCAGCGTGCTGCTTAGGAGCAACAAGTCATCTGCATAAGAAATGAAACTTAGATCCAAGCCCTCCAAAAAGAAGGTCCCACGATTGAATCTAGTTACAGAGTAAATCGCAGAATTAAAGATGATAGGGCTTAGAGCAGATCCTTGCCGAACTCCTTTGAAGAGCCGAATGGGTTCAGAAAGCTTTTGCTTGCGGTGACCGGCGATTGTTTCCCATCCCAAAGCTAGACGAATATGCGTGTGGGAGTACCAGTCATGGAGAACAAGGACAATACGGGGGTCGACTCCTGAATCTAAGAGGCACCACAGTGCCTGCGATTGGACGACAGAATCGAACGCAGCGGAAATGTCGACACTGCAGGCAAAAAGTGGCTTTTTAACTAAAGATGTAGACCTCATTATTCTTCTTAGTAGCCGATGGGCGTGTCCACAGCCCAACCCATTTCTGAATCCAAGTTGTTTGTCTCCCATTAGAGCGTGCGACGTAATATGGGGCAACAGTACCTTCTCAAATACTTTGCTGATAACCGATGAAACTGTGATAGGTCTGTAGCTTTTACAAAGCAAGGGATCTCGATTCTTTTTCAGAATATTGGATGTGCGGCAACCATGAAAGTTGGCAGGTGTGAGTCCCTGCTCGATGCTCATTTGGAATAGTAAGGCTAAGTACTCATGTAGACGTTCTGTGCCGTGCTGTAAGTGCCTCGGAGTGATCCCATCGAGCCCTGGAGACTTGTTCTTTTTCAATTTTCTCACAATTATCTCAATATGCCATTTGGAAACAATGACATCAGTGCGGCAGAGTTTTGCGCTGATTAATTGCCTATCTAACTCAGATTTATATACGGAGTCCAGCTCGTTGGGTGGTGGCGCAAACACGTCCTTGTAATGGTTTACCCAACTTTCATCGGGAATGGGACTTTGCAAATCAGCGTCGGCCCTGTTAGATTGGAATCGCTTCCATAAGATGTTTGGGTCACTCCTGCAATCACAAGACAACTTCTCCACTTGCTGGACTTGCATATTCTCTACAGTACGTTTGAATTCTTTTTTGGCATGTCGAAAGCACTGAAAAACTACTCCAGAGCGGGGTTTGTCACAGTCCTTCCACAATTCGTACCAGAACTTGGATCTCTTCTTGGCAAACTTGACATTTGGGTTATCCCATCCCTTTTTACGAGTGTTGGGGTACACTTTTGCCACTGGAACAGCGGCAGATTTTGCAAGCTTCATCGAATGAACAATTTCGGAGTAAAAGATGTTCAGGGCTAGTCTGTCTTCATTTTGGCCATGAGTAAGCAGGTGGAACCGTACTTTGATTTTAGCAAGAGTTGAGTCAAGAATATCTTTGTACAAGGACTGATCTATCCTTTGCCATTCACTCTTGATAAACCATGATCGCCCGGGGCACCGCTTGTAGGTGGAGAATGGTACCATTAAGCTAATCCCAAGGTGATCGCTACAATTGTGTTCCGAGTCAACAATGGCTTTAATCCCGGTCGGAAGTAGGAAATTTACGAAAAAGTGATCGATATCTGATGTAGCCAGGGATGCACTGTGGACAAACATGAAGGACTGGGATTTTGGAACCGGGGCCATAGCGTCTGGCAGACACCCCCTTAATATGGTGAAAAAACGATCATCATCCAGAAGCTGACAGTTGAAGTCCCCACAGATAATAATCTTTTCTGACTTGTATTGTTCGGCCAACCTCCCGAGTCTCGCACAAGCCTTCGTGCAACGCCTTTCTGAGAGGACATCACGATAATTTGTAGGGAGGTACACTGATATGACTATAAAGCAATTTGGACCAGGAACTCTGATCGCAGAAAAATAATCGCATGAATCAATTAGCGTGCATTGCAAATTGGAGTCTGCAATGATCAAGATTCCACCACTCGGCCTTCCAACTGAGCTGTTGCGGATAGCAGGCTGCAAAAAATAGTCCTTTCCTGGAAATCGGTCAAGGATTGCTGAATGATCGGCTGTTACCAAATGTTCCTGAATGCATATTATGCTATGCTTGGTTACTAGATCACTTAAAAGAGACAGCTTGTGTGGAGCGTGCCCGTATATATTTCTGCTATAAAGCGAGATAGTTGCATTCATTGCTTACGTTTGTTTGAACTAGCCTCTAATTGTCTTTTATAAACCGGGTATTGCGAGCTATAACATGGATGCTTTCCAGAGCAATTAGCACATTTAGTGTCACGGACACATGGATTGTCTTTAGGGTTTTCGTGATCGCCGGAGCACCAGGAACACTTCGCATTGTTAGGGAAATCTCGTTGCAAGTGGTCAAACTTTTGGCATTTAAAACACCTCAGAGGGGCGGCAACATATTTGTCCACCTTGATATGGCAATAAGCGACGTAAACGCCATATTTCAGTGATTTTTCAAGAGCTTCTTTGTCTCTGAATGTTAGCTTGACTGACTTGCTAGTACCATAGCGTTTCGCTTCTTCGATCCCTTCCATAGCAGACTCAATCTCCTCGTTTTTCGTATCTTCAGGGACAAATTTAGCCACTGCCAGGAATTTCGGTTAATGGACCTTAACTACAGCCGCGGAATACGATTTTATGCTATTAGCTATAGCTTCTACATCATGCTCGGTTCTAACATACAACACCAGCGTATCGCTTCTCGTAACTACCTTCTGTACTTTTCCGGATGCGCCATTGGAATCAAGAAATTCTTTCTGCTTTTGGGACGATTTATAGATTTCGGGTGGTGCTTCTTTTACGTGAAGCGGGATACTTAGAGATTCGCTGGGAGTAGGCCACGTTTTAGTGACAAAACTGGCGTTGCATCGGTCCAGCCATGCATTCATTTTTTTACCACATTCGTTTAGTTTGCACGTTAATGAGGTAAATACATCGTGAGGTATGGAAGAAGTCTCAGATGGATCATAAATAGTGAATTTGAAAGGGAAATCACCCTTAGCGTCCAATTCCTTCACAGCATGAATCGCATCTTCTACAAAAACAGATGCATTTATTGTGCTTCTACGCTCTTTCAAAATGGTTCCATCTTTATCTAATTGATCTCGTATAAATCTTACGGCTTGTGTGACAGATTCCTTGTCAAAAAATCTCACGGCAGTGCTTACAACCGATTCATGGGGAATATCTTTGAAGTTAAGTGAATATTTCGGCCCCACGTCCGGGAGCCTTTCTCAACGGAAAAAAAAGGAGAAAATGAAACAAAAATGTTCTTTTTAAAAACTTAACTTACATAAAAATAAAATATACTATACACACGAAAAGAAAGAAAAAACAAAAGAAAAGAAATATAAATAAGTAGAAATCAAAACTCACATATTAAATAACACTTCCATGCACTGGCGTATAAACAAAATCGAATGTCTATAATGATACACTCGTCTCCTCACAGTATATAAATGGAAATCTATCAAAAAATGAAGAACATATTTATACTTGAACCAAAACAATAAAGGTCAGCTTACCCCCGGCCCATAACCCCTAATTAAATCTCACAAGTTCATCAACCAATGTATGAATTATAAATTGAACGGTTTTGTTCGTTGCAAGCCTAGCTGCAGTTCGTTTACTTTTCCCAGCATTTAACCCATTCTGACCTTTGTTCACAAGGTCATCGTTCGTTTCCGAACAATTATCAAAATCAGTAATGGTTGAATATCTTACCTGCTTTTTAATTGAACTATTATAAATTGAATTAATCCTAAATTCCCCTTCATCTCTATTGATACTAATACCCCCATAGATTATCTTTTTTATTTCTATAATTTCCCTGAAGCTTTGTAAAAGTCCTACAGACGTATCTACTATTTTTGTTTGATCAAATAAAATACTATGATGAGGAAAATTATAAACATGTTCTGCAACAGGTGACTCAAACGTTTCCGGTGTTTTATTATGTTTTAGAGAGCAATCTATGGCATTCTTGTGTTGCTGTAGCCTATTTTCTAAAATCTGTTGTGTTCTTCCCACATAAAATTTTGTTATAATAATAATAAGGAATTAATATTTATATATATAAAGAAATAATAAGAAGTTTATTTTATAAATTTTAATAAAATAATAAGGACATACAGGGATATACCGTGGGTAATCGATACATTTTCTTTTGAATCTCTTAAATTTACTTATATATTTTTTATTTTATTATTTTTTCTGAAAATTAATTTGACTTTGGGGTAGCACCACCAAAGGTAGCAGCACAAAACGTAGTTTCATGATATGGGAGATAACACAAATAGGCAATGCTATAATGTTGCCTATTGGGGAGGGCTATAGTTTTTAATGTATTATGTTGTTGTTTTTTTAACAGAGGCACTTCGTGTTAAAAGGTCATCATATAAACTTTGGAGGGGCTCATTTCATTGGAAATCGAAACTCGTAGTGCCCCTATAACTTAAGCTTTAAGGGTAAAAAATGATTGGAGGACAAACAGCTCACTCCCCCTTCAACACCTTTTTCTCCCAAATGCATCCAATCTAAATTTTGAGATTGTAATTTTGTTTGAAATAGTCCAAAAGTCAAGCAACTATGCTTCTGGGGTTGACAAAACCCCCCAGAGACCTGAATTAAGTGTTGTACTTTTTGCAAGTTGCCAATTGTTAGCATAAAACGTTTTTTCTTGGAAGAGTGGGCATTTGTTCTTTACTGAAAACGAGTTGTATCATAAATATTTCTTTTATATTTAGAACATTGAAAAAACAAAATTATGGTGGAAGCTGAGTTTCCAGCAATTAATGTTATTATATATCAATTGTTAAGTTTATTATCATTAATTCTTTTCAATCATCTTGATTGTTATAGTGAATTATTTTTTATTTGTCGTCAGTGTTTTCAAAAACAAAAGCATACTGACATGTATAATTGTACAGAAACAAGCTACTTCTTCACCTTCACAGTCAACCTTCACAATCAACCTAAAAACAGTAAGATTTTCGATGATAATAAAATCCACGGTCTTAGTTTTCAGACTTTTTGAAATCCTAAATTGGCGCCGCCAGGTGTAATTAAATATTTGATATACCGCTAGTCTTTCACAGAGGTTTTACATGACTATTGGAACCTTCTTTTGAAAGAGCCAACAGAAAACCTTTTAGGGATAACGTCCCCAGGAAGATCATTCCAAAGCCAAGTGCAACAACGAATGAAGCTGTTCTTCAAATTTTCTTTTCTCAGCATATTGTGACTAAATTTTGAGTAAATAAAAAATAACAAGTTTTTTCAACTGAAAGTAAGAAGCAACATTAAAACTTAAAACAAACAGATATTATTACGTATAAATTGAAATGGGGACAACCCCCTCACATATGTAATAATTCCTGTTCGTTTTAAGTTTTCGCGTTGCTCCTTACTTCAGTTGAAAAAACTTGTTTTCTTTTATTTGATTTCTGATCGTTTTAAAATAATGTCGGGAAATCCAGCTCCCCCTCCATGGAAAATTCCTTCCCCCATGAAAAGTTCCTCTGTGGAGAGAAACTCCTACGTACCCCCCCTCCCCCCCGAAAACCATCTGTATACTTTCCAATAGCCAATATTATGTGTAAACAATGGGCCAAGCTATTTTACCCCTTACCCTAGGGCCCTAGGGACTATAGAGGGATAAGGGTCAAGTCATCCTCAAGACATAGCTATTAGATCATTTTACTATGCTGAACAAAATGACTACCTCAAAATTTTGATTGGAAGACCTTGGAAAAAAGGGTGTGGGAAGGGGGCTAGATCCCATCCAACATTTTTGGTAACTTAAAAAGGGCACTAGAACTTTTCATTTGCGATCAAATGACCCCCCTTTCGATCTTCTAGAATAAATTTTGATACGATCCCCCCCCCTGGAAAAAAAAAAAAAAAACAAATAAAACATGCATCAGTGATCTCGCTTCTGACGAAAAATGCATAATTCCACTTTTGTATATAGAAGCTTGAAATCTCTACATTAAGATTTTCTGATATGTTGAAACAAATGGTAGGATTTTCATTAGAACAAATTGATATTTTGGGGGTGTTTCCTCCCTTTTTCAAAAACTGGGCAAAATTTCTCGGGCTCATAACTTTTGACAAGTAGGCCATTTGATGAATTGTATATATTCTAAATAAGCATATATCACGTCTTCAAGGATGCTATACATTAAATTTTGAATCCAAACTCGTTCGGTTTAGTACGAATTTACTTATTGAATCTGCACCGTAGTGTCCTCTAAGTGCAGCTAGTATTTCATCAAACGCCAATTACTCCCCTGGTGAGTAATTGGCTTTGCAGTTTGGGATGAAGAGGTCAAAAATGGGAAGCACCTCTTTCGTGACATGCACCTATCATCGAATCGAAGACAGTTTTCCATATAATAGAATCGCTTCAGACTCATCGTTGCGTGGAAAATGTGCCGCCCAGTTCCATCAGCTGCAAGGAGACCTTCGCCATCTTCACTGCCCGACTTCACTGAAGATAGGAAAAGTTATACTATGATTGTGTTTATTTTCCAATGAAGATAAAAGTTTCATTTTAATTCTAAATTTTCTTAAATTCAGTTCCAATTTTTCTCAAAGAAATAGAAAATTTAAAGTTCTCTTCTGAATTTTTTCCCTGAGAATAGCAAAGGTTCCACTTTAATTCTGAGTTTTCACAGCGAAGTGAAGAAAAGTTCAAGTTCTCTTCTGAATTTTCACAGAGAAAAGAAAAAAGTTATAGTTCAATTCTAATTTTTCCAAAGAAAATAAAAAATCTTCAACTTTTTAATAAACATTCTAAGTGCTTGACATGCTAACGTTTCCTAAAATAATAGAAATAAAACAAAATAATGCATAAAATGTTTTTATTGAAGTAACAACATGTAGAATATTAACATGAAAATATGTTACAGACATTATTTTACATTATTAACATCATTGAACAACATTGAACATTAAGAATCTGTTCCATAAAATAATTTATCGAGTTCTCTCTCTTGATACTAGAGTTACTCGCTTCGCTTAGTTCATAACCACTAGAATAATCATTCATCGATTTTGAGTCATATACAATTTCCACTGGGATGTCACCTACTGATTCAATACACGTTTCATCCTAGGTATTATTTGATTCATTGACTATATGATCAATATTAGTAATAATGCTAACTTGTGCTTCATTTTCCAATCAATTTATCATTATATTCATGAGTGATATTGTCTGCCAATGCTCTTTTTATTTTACCGGCAATTTCACTGTCTATTATCACATTATTTTTACATTGGCAACAGTTCTGGCACGTTGACAAGATATGATTTATAATGTTGGTGCAGCACCAGACCTTTCTTTTCCTTTCTGCTTTCATTCGAATGCTAACACCGGAAAGATGACAATAAGATCTATCAAGGGCTAACATGTTACCAGAACCATTAGCTAGAAGCTGCCCATCTTCATCAACTATTATTTTTATGTTGGCATTCTCTTTGAGTACTAACTTCTCTGGAAATGATACTTTCACATATCCACCTTTTGAATGATGAAAATTCTTGACTACTCCAAAGGAATTTAACTCCTCACTGACATTACAACGTAGACATACATTCCCAATAAGATCTCCGCTACTACTTGTTCCATAGTTCAAATATATCTTTTTGTCAGCATTCAAGGCAAAAATGACTTTATCATGTGCCCACACTTTCTTCGAATAATTCATTTTCACGTCTTTTTTTAAAAATATGGTTCAGGTGTTTATCCCTCCAATGGCAAAAAATTACTGATTTAACACACGCAATAAACTAGATAGTCTCGATAACCTACCATGGAGTACCACTGGGAAAGCCGCTTCCAATGTAAGAGCAACCATTGAGTACGTTTGCTACAGCCGCAAGCATGCATAGTGAGAGAGAAATACAAAGTCGACCTGGTGGGATTTTCCGGCGAGTATGGTTAGGTTAGGTTAGGCTAGATTAAGTTAGGTTAGATTAGGTTAGGTTAAGCTAGGTTAGGTTAGCCTACGTACGCGCGCGTACGTACGCTAACCTAACCTAACCTAGCTTAACCTAATCTAACCTAACTTAATCTAGCCTAACCTAACCGAACCTAATCTGTAGCACCATAAATCGCTGTGTAGCACGCAAAATTGGGCAGTTTTGGCACTTTAGGAACTGACCGTTGTGGCAACTCTATACACAACACTACCCGGTGTTATTTCAAATGAGTTTAATGAAAAGAACCAAGAGATATCTCCCCCTCCATCACAGAATCAGCTTCCTTCCCCTTCCCCTTAGACAAGATGCTGCCTACTCCCATGAGTGACTATAATAAGAAATTTTTAATATTGTATTTTCCTTCAGAATGGATGCATGTTTTTTTGTGTTTGTCATTATTATTATTTTATACCGAGAGTGACAGTGTTGACCTAGTTGTTCACTTAAAAAACCTTTAATTTTTTTATAGCCAGGAAGCATAAAGCTGTCAAATATATTTGTTTTTGATATTCAGAATTGAACTAAATTATCGATATTACTCAGAGATGCTCAACACTTACAGTGTTTCTCAATAACGCCCAGCATTAGAAATTCTTATTGGATTTTCTTAATCTTAGTAATGTTTGAATTCTTTACTTTGAGCCAACTACTGTTAAAATGGAAAATACTTCCCTCCCTCCCATAGAAAACCGTCCCAAAATTTTTTTTTATATTTTTCAAAAAGAAATAGTCTACTATTTGTCAGCAATATGGGAAAATTGCCTTTGGACCGTCATGTCATCACCAAAAGCATGGTTATTGGACTTTTCAACAATGCTCAATTAAACGGCTGTCAAACTAGGTCCATCGCGCCCTAGTTTGACTGGTTATGCCCTATATAGCGTTTTAATTTAGTGAAGAACTATAGAAAAGTCTTAAATAAAAAAATAAGTTTTTTAAGTGAATATTGGGAGCAAAATTAAACCTTAAAACGGCAGGGTGAGTAGGTCTACCCCCTCCCCAGCTTTCGTTCTTTACGCTAAAGTCTTCAAGCTTTTTAAATTACTTCTCATTCCAAATCAACGACCCTTTCTCCGGGTTTGAAAGAGCCATCTTTTTTCGAGAAATACCGTACGTAATTATGACTCAAGCCTTTCCTTTTAAAAATAGGAGTTAAATTACTACTTAGGAGTAAATTTCTAATCTATGATTTGGTGACAAAATAACACTGATTGAGGTATCAAAGTAACAAATTACACAATAGCCTACGATGGGGAAAGACTAGATATTGTAACAGAATGTTATCATTACATACTTTTCGTTTGCGGAATCTACTCAAATAGATAGTTTCTTAGACCACACTGCTTTTTCATTTACGAAAAATTAAGAGAGAAGAACGGGTACAATTTAGATAAAGCAGTGGTTTAATTTAAATAAAGCAAAAGTAAAACATTAAATAATAAATTCCGAATATTTCGGCTCCACGTCCGGGAGTCTATCTCAATGGAAGGAAAAAAAGAAAACAAATTAAGCAAGAAAAACAGTTCTTTTCATCTAGGAAAAAAGGTCAACTAAGCGCACAGGAGAAAAAAATTCAACTAATCGCATGGGAGAAAAAAATCAAATAAAAAACGAAACAAATTAATAATGTTATCTCTTAATTTTTCGCAACGACTCAATCATGGTCTAATTTCATATTGCAAGCTTGATTCATGATCATTGCAGAAGTAAAGAGTGAATATATGTCTTCAGCTGATTAAAAAAAAAAATTACAGAATTTATAAAGAATAATCAACTAAAATTTAAAAGAAACAATTTAATTAAAATGAAACCGACAACGAACTTATAATTTACAAACAATAATATTAATATTCAACTCAAACTCAAAACGAACAGAAATTACTAAATACATGAACAAGGAGGTCATCTTCCTTATAACCCAATCATAATAGAAAAAACAGATATTATTAAAGTTAAAAGAAACAGATATTAGACTCAATAAAAAATGAACCCAAAAACGAACTTAAGATGTACCAAAAATAAAATTGATTTTCAACTCAAAGTCAAAACGAACAGAAATTACTTGATATATGAAATGGGGAGTTTTCCCTCTTACACTCCAATTATAGTGCGAGTATCATCCGCGCTTTACTGAAAGCAATGCATTTTTAAAGTAATTTCTCTTTTATCTTTATTGCAGTGAAAGATAATTAGATTAGCGAAAGGTCTCGAAATTAATGCGATTACCCTTTCTTTTTTTTATAATTTCGCGAATTGACTTACTGTGCCTGCAGAAGTGTTAAAAATTAAAATCTAAATAGGTGGAGTTAAAATATCTCTAAAAGTCCCACAAATTACAAAAACTGCCAGTATAATCAGTTATTATCAAACAGTTCGTGGTAACGAACTGTAAGTGAGGAGCGACCCGGCTCAATGGTAACCGAAATTCTAGAAAACGGTATTTTGATACAAATAGATACATCAAAAGAATCAGATTTTAATGCTGATTTCAAATATATAAGTTTCATCAAGTTTAATCCTACCTATCAAAAGTTACGCGCCTGAGAAAATTTGGCTGATTTTCGAAAAAAGGGAGAAAGACCCCCTAAAAGTTATAGAACCTTAATGAAAATCACACCATCATATTTCGCGTATCAGAGAACCCTACTGTAGAGGTTTCAAGCTCCCATCTACAAAAATGTGGAATTTTGCATTTTTTGCCAGAAGTAAGATCACGGGTGCGTGTTTATTTGTTTGTTTTTTTTTTTCCCCAGGGGTGATCGTATCGACCCAGTTGTCCTAGAATATCGTGGGAGGGCTCATTGGAATGGAAATTGAAAGTTCTAGTGCCCTTTTTAAGTGACCAAAAAAAAATGGAGGGCAACTAGGCCCCCTCCCACGCTCATTTTTTTCCCAAAGTCAACTGATCAAATTTTTGAGATAGCCATTTTGTTCAGCATGTTCGAAAATATTATAAGTATGTCTTTTAGGATGACTTAATCCCCCGAAGTTCCCGGGGGGAGGGTTGAAAGTTATGAACTTTACCCAATGTTAACATATAGTATTGGTTATTTGGAAGTATACAGACGTTTTCAGGGGAGATTTTTCCTGGTAGTGGGGGTGGGTTGGGGGTTATGTGGGAGGATCTTTCCATGAAGGAAGTTTTCATGGGGGAAGGGAAATTGCTATGAAGGGGACGCCGGACTTCCCAGCATTATTTAAAAAAAGATCAGAAATTTAATATAAAAAAAACAAGTATTTCAACTGCAACAGCAGCAACATCGAAACTTTAAACGAACAGAAAATATTACATATATAATTGGGTTCACCCCGTAGTCAATGCCTCGCTCTTTAAGCCGAAGATTTCTTTAGTACTTTCATAAGAGCTATTTATTCTAATTAACGGCCTTTGTGATTAAGTGGTCATTTTTAAAGAATTGGAACACAATTCGAACTTTCGCTTAAAGAGCAAGGTATTGGACTAGGGGGCGAACCCCCTAATAAACGTATTAAAAATATTTGAATATAGAAGTTCGTTACGTAAGTTAATTCGTAAGTTACGTATATTTATTACTAATAAAAACGTTCGTAAATAAAATTTAACAAGTTTCGAGAAAGCCGTTTAACTAAATAAAAGTAAATTAATATGAAAATTTTGTTTTAATTATTCATGTACGGTGAGCCAAGATCAAAACCTGCATTTATTCAAAAACGTTCAAAAATTAAATAAAAAAAACAAGTTTTTTAAACTGAAAGTAAGGAGCGACATTAAAACTTAAAACGAACAGAAATTATTCCGTATATGAAAGGGACTGTCCCCTCCTCAACACCTCGCTCTTTACGCTAAAGTTTGACTCTGTCTCACAACCTTATTTTTTAAAACAATAAAAAACTTTAGCGTAAAGAGCGAGGTGTTGAGGAGGGGACAGTCCCTTTCATATACGGAATAATTTCTGTTCGTTTTAAGTTTTAATGTCGCTCCTTACTTTCAGTTTAAAAAACTTGTTTTTTTTATTTAATAATAGATAGCACCAATTCAATGAACATTTCAACTTGAGCTGTAACTATACAGAGAAAACTGGATCAACTTCTTTTCATTAAATCGCTTTAAACTAAAGAAGTTTGATCTTCATTTATGATTGTGCTGTCACAAAGAACTAATTTTCAAATAAGTTTTCTTGTATTGGATATCTGTTTCTTGTATTGAAAAGAAGGTAAGTGTTTTATCACAGTTTATGTTTTACAAATGCCTAAGTATCCCAAGGCCGTATCCAGGACGACGGGTTAGGGGGTTTGAACCCCCCCCCCCCGAAATTGTTTGTCTGACTCGTAAAAACGTAACAAATATGGACATAAACAAATTTTTGTATGCGTTTTGTTGTGCACCCCCCCCCCCCCCCCAAAAAAAAAAAATTGAGTAAAACCCCCTCCGAAAAAAAATCCTGGGTACGGCCTTGAAGTATCCTCATGAGAATGGGATCAAAATAACTTAGAACTAATTGCTAGTTTTCATAATTAGTTAGTTGGTTAGTAATTAATTACATAAAATTTTCATAGAACTATCTCAGATTGATTTCATACGTGAATACATTCTCAGGTATTTGCGGCGGCTATTTGAAAATAATTTTTTTTGTCGGTAATGCAATATTGTATTTATGTTCCGACCTTCAATCCTGAAAATAAATAAGTGTAGCGTAATTATTTAAGTTGATTAGGAATTAATATATTTTGGTGCTTGACAATCAAAGACGAATAAACTTTCAGAGGTAAGCTACTCCTTATCGATGTTTTTGGTACCAAACTTTTTTAGCTTATTTTTTACTGATTTTCAACCATGTTTCATTTTGTGTTGATGCAGGGTCTCGGGGTATTCCTTCCTGGTGTACTCCCCCTCCCCAGAGTATTTCACCTGGAAAATCCCCCCTCCCGGATAATTCGCATCCATTTCCCCTCTGGATTATACCCCCCAGAAATGTCTGTCTGACTCGTAAAAACGTACCAAAAATGGATATAAACAAATTTTTGTGCGATTTTTGTCGTTTTTGTATACCCACCCCCCCAAAAAAAAACCTTAGTGTAAAACACCCCCCGAAAAAAAAATCGTGGATACGGCCTTGGTCGGAACATAGACAAAATGTTGCATTGCAGACCAAAAAAAAAATCCTGGGGGGGGGCATTATCCAGGACAAAAATTGGGGGGGGGGAATTATCCGGGAGGGGGATTTTCCGCGTGGGAATTTTCCACGGGGGAGTTTTTCGGGGGAATATTCCGCAGGGGGAGGGGGAATACGCTGGGGGGGGGGTAGATAAGCCGGAGGAATGAAAATCAGTAAAAATCAGCTAAAAATATTTGCCACCGAAAAAATTGATAAAGTGTAGCTTACCTTTGAAAGTTCATTCGTTTTTGATAGTCAAGGATCCAAAATGTATTAATTTTTAATCAACTTAAATAATTAAGCAACGCTTATTTATTTTCACGATTGAGGGTCGTGATATTGATAAAATATTACATTACACATCGAACAATTTCTGGGGAGGGGGGGGGGGTATAATTTAGGGGGGAAAGGGGTGGGAATCTTCAAGAAGGACAGATTTTTCGTGAGTGAATTTTCTGGGGGGAAACACACCGGGAGGAGGAAGGATATGCTGAGGGAGAATACACCTAGACCCGTTATCAACATAAAGTGAAATATGATTGAAAAATTAGTAAAAAAAACAGCTTGGTACCGGAAATTTTGATAAGGTGTAGCTCACCTGTAGACATTACACCAAAATAATTATTGGGGGCTATGCAGCTTACCCCAAAGATATATCATGTATTAATTTTGTGTAATGAAATATTTTATCAATGTTTAGACCTTCGATCGTGAAAATAAATAAGGGTAGCTCAATTATTTAAGTTGATTAAAAATTAATACATGATAGATCCTTAAGGTAAGCTACATAGGATAGTGCCCCCAGAAATTATTTTGGTGTGTAATAAGGGGGTACAAAAAAAATAAAAAAACGCATAAATTTTTTTTTATATCCATTTTTGTTACGTTTTTAAGAGTCAGACAAATATTTCGGGGGGGAGGGTCAAACCCCCTAACGCACAAGCCTTGGATAATGAGCGTAGCTTACTTATTTATGTTGATTATAAAATAATACATGTTAGATCCTTGACTATCAAAGAACAATAAACTTTCAAAGCTAAGCTACACCTTATCAAGTTTTTCTGTACCAAAGTTTTTACCTGATTTTTCAACCATGTTTCATTTTATGTTTATGGCAGGTCTAGGCATATTTTTTGAACAAATTGGTGTTATCAGATGCATTTCGGGAAAATACGACTTGTGTGTGTGTGGGGGGGGGGAGGGGGGGTTATATGCCATCCAATCACCTTGACTCTTAAAAAGAGAACTAGAACTTCTGATTACCAATCCAATGAGCACCCTCCAAATTTTATAGGACTACCCCTACTATGAGAACCTTGTATGCTCCCAGGACATAGCTTACAACCCTTGCTCAGAGGGCTGTGGGGGCGTTGCCATTCTCAAAAACATTATTTCTGGATATTTTACCTACGCTATACAAAATGGCTATTTCAAAATTTTGATTGGATGTGTTTGGTGAAATGATGGGCAGGGGGGGGGGCTGATTGCCCTCAAGTAACTTTCAACTATGTAATGGGCACTAGCCCTTTTAATTTCCAATCGAATGACCCCTTTTTTAATTTTTTTACAACTCCTTCAACACGAAGTGAAACTACGACTTTGGGGTGGGGGGTATCTGCCCTCCGATCACTATGACTCTTAAAAAGAGCACTGGAACTTCTGATTACAAATCCAATGAGCACCCTCCGAAAATTATAGGACCACTATTTCAAAAAAAAAACGATATGCCCCCTGGGCATAACTTACATCCCTTGCCCTGGGGCTGTGAGGGGGGGGGGTGTCATCCTCAAACACATAATTTTTGGACCTTTGAACTACGTTGAATAAAGTGGCTATCTCAAAATTTTTATTGGATATGCTTAGGAAAATGATGGGCGTGGGGTGAGGCTGGCTGCCCTCCAATTACTTTTGGCTATTAATAAGGGCACTAGCTCTTTCAATTTCCAGACGAATGATCTCTTTTTGTAATTTCTACGACAACTTCTTCTATACGAAGTGCCCTGGTAAAAAAAAAAAAAATACATAGTGCCCACTCTTTACTTAGACAACGATATTGCGCTGCCTATGACCAAATACTGTATTGGTTATAACTAGATTGTTATGCTCACAAAATAGCATAATATATCCCTATTTCTACAGACCTAGGGGTCAAAATCTCTTAATAAAACACCATATTTATACCTGTGATCCTGTCTATTTTGTCCTGAAAGTGTAAGTAAAATTCATCAGAGTCACTACTATGTCTGTCTCCGTCAGTTGCTTCTACAGGGGCATATATTACTATGACTGATACCGTGCACTATTCAGTCAGAAAACAAGCTATTAACATTCTATTCTTAATACTTTCCAGCAGCTCCCATATTCATTATGAGCCCTACTCCCTGTCTAAGCATCCCATCCTTCCTGCCTGAGTAAATGTATTTTAAAATCAGCTATTTTAATGTTTTCTACCCGTGGGATTTATGAATATCATAATAAGTCCGGTTTGAAGCCCTTGAATTTGTCAGTCAAAATATCGATACGATAGTTATTTGTTAACGTCGTAATATACCAAGTTGCAATTTTCCTATTCTTTAAATCATTGAAATTATTTTGGCTTCAGGAAATGCAATGATCGCAGAACAGGTAAAGGACAGGGACAAGCACGTCTTCTCAGGTCTACAAAGATAAACTTAAGCCCAAGCCTATTAGTATTCAAGCCTATAAATATTATGCTACTATGGGAATGAAACCCATAGTAAAAAAATCAGTTAGGAACAGGTTTTTCAGCCCAAAAACGCCCTCCAAAACAAACCAAGCCCAGAACCATTATCCATTAATCGGAATCCCGTGCAAATGCTGTGTCCTTTACTGGGCTATAATTTCCTCGAGGGGCACCACTCCTCAAATGGGAATAGAGTTGACCTCAAGATCCCCAGTCATATGGGTACTACGTAAGGATCCAAGCAGCCCTTTGCAGTGGCCGTTGTCCATAGATTCTGGATATAATTCTTTGCCACAGTTGTCTTCCTATAGAGGATCCTCCCACGATGGTGTTCTGCGTCACCATGAATTTATCCCATGGCTGGGAGGTTTGTAACTCAAAGGACGTATCCACGCGCTGGTGGCCCAACTAAGTGTAAATTCGACGGGCCTTTTTCTTCCTCTGTCTGTACTTACGGCCCCTGGGTGAGGGTACTTCAGTTTCTTTTTAGGACCCCCAGGGACTAGGTCCTACTACGGTCCACGACTCGTATGAACGTACCCTACATATATGTAAGACTTTCCCCTATCATCCCCCTGGGAATGTGCTGAGTGGCCTGGGGGAGGCCCCTACTTAGCAATAGACTCAGTTGACTGTTTTTGTACCAGTCAAAAGCTGTGAGGCAGATAAAATTTTCCTGATCTTCGATAAGGAGGGAAACATACCCAAAAGTCAAGCGATCTTAATAAAATTAAATATAAAAAAAAACAATTTTTTAACTGAAAGTAAAGAACGACATTAAAACTTACAACGGACAGAAATTATTCCGTATATGAAAGGGGCGGTTTCCTCCTCAACGCCTCGTTCTTTACGCTAAAGTTTTTTATTGTTTAAAAAAAAAAATTGTGAGACGGAGTCAAACTTTAGCGTAAAGAGCGCGGCGTTGACGAGGGGACCGCCCCTTTGCTATACGGAATAATTTCTGTTTGTTTTAAGTTTTAATGTCGCTCCTTACTTTCAGTTAAAAAACTTTTTTTTTTAAATTCAATTTCTGAACGTTTTTGAATTAATGCAGCTTTGATTTTGGCTCACCGAACATGAATAATTGAAATGAAATTTGCATATTAATTATACTTTTTTGGCTTCTCGAAATTTTGTTCTGACGTAACTTAAGAATTAAATTATGTAACGAACTTCTATATTCGTATGTTTTATTACATATATTAGGGAGTTCCCCCTCCTTAGTCAATACCTTTCTTTACGCTAAAGTTCAAATTTTGTTCGAATCACAAACCGCTGAATCACAAAGGCTGGTTAATTAGAATAGATAGCTCTTTTGAAAGTACTAAAAAAACTTTAGCGTAAAGAGCAAGGTATTGACTAGGGGGCGAAACCCTCATATACGTAATAATTTCTGTTCGTTATAAGTTTTAATGTTGCTCCTTACTTTCAGTTGAAAAAAATTTTTTTTAGTTAATTTCTAATCGTTTTTTAAATAATGCTGGGAAATCCGGAGCCCCCTTCATAGAAATGTCCATTCCCCCAAGGAAACATCCTCCCCCGTAACCCCCTCCTCCGACCCCTACCCCCACCAGAAAAAATCCCTCCTGAAATCGTCTGTATACTTCCCGTTAACCAATACTATGTGTATACAATGGGCAAAGTTCATAGATCATTGAATTACTGACCTTTCTTTCTGTGCTAGTAAAAGCATAATGTTAATGTTCATAAGATTATACCATTTCATCAAAGATTCTCTTGGGACTTGTGGTAGAGAATTTCATTTGAACAGGTTTATGTTCAGTGCAATACTGAACATTGATGCAAAGAAGTTTATATTAGACAGCTGAAGCCGTGAGTTTTGATTTTGTATTCTTTTGCTATTCTGTTAATTTTCAAAAGTCTGAAAATGTAAGAAAGTTGGATTGAAAAATTATTCTAAAATGAAAAAGGAAACCATGGTACTTATGCAGATAGGGGGGGGGATTATGTGATAAGTTTGGAGATACCTATTTCTCTTATTTTCTGCAGTTTAGATTGAGTCTGATTTTCTTATCCTCTGGGTTTTGGGCATGATATATTAATCCTAAATATATAATAATTGAATGCGTAATAGATTAAAGAAGTTGATCTATTTGCCAGGAATCTCCACCATTTAAAAATTACCCGGTTATAATTGGTAGATACCCGGTTATAATGGTTTATGAACAAAATTATAAGAATTACATAAATGGCAAATCCCAAATTGTAATTTTAACATTCATATTAGATCACCCATTTCACTCAATTCCACTCTAACAACTGTTTTAGTACCGGGTATCTGTCCCGGTATCTGTAGCATCTCCCGTTTGACATTCCATATACAGTATATAAAAGTGTCCGCTTAATGCACTACTACCTACCATTTTTATTAACCATGTTTTGGGTCGCTTTTGTTTTAATCACCTATTCCCTGAATTTGAATATAATCTATAGCTTAATCAATTTTGCCTCATTAAGAGGAGCAGAGGAGGGGGCTGCAATTTTTAGGGTAAGAATATTATATTTGGGATAAGTTTTGAATGGCAAATTCAATTCTACCACATTTTTTTCTAATTCTATTGATTTTATCTCAGGATTAGCCTTCATATATGGTTAATATATGCTCAAGCATTAGACGTTGTGGAGGTAGGCCTAGGTATTTAAACAAATCTGCAATGCATTAATTTGAGCAGAATATTTATTCAGTAAAATTTCATTCATTTACTTAACAGCTTTCCTTGACCGTAAAAAGACCCTAAACTGCAGTTGAACCCCTCAATCAAGCATGGACGCCCATCAAAAATATTGTAGGAGGAGGGCACCAGAATAGCAATGGTGAGGGGAGGAGGAGGAGGAGAATGGGAACTCCTGCATTATGCGGGCACTGCGAAGAAGTCAAGTTTGGTTAATGCTATATGCTGTATGAAGGTAACAAGAGACGAAACCCGTCAAACAGGTATTTCAATAGAGAAATGGAATGCAAAGCCGTGGCTTCTCAATGCCTTTACAATGTTTAAACGATTGTTTTTTGGGGTTTAGGAGGGGAAAAGGTACCTAGGTTAGGTTAGGTTACGTAATTAATGTAGGGTATGCTTTACCCCTCCCCCCCTCAATGTACAAATATATAGCCCAAATTTGTTTATAGACTATTATATGTTCATCCTATTTTCTCTTATTTCATTAGCATTAACCAAACTTGATTTCTTTAGCAGTATATAGAAGTGTCTGTATAATGCACCAGTACCAAATTGTATATTATAGCCGAAAGTAAAAATTTGGTTATTATTTCCAGATTGCTTTCTCGTTAAGTTTTATGTTATCTTCAGACTTATTTCTTTTACAAACGGCTGATCTTTATTTCTTACTCTGCTAGCTGATATCTGTGTTTCAACATTGATCTAACAGTTCATTTAATGAACTGTGAGTAATTTGACCCAACAGGAACCAAGACTCTAAAAATAGCAACTTCAAAACAAAAAAAGCTGTTTTCATTTTTGATCTTCTTTTTTTACCAGGTGATGACTCTCTTCTAAAATACAGCCAAACTCTGGAAATAATCCGGAAAAATCCATTAAAAATCCGGAAAAATCCGGAAAAAACTCCGGAAAAATCCATTAAATTACTTCCGTAAATTCAACTTGAAAAAGTAACTCCATAGGCTACTTATGATAAAGATCAAGTCAAATTTGAAGATTTGTATTGTATCTTAATATCCAAGAAAAGGGCGGGGGAGGGGTAAAATTTTTGGAAACGTCTATTTGAAATACTTGGGAAGTGAAAATTTCGGTAGTAGGGTTTGTGGTGCACTGATTTTATGTATAATTGACGTTCTTTCGGCTTTTATAGGCTATCCACCTAATTCTTTTTATTTATTTGCCTACTATTCTATCTTTTACTTTGTATAATCTTTTGTTTTTGCTCTAATCTGGTTTTCAATCAAACAAACAGCCGTGATACTTTGTGAAATTTTTGCCATTTCGCAGCATAATATATAGAATATTATTATAGGGTCTTTTTTTTATGTAATTACTCGCTTTATAATAAAGTGGTAGAGAAACAGGTAAATATATGCTTTTTTACCATTTGAGCACCATTTGTTGTATGATCGTATATATATAAAAAAAACAGTTTTCACCTGAAAGTAAGGAGCAGCATTAAAACTTAAAACGAACAGAAATTATTCTGTCTATAAAGAGGATTGCCCCCTCCTCAACGCCTCACTCTTTGCGCTAAAGTGTTTTTGTGCTTTTAAAAAAGGTTCTTATTGTTCTAATTAAATGACACATGTGTTTAAAGAGTCGGGACAAAGAATTGGGACAAAATTCAAACTTTAGTGCATAAAGCGAGGTGTTAAGGAGGGGGCAATCCCCTTCATAAACGTAACAATTTCTGTTCATTTTAAGTTTTAATTTTGCTCCTTACTTTCAGTTGAAAAACTTGTTTTTTAATTTAATTTCTTATCGTTTTAAATATTGCCAGGAAGTCTGGCCCCATCTCCACGGAGAAATCTCCTTCCTACGGAAATATCCTCTAGACAATTCAATCCCGGTTAAAAATTTACCTTGGACAATTACCCTTAAGAACTTCACGCGTAAAATTGAGAGGGAAAAGAAAAGCAAGACATATAAAAAAAAATTGTATAGGAATTCTGGCAAATTCCCCCAGTGTATAATCTCCCCTGACAACCTTCCCTCTGGAAAATTTCTCAAAAGCTGTTTGAAATCGCCTAAAAAGCTTAATTATATTATGTTTGAATTCAAAAAATATAGCCTACAGGTCGCTAGTTTCGCACTAAATTATGTAGAATTTAAATCTAAAATATATTCAGTTTATAATATAGAATCACAATATGTTTCTCAAACTTATTTACACAAAATATAATTCCAGATACAATATGTAAATGGCTCGATGTCTGGCTAATTCTCCCAAGAAAATTCCCCATCCCTTGACGTAAACCCTTTAGGGATTTGACCCCTTCCCATGGAAAATTCTTTTTCGAAAAATTCCCTCCCCCGTGTACATTTCCCCCCATAAAATCTCCCTGTAGAAGATTCCCCCCGACAAGAACTACTCCACGAAAAATCCCCCTCTATATACAATTAAGCTCCCTCTCCTCCAAAATTATAGTTGAAAATGATTTGAGGGCAACCAATCGTGTCCATCATTTCCCCAAGCATATCCAATCAAAACTTTGAGAAAGCCATTATGTCAAGCATGTTTGAAAGGTCAAAAAATTATATCTTTTGGGATCTTTTGGAAAAAGAACCAAGCAAATTTTTGAAGGCGTTACTGCTCAAATACAAGGTGACATATGCAAGGCAGCACAAAAGTGCTATTTTAGCACTATTACAGTCTATTTTTTGACTGTAGCACTGACAATTGTTGTGTAGCATGCAAATATAGGCAATTGTAGTACTTTAGGAACTGACCATGGTGACAACCCTTCTTGAAACACTGCGGAACTAGACCCCGGCGCCGCGCTGATGAGGGAAGACCGGCGGCGGCGGGGCAAAAAAACAGCCACGCCGCGGGTAAGACGCCGCCGGTAAGATGTCGGCGGCGCGCCGCCGGTGCGATCAATGTTGACCGCAAAATGTTTTCATCAGTCTTTCTCAAATCACAGCTTCAATTTACAACAGATTCGAGCCTATTCATGAGTTCAAAAATTCACAAGTAGCTGGCTGGAAACTGGTCTTCTTCGTTATTCATCAAGAGAAGTAGAAATCTGGTAGAAACGAAATGGCTGTGGCGTTTCAGAACCCTTGCATAATACGAGTAGTTGACGTATCTATTAGCTATGTATTCTTAACATAAATAATTATCAAAATTAGTAGTTTTTTTCATCGAGCATTACTGCATATAAAACTTCAAATACCGTATCACAAAATTCGTCAGTTATCTGGGTAAAAACTTTGAAAATAACTTTGAACTTAGAAGCTTAATTTTTTCATAATGCCCTTTGCCTATATCTGTTTTGTCACATTTAAAACATTTGAAATGGGCGACTTTGATATTGATTGTTTTTTTTTTGCTCTTTTGGATTCCTAAGAAGCCTTCTTGTATTAAAAACTGGTTTTTAATTACAATTTAAAAAAAAAATCATTTTAAAGTTTTTTTTGGCTTCTTTATAGAATATATGTCATGCAGGCTAAGGCTGAACTGCTGCTTTTTTATCACTTTTGGCTGCTCTTTTGGATATCATTCATTTTTTCTTTTGGGGATTCATTCCAAATTATAAACTGATAAATACCTAATATCAGTCAAATTATAAACTGTATCTAAAAGGAATAAATTTATCAAATTGAAAAATACATGATGAACACTTCACATGAGAACACTTTAATTACAATGACACAAAAAACACTTAATAGTTTATTGGCTATGAAGAAAAATGAAGTGCCAGCTATTTTCTTAGGTAAAAATTGAAAAGCTCATCCGTTTTAAGTGTAATTAAATGAAATAATATGCAGACTGAAGTAGCTCCAGGAAGACGTTGAAATGTTTATCCTAGTTCGTCACTTTTAATCCAAGCAAAATGTTAGGACACTTAGTATCAGTTATTGAGTTGAAGCTTTGATTTCCAAATGCTCACAAGAATTACCAAATTTAAGAAAGTCGCAACAATAAGTCACCTGTGGTCAAAATACTTAGACTCCTCTTTGATCCCCACCCAGGCTCAAAGCTTCTGCTATGGTCATTTCCATGGAAATCTCCAAAGAGTTTCTTTTTAAAATAGCTTTCAAGCGTAGTTAGGGGTATTTAGACTTTTTTGCTTTTCTTCAAAGCTTTGAAAAAAGTGTTATAATATCCCAAATGTTACATTTGTGCATATTTTTGGTAATCATTTGTGGGGTGATCGAATTTTCTGAACCACTGTAGATACGTAAGAACGTTGCAACATCTAGTACCCTGAGGTCATAAGACTGTCAAAGACTCCTCCTTGAACCTCCCAAATTGAAAGCTTTTATTATGACCTGGCCTTTTAATGTAACTTGGGCACTGGACCAAGGGCGCCATTGTTACTCGAGCGCAACGTTAGGTGGGGATGTCGATATCGCTTTCGTCACACCAATTCGTTTTAGTGTGAATCTGCCTGGTACATATGACTGAATGTTATCAAAGTAAACCCGTTTCATCAATAGAAAAAAAAAACAGATTGGACGCATATGTCTCTTTCCCTTTGGACGATAACACCATGCAAGTGCTGTATCAAGTATAACTCACGAAAATCTTGTTAATTTTGTCAACTTTTCAACTTTTTGGCATCCCTGCTTTCAATAAAAAAAAAAAAAATCAAGGTGCTATCACTTAAATATAATAACTCCCTATGCCCCCCTTCTGGATACCATCTTGATAGGATACCGTCTCTGCTTTAAATAATAAAAAAATAATTAACTTATTGGCACCCCTGCTTTAAAAAAAATCGAGGTATTATCATTTAAATATGATAGCTCAATACCCCCCCCCCCCCTCTGGATACCACCTTCATAGGATACCGTCTCTGCTTTAAATTGAAAAAAAATGAACTTTTTGGGATCCCTGCTTTCAATAAATAACATTTCGACTTATAATCATTGAAATATAATACCTCCCTACTCCCCCCCCCTCTGGATACCACCTTGATAGGATACCGTCTCAGCTTTCATTAGAAAAATAATTTAGTGAATAATTAACAAGGTCACTATATGGTTCAAACAAACACGCAAAAATAACATTAAACAGCTTAGTGTTCCTTGAAAAAAAAAATTGAGGGTATGAGTAAAGGGGTACAAAGACAACAACAAAATTGTCAAAATTATTCAGATATACCTCAAATTATTGGAAAACTGAGTGATAGATTCGCCATGGCATTCCATAAAATCCAAAGAATCAAATTAAAAGGGAGCACACACAAAAGCCAAATAAGGCCAGTAGCCTATGAGAAATCACAAAATACCCAAGACAATGAACAAGTCCTAATGGGGGGCCCTGGGTCTATCAAAATATTTCAATGGTTTCCCAGGGAATTTGATATCATTTTCTTCTGTCTCCACTTTAAATGGAAAAAATAATTATCTTTTTGGCATCCCTGCTTTCAATAAAAAAAATGAGGTATTATCATTTAAAAATGATAGCCCCCTATCCCCCTCCCCTATAGGCAATAATTTACAATTTATTTATGAATCATATTTTTGGGGTAACTTCCGGTTCAATCTTTAATTCCCCAACCTTGTACATAGCTTAGTCTATAGCTAAATTTTGCTCAACCGAAGGCTGTTTTTTTTTTTTTTGGGGGGGGGGGGGTAAAAATGTTCCAGAAAGAAGATTGTATTTTCTATCAGGTGTTCAATAATTGAGTATTAAACATTAAGAAAATCTTATCTAAAAACAGCAAAAAAAAAAAAAAATCTGCAAACTTACAATTCAGCTGTAGAAACAATCTGTCGGCTGTCAATTTCAAAATCCAACAAAAGGCTGAAGCTGTATAGTAGTGAATGCGTTCTATAATTCTATTCAACTTGAAAATAAAATTCATGACTACGAATGATGTAAGAAATAGCGATTGGGAAATTGCATTTGAAATGATTTAAACTCATTTCATAAAGACGATACTTTTTTTTGTCAACATATGAAGAACTGTGTATATTGCAATATTTGCAATAGCATATTGCATCTGTCTGGTTTTTATGCAAAGTAACAAAAGAGACGAAAATTAATGAACAAGAGAGCAGTGAAGAATTATGGTATACAAAAAATTGCCTTACCCTAAAAATTACCCTAAAAATTGCAGCCTTTATGGTAATATATGGCTCATTTTTCAGTTTTCACTGTCATTTTCACTTGATTTGGGTAAATGTTAGGGTAATTTTTAGGGTAATTTTAGGGCTGCAATTTTTAGGGTAAGAATATTATATTTGGGATAAGTTTTGAATGGCAAATTCAATTCTACCACATTTTTTTTTCTAATTCTATTGATTTTATCTCAGGATTAGCCTTCATATATGGTTAATATTTGCTCAAGCATTAGACGTTGTGGAGGTAGGCCTAGGTATTTAAACAAATCTGCAATGCATTAATTTGAGCAGAATATTTATTCCGTAAAATTTCATTCATTTACTTAACAGCTTTCCTTGACCGTAAAAAGACCCTAAACTGCAGTTGAACCCCTCAATCAAGCATGGACGCCCATCAAAAATATTGTAGGAGGAGGGCACCAGAATAGCAATGGTGAGGGGAGGAGGAGGAGGAGAATGGGAACTCCTGCATTATGCGGGCACTGCGAAGAAGTCAAGTTTGGTTAATGATATATGCTGTATGAAGGTAACAAGAGACGAAACCCGTCAAACGGGTATTTCAATAGAGAAATGGAATGCAAAGCCGTGGCTTCTCAATGCCTTTACAATGTTTAAACGATTGTTTTTTGGGGTTTAGGAGGGGAAAAGGTACCTAGGTTAGGTTAGGTTACGTATTTAATGTAGGTATGCTTTACCCCTCCCCCCCCCCCCCCTCAATGTACAAATATATAGCCCAAATTTGTTTATAGACTATTATATGTTCATCCTATTTTCTCTTATTTCATTAGCATTAACCAAACGTGATTTCTTTAGCAGTATATAGAAGTGTCTGTATAATGCACCAGTACCAAATTGTATATTATAGCCGAAAGTAAAAATTTGGTTATTATTTCCAGATTGCTTTCTCGTTAAGTTTTATGTTATCTTCAGACTTATTTCTTTTACAAACGGCTGATCTTTATTTCTTACTCTGCTAGCTGATATCTGTGTTTCAACATTGATCTAACAGTTCATTTAATGAACTGTGAGTAATTTGACCCAACAGGAACCAAGACTCTAAAAATAGCAACTTCAAAACAAAAAAAAAGCTGTTTTCATTTTTGATCTTCTTTTTTTACCAGGTGATGATTCTCTTCCAAAATACAGACAAACTCTGGAAATAATCCGGAAAAATCCATTAAAAATCCGGAAAAAAACTCCGTAAAAATCCATTAAATTACTTCCGTAAATTCAACTTGAAAAAGTAACTCCATAGGCTACTTATGATAAAGATCAAGTCAAATTTGAAGATTTGTATTGTATCTTAATATCCAAGAAAAGGGCGGGGGAGGGGTAAAATTTTTGGAAACGTCTATTTGAAATACTTGGGAAGTGAAAATTTCGGTAGTAGGGTTTGTGGGTGCACTGATTTTATGTATAATTGACGTTCTTTCGGCTTTTATAGGCTATCCACCTAAGTCTTTTTATTTATTTGCCTACTACTCTATCTTTTACTTTGTATAATCTTTTGTTTTTGCTCTAATCTGGTTTTCCATCAAACAAATAGCCGTGATACTTTGTGAAATTTTTGCCATTTCGCAGCATAATATATAGAATATTATTATAGGGTCTTTTTTTTATGTAATTACTCGCTTTATAATAAAGTGGTTGAGAAACAGGTAAATATATGCTTTTTTACCATTTGAACACCATTTGTTGTATGATTGTATATATATAAAAAAAAAACAGTTTTCACCTGAAAGTAAGGAGCAGCATTAAAACTTAAAACGAACAGAAATTATTCTGTCTATAAAGAGGATTGCCCCCTCCTCAGCGCCTCACTCTTTGCGCTAAAGTGTTTTTGTGCATTTAAAAAAGGTTTTTATTGTTCTAATTAAATGACACATGTGTTTAAAGAGTCGGGACAAAGAATTGGGACAAAATTCAAACTTTAGTGCATAAAGCGAGGTGTTAAGGAGGGGGCAATCCCCTTCATAAACGTAACAATTTCTGTTCATTTTAAGTTTTAATTTTGCTCTCTTCCGACAAGGCGGGTTTCCGTAAGGCCAACCACAGCTATATTGAAGCGTTTTAGCTCATAGGCAAGCATTGATTTAGCCCCCTGGAAAGTTGAGTGTGAGTACGTTCCAGGTGGCGAGTCGTATTCCACCTTCGTCAATAAGGTTCATTCGATGGTCTGAAATCGGTCCAGGGACATGCTGGGGTCGTGGAAGGTAAAGGGGGGGGGGGGGGGGGGTAGGTCATCCGAGGCAGTATCATCGTTTTTCGTTGCGGTAAAATTTTCGGGTGGAGGGTTGCAGGCCCAACCGGCCCTAGGCCTGGGATATAATTAGAGCTAGCACTTGCCTAGATACTGAGAGTCCCTGGGGTGGGCTCCACCCACCTCATAAGGTTGAGGCTGCCCATTAACATGGAGCGTTTAGTTAGGGGAAACCCCATATCCAGAGGCACGTGGTCAGCAGACATAGTCTGCCTCATTCCGGACGAACTCCATCCGCCTCCATCGCTTAAGGAGAGACAGACTTTTAAGAACTTTTAATTTCCGTTCCAATGAGCCCTCCCACGATATTCTAGGACCACTGGGTCGATACGATCACCCCTGGGGAAAAGAAAAAAACAACAAAAAAACAAATAAACACGCATCCGTGATTTTTCTTCTGGCAAAAAATGGAAGATTCCACATTTTTGTAGATAGGAGCTTGAAACCTCTACAGTAGGGTTCTCTGATACGCTGAATATGATGGTGTGATTTTCATTAAGGTTCTATAACTCTTTAGGGGGTCTTTCCCCCTTTTTTCAAAAATAAGCCAAATTTTCTCAGGCGCGTAACTTTTGATAGGTAAGATTAAACTTGATCAAACTGATATATTTGAAATCAGAATTAAAATCTGATTCTTTTGATGTATCTATTGGTATCAAAATTCCGTTTTTTAGAGTTTCGGTTACCATTGAGCCGGGTCGCTCCTTACTTACAGTTCGTTACCATGAACTGTTTGAAAAAGAAAACTATTCATGTAACTAATTATAAGATCTTGGTCTCTCTGAAATCTGTTCACTTTCCATTTTATTGATTATTCTATTTCAGAAACTGCTGGAAGCTGATCAAAGGGTAGTTGAAGAAATGAATCGTCAGAGAAATCTTGTGAATCGAGTGATTATTCTATTTCAATTGCGTGAAGATTTGGCTCGTCTGACCCAAGAGAATTTGAAACTGGAGAGTCAAAGAATGTTGCTGTTGGAGAGTATAAGAATGAACAGGGCAGCTTCTGTTGGTGAAAACAAAGCAGACAACTTTGCCCGCGCTCATGCGCAGCCCATTGCCGAGCCAATGACCCATACCACTATCATTTTCTTTTTAGTTGCTTTTTTATTAGGATATGTAGCTAGCAAAATTTATTAAAGAATTTGGAATAGCCTGTTACAGCTTCAAAGCCAGTTTTTCTCCTCTGTAGTTTTTTTTTGCGTTTTATTTGTTCAAAGAGTATGGGAAACTATAAAGAGATGGAATTCAAGATTTTCTCTGAGAAATAAAAGAGTAAAAACAACGTTATCCCAAATTATCATGTTTTGACTAATCAAATTTGTTCAAATAATATTTTATAGGACTGAAACTACTAAAGTTTTTTATTGTTTAAAAAAATAAAGTTGTGGGAAAGTCAAACTTTAGCGTAAAGAGCCAGGCGTTGAGGAGGGGACATCCCCTTTCATATACGGAATAATTTCTGTTCGTTATAAGTTTTAATGTCGCTCCTTACTTTCAGTTTAAAAAACTTGTTTTTTTTAATTTAATTGTTAGTAAAGGCGGTTGATGTAGTGAAGATGTTAAAAGTAGAACAGCCAAGGAGCAATGTGTTTTTTTTTGCAGTTGAAAAGGTTGGGAAAATAGGAAAATGAGTCTGCAAGGTAGGATTAGAATATTGAGGCCACTGTAATGACAGTGGTCAAATTTGGCTCTGAAACACGGGCGCTTTGAAAGGCTCAGGAAGATTTGTTAAGTGTGGTTGGGATGGAGGGGAAGTGTGTAGCTTCCAGTGACTTGGTGCTACAGTGAGTTGTCAGTGTAGTAGTTGGAGTAGCAATTCATTTTAAGTTTTAATTTTGCTCCTTACTTTCAGTTGAAAAACTTGTTTTTTAATTTAATTTCTTATCGTTTTAAATATTGCCAGGAAGTCTGGCCCCATCTCCACGGAGAAATCTTCTTCCTACGGAAATATCCTCTAGACAATTCAATCCCGGTTAAAAATTTCCCTTGGACAATAACCCTTAAGAACTTCACGCGTAAAATTGAGAGGGGAAAGAAAAAGCAAGACATATAAAAAAAAATTGTATAGGAATTCTGGCAAATTCCCCCAGTGTATAATCTCCGCTGACAACCTTCCCTCTGGAAAATTTCTCAAAAGCTGTTTGAAATCGCCTAAAAAGCTTAATTATATTATGTTTGAATTCAAAAAATATAGCCTACAGGTCGCTAGTTCGGCACTAAATTATGTAGAATTTAAATCTTTTTTGTCAACATATGAAGAACTGTGTATATTGCAATATTTGCAATAGCATATTGCATCTGTCTGGTTTTTATGCAAAGTAACAAAAGAGACGAAAATTAATGAACAAGAGAGCAGTGAAGAATTATGGTATACAAAAAATTGCTTTATGCAAAGTATGCAAAGTAACTGTCTGGTTTTTATGCAAAGTAACAAAAGAGACGAAAATTAATGAACAAGAGAGCAGTGAAGAATTATGGTATACAAAGTAATATTTGACAGGGAAAGTCACTGGTGATAAATCACTAGGGGTGGCACCGTGATTGCGTGATTTTCGGGGATTCGGGGAACCACATTTTTTTTCGGGGTGGCGCATAGATTTTCGGGGAAATACCCGAAAATTCGGGGATAGTGCAAGCTCTGCTTGATTTCTAATCAGGAAAATCGAAATACTAAACCACACGAGAAGGAAAAGCTCCGACTTTGCGGTTGACGCAATAAAGAATTGCCGTAAAAATAATTTAAAGTCGACCGAACGCCGCCGCCTCTGCCGGCGGTGGTGTGCCTGCGGCGCGCCGGCGGCGTTACGACACTTCGGCGGCGTTCGACCGGGCCTCTCGTCGGCGGCGTTCGGTCGATCCGCCGGCGCGGCGCCGGGGTCTATGCGGAACCACATATTAGAGTATGTTCCATTATGGGATTTCAACTGAAATTTTAAAAATAATTAAAGCTTATATAAGGATACCTTGAGTCAGATAAAAGAAGACTTAATGGAGTTGTTCTTTGTCGAGTCAGCTCTAAGGCAAGGCCTTAAAGCTGAATAATGCCCAAAAATCCTCCAGCAATGCCTCCTCTGATGTAATATTTCCCCTGGAAAATTCTCCCTCCCCTGAAAATTGCTCCTCACGAAAAATTCTTCCCGTCGGAGAATTTGGAATTTTAATTTTGGAACTTTAATAGGAATTTTATTCATTGAACCATCAGAAATCATAATTTGGTATATTTCGTAGCATATGATGTGTGAAAAGGATTTCTTTCAATCATGCGAATTATATGAAATTTGATTTATTTAAAGTGTAATACTTAAGCATTATTTAAATAAATATTAAGTAAATATTAAGTAATATTTAAAGTGTAATAATAAAGAGTAATATTTAAAGTGTAAGTCCTAATAATTATCAAAACGGCAGCTTGATTTTACTTAAAAGCAGAGACGTAATTTTCTATTTTTTTATATTTCTGTTGCGTTTTCGTTTATTGACCCAAAAATCGGAATTCGGCCCCTCAGGGTTCATGATAGTGAAAAAAAATCTTACTGTTCAAAGTACGCTTTGTTTTTGATCACAAATGGAACATTGTACTTTTGAGGTTTGATGGAAAACAAACGTGTGGTCGTATTTATAACAAGGGCAATATCTTTGCAAATAATATAAGAAAGAAACCAGCGGGGTGCTAATTTGTTTCTGTTAATTTAGCAACTGATTAAGTTTCATTCATATTGTATTTTCATCAGTACTTTCTTCCTTTTAAATACATTCCCATCAAATGTATGAAGAATCAATTTGAGAACCACCCATTGATCACTGGTTCTAGTTATTGGTTTGATATTCTCCACAGAGTGCTAGAAAAGTCAGCAATGTATGCCTTAACAGTTCGATTTGGTTATATACTTTCATTATTTTGAATAGAATGTAACCAAAAGGAGAATTATTGACGGAAATAGCGCCTATTATAATAAAGAAATTAAACTAAAAGTTGGAAATGCATTTATTCCATGATTTGATTTTACTTTTTTAATTTGTATTTTTCCTCTTTGGCCTTCGTTGATTTTTTAACAGAAGACAGTGCTAGAGATAAACTTATATTCAGTGAAGAATATACAACACTGACCCTTAGAGGATTTAAAAAGGGTTAAGATAGATAAAACATTTTATTATAGATATAAACATAATTTTTCCTATGTACATGGTTGTTTGTGGACAAGGATCTATATCAGTTAATCATAAAAAAGACTAAGTGGTTGACGCTATACAGTAGACAACCTCACCATAACGCTTATAATATTAGCTTCGGTGGATTCTGTAAATCTTGCTAGTAAAAAAGAAAATTGCTTGTAGATTAATTTACCAATAATAATTCTTTCTTAATAACTTATTAGCAGAACTTAAAGTAACCTACCTTAAGCAAATTCTTAAGAATTTGCAATGGGTTTGAACAATTTTATATTGAAAATTTGTTCCTTACTATATTATCTAATATATGAATTTCTTTAATACTCCCCACATCTTTTTATTTAGGGTAAAGACATGATGGACAGAGATCGCGATGATGTTGAAGCAAATCCATTTGCTTCAATTTGTGAAAAGGATTTATATCCATTTGATGCTGATGCCTTGAGGTATGGAAGCTGTCATATGAAATATCTTCTGGAGTTTAAAGAAGATAGCTTGAATTGTAAAGCTTCAAAGAATGCAATTCCTAAACTTCAAGACTTATCATTAAGTGTAATGGCAAACTCTAATGTGGAATCTTTGTTTAATGTTCCACTTTCATTGTGTAATAAATTAATGCTAATGTGCCTTGAAAAGGAACCTCTACAAGTTACAAATTTGATAAGAAACTGGCCTGTTAGGCGCATCTATCTAAATGATGTATTAGCTGATCATCTTTGCGAGTGTTTTGGTTTGAAAAAACGAAAGAGCTATGCTATGTGTATGTTTAATCAATTATACAACTTATTTTAAGAAAAGAGCCCTTTCCAGTGAAAGTAATTGATCTGAGCGGTATACTTTTTGAGGGTACTGACTGTATTCATAGCCAGTGTACTCACTGGTTCTATGATGGTTCTATGATTCTTAAACTCCTGTCGAAGGTTAAAGCTATAAAATTTGACATCGACAGGGAAATTATGTTAGACTTTAGATTCAGTGAGTGTGCACGCAAGGGCAGAAAAAAGTGGAAGAATTGTGTTGTTGATATCTTTAAAAATAACCTGAGAGTCAATAATGAAAGTGGGTGCAAACTCCAGCTCCATTTCGGCCATTTGGGAATTGACTTAGATACTCCTCACGGGTCTGGGATAATCAACTTATTAAGGTACGCTACACCTAAACTTGAAAGTCTAGAAATAATTCTAGACTGGCCCAATACTGAGGATCACTTAACACTGATACAGAAAATATTGGAAATTCCCAATTACCTATTTGCTCATAACTTATTTGCTTTTAGCGTACATTATTATGATATTTCTTATATGTCATTTTCTGAGGCTCTAGGAAATCTTCCACAATTGCGGTCATTAGATTTGTCTCGGAATAAAATAACCTGCTTAGAATCTGTACTATGTAAACTAAAGAATCCTTTATTAAGGTTGTGTCTTTTTAATTGCAAATTGGATTCTAAAGATCTGATTTATTTAATGAATTCAGTTCATTCTAAATCTATTTTAGAGCTTGATATAGGTGGTAACTCTTTCAATGATGAAGTTGATTTGCGAACTTTTTATCCAATTTTCATTCACAGCTTGTTGTTCTTAATGCTGATCTTATAGAATGCAATGATCATCTAATAGAAGTAGATCTTTGTTTGATGTTACCAACATTTGGTGCTTTGTGCTATATATCCCTTATGGGTTTTCCCTTTAGTCTTGAAGAGCTAATGACTGTTGTTAAAGTACTTTGCGGCTCCACAAATATGAAGACTCTACGTTTGGATTCTCGCGACTTCGAAGAAGACTTCGATGACGAAACGGTTAATTGTGTTGAAAGTATTATAAAACAGCATAATGGCCAGTTCTACATTAACTAAAGACTCAGAGGGGTATTGTAGATTTTTTTTTTGTGTGTTTTCCAGTTGAATGAACACTTTGGTACTTGTGGTTAAAGATATTCTCTTAAACCACATTGGCCTGCCAAAACATAAAGAAGGAGGTGGTTATTCATCATTGGCTATTTATTTATCATTGAGGTGGTTATTCTTTTAAAATATTCGTTTTTTTTCTGCAGTATTTTGATTGGCCCAAAAAAAAAAACATTATTGATAGTTTCTTCTTTATGTTACTTGTTGTCACCTCACATACACTATGATATTAATACACTAGGTGCCTAATGTAAAATTTTTTGGAAAGTCTTTGCTTTAAGAGAGAGAGAGAGAGGCAAAAAGAAGTTTTCAACTGAAGGTTTGGGCAAGTTAAAAAGTCTTGTGTTATTAAGCTTAGTATGCTTTCTAAGTCTGAAGTTTTATTTAATTTCATTTGAATTATAATGATGGGCCCCTGCATATTGCTATTCCGCTCATGATAAAGTAGTTTCCCAAAAATTGTAACGTCTTATGACAGCATAAGACGTTACACAGGGAACAAATTCTTTCATAACTCATACTTTAAAGAATCACAAATAGGAAATTGATTGCCAGTTTTATCTTTCTGTATATAAGTTTGAATGAAAAAGTGTTCAGGACGTTGAAGGAAACTATTCTAACGGGTTAGATCAAAGATTAAGAACATTTTGAAAATATGCCATGTCAATTTAAGACTAAAATTAACCTCACATAGCCTACTTAAATATTTTCTACAAATTAATTCCATGTGCTCTATGAAAGTGGAAAAAATATAGCAACAGGATATTATACCAACAGGATACTTGTTGTTCAGTATGTTAAAAAATAGTCGAAATTTTCGAAATAATTTTGTATAGTGCCGATGCATAACTTTATAAATAATTGTTGCCAGCAAAGAGCTATAACTTAATAAGTACTTGTGGTCATCTGGAGGCGGTACACCCCCCCCCCCCACTCTCCCTCTCTCTCTCTTTGTCTCTACATTTTCTGAATTTAAACCAGGACTCATAAAAAACATATGTTTGTTTTATTCTATTCCACACGTGTGCTGCAGAAAGGGAAACATTAATACGAAAGTCTGGTTTGAAATATTTACATTAACACTAATTTGTTTCTAACAATTTTCAACTAAAACTGTTTCTTTGTCTTTTGTAAGGTTCAGTATGCAAAGGTAAACTTGGTTTTTTCCAGTTTTTATCTTTTTTAATTTAGAATAAAATATTTGGTTAATCTTCACTGTGATTGGTCTCATTTTAAAATTACACTTATAACCTGAATATACCTCAAAACGGCAAATTGCATGCCACGTGATGTTTTTCTTTATTCACTTGGTCGTGTCTATGTATATGTTGTATTGTTTTCTGTATATGCCGCCTAATCGTTTCTTCTCTTTTAGGTTATATTTATAGGAAATTTCTTTAATAATATGCAGTGTTTATTTTTCCATTTTGTGTATTTGTGTATTAACGTACACAGATTAAAAAGTGACTTGGGTCTAGTGCTTGGGCAGTCAACTTCGTTATGGCTGCAGCTGTTTGTGTAATTATTGAAACGTAGCTGAAATGTAGTGACAGAAAAGTTGAAGATGAAAACTTTCTAATTATTTAGGAAAAGCGCTGACTATTGTACTCTAGTAAAGACCAAACTGAGTGTAAACCAGGGAAGTGTTAAGCAGAATGCAGTATCGTCTTCTGCTGTTTGATTTGTTCTTGTTTTATTTGTCTCTGAGATAATATTTACTTGAAGAATTTTGTGTATTTACTCCGGTGTTCCAGTAAAATACTTTGAAGAACATTCTTTATTCTTCCGTCTCTGAAATTCAGATTTTGTCCTCTTTACCTTTTATCTAATTCGCGTAGTTGTAACACTCCAGTAATTAATTTTGTGTTAAGTTAGGTTTGAATCTAAATAGACGATTTAAGTATTTTTGAAGACCACACTGTCTTTCCATGATGTATAAGTAACACAGTTCAATACGGAAAATGTACCACATCATGTCATATCATTCCAATATTATTCAAATAAACATAAGTTTAAAAAATTAAAAATATAAGTGTCATAGACTCTTTATGATACTTTCTAGTTTTGATAAAATTTAAAACTGACAGATTTCCCCTTATGTTCTGAGTGTATGGGAAAGTTTCGGTCATGTTATTGAAGATTGTTGCTTACTAAACGTGACAGTTATATTACGATGGAGGTTTTTAACAGACAATTTGGTCTTTTATTTGTTTCCCCTCAAAGAAAATTAATTAATTATTATTTGAACAGACTCTCCCATAAAGAGTTATAAATTACCTAGCCACTTTGGATATACTTGGAATTTAAAAATCAGACCTTCTTTTTATCTATATTTTGTTATTATCAAGATGTAAAGATTGGACCAACCGCTAGATTAACCAATTAACTAAAGCAAACCTCAATATCAGCTACTGTATCACTAAGGAGCCCATTCCTGAAATACCTGACAAGGCTATATAGTAGCTCTTCTAAATAACCCTTACAATGTTCTCCTTTTTTGTTGGGTCTTGATGCTTTTGCCGTAAATTAAGGTAAAATACAGGATAGATCAGACCAAAAACGTCCCATGGGCTTACTATAAAACTTATAATAAGGGCCCTACTGCTCGTTCTACCTTCAAAGTCATGGCTTACCTTCCTTTATGAAGGTTACTGCAAAAGCACATTGGATACATGACCCAAGGGAAGCTACAGTAAAAGATAATCTGGGCAGATCAGAATTGTGTTGGTCTGGATATTTAGCGAAAAGCCTTAGAATTGCCTTGTCCTTCTGAGACTTTAGAATTCTCACCAAGTCATTACTAGGGACGATTTAGAATCGCTGATAACAAAGTCAAAACTTTCCCTTAAAACAGGTGAATTTTGCAGCTTTCTTTTTGAAATATTACAGGCCTCTGTTAATAAAGAAAAGTCTTTTAACATCGTCTATTTTCATGAGAAACGATTAAATTATATTAAACCAAGATATGTAAACGCACAGAATAATAAGACGCTTTCGATCCTATCTTCCATTGGTTAGAATCTTCCATAAAACGAATGGTCTAGTCGTTTTGTTGATCTTTGGTTGGTGGAAATTTCTACTAGACAGCTCCAGTAATTAATCTTGGATGGGAACAACCATTATAGACATGAATTGAATTTCTATTATGATTTTTTAACCGCTTTCAGCAAATAAAAGGAAATTTATTATTCAACCTAAATTATATATCCGAAGGAAGTTATTTTGCCACTCTAGTACTTTACTACAGACAGTGGTATGTAGTTGTAACACTCCTGGCCAAATTTTAGGAAGAAAGGGTCAAACCTGACGCATAGGCCCCCATTGGCAAGAAAAGATCAGAGGTTAAGTCACAAGATATGACGAATGTTACAAGATAATGGTAAGTTCTTACATACTGTTTTGTCTCTCTGCCTACAAAAATGGAAGAGAGTATAGCTCTCACACAATAATGACAAGATATTTGAACTCAAAAAGGGGTGTCATATATAGTTACAAGTTTTCATAGACCAGACTTCTATAAGCGTGGGTTTTAACACATTGAACAGGTGAAAACATCCCTCACCAGTTTTTTTTTTTTTTTTTATTTAATAGAAAACCTTTAATAGAAAGAACTTAACAACAGGTCTGAAGAACGGGTATTTACTTACTTGCCGAAGGACCTTTTTGTAAAAGTGTTTAATTTAATTATTGTCATTTGTCAGTGCATGCTGCTTAGATCATGATGCAGGATGGTGCTACAACAGAAATTGCTAGACCGTTTTCGTAATTTAAAAAAAAGCGGTTCTTCAGATTATCTACACTTCGTATAAACATAAATTCACAGCTTCAAATATCTGAAATTGTGCTCCCAAACAATTCAATTATGTATTTAAAGGTTAAATTATGTAATTTAAACAAACACACAACAGGTATTAGTAAATGAATAAATAAATCTCAAAACGAGTAAAACTTAAATTGAATGTGCAATTCATGCCTAAAATGAACAAAAATCACTACAAACGAAAGTTTGGCTACTGTCCCCTTCCATAACTGTAGAAGTATAAAGCCTACTGCGTCATTGGTGCATTACTGAAAACGAGCTATGTTACAAATATTTTCATTTGTACTTATTGCAATATTGAAAATTACAGTGAAATAAAAGTACCTTGTACCTTGACATATATATATATATATATATATATATATATATATATATATATATATATATATATATATATATATATATATATATATATATATATATATATATATATATGTTTGTGTGTGTGTGCGTATGTATATATATTACATACTTATATTTCACCTTGAATCGTAATTATAGTATTTTATGCTATTTTTTCATATTATTTTATAACTGAAATGTATCATCTCGGAAATATTAATTTTTTTCACTTTTCAATACAATTTATAGTCGAGATCGAATGAAATATGTATTAGAAATAGTGCTTGCCGTCTGTAATATCAATACTTTTCCTAGACCTGAATATTCCTTCCTTCATTAGGGGATAAAATTAACTCGACAGAACGGCAGAATATCTGCTTGGTTATCAATTATGGCTAAATTTGTCAGTCCAATAGAAATACGGAGGGGCAAATTTACTATTGACGCGATTTGAAGGAAGAAAATAGATATGAATCTAAAATCGTTTCAACTTACCTAGGAAAAACTAAAACTCCTTCGTCAAAACGTTGATCGATGCTATTGGTACTATTACATTTTATTCCTAATTGGGAAACTCCGCAACTCTGTTTCATATGAAGGGGAAAATTGGGTAAAAACTTGCAAAATTTTTGGTGCTGAATTTGGGAAAATTTCATTGTATCTCCCAAATTGTCAAATTTTTTCCTCAATTTTCCCGAGTAAAAAAAAACTATTTTTATTTAGATTTTGTGCATTCAGCTGATTTTTTCTCAACAATTTACAACAAAAATTTGGGGAAAAGTATCATTGAAAAAATGGGAACAGTGGAGCAAATTGAGTCAAAACCTCCCAAATTTTTGTAGCTAGTTGAAAAAAATATGCATGTATGAATTACCAGAATATCTACACACTTTACAAAAGGATCCTGACTAAAATCAACCCTTTTCTTCCAGTTTAAATCTCGAAAAATAGGCAAAAGTTGATGAAAGAATGACGCTTTATAATAGACAATTGGAGATATAGCTGTGACAGCTCTACAAAATACTCAGTTTTGCAACAACAGAAAAGAATATATTCCAATTGTAAATAAAAACAAAAAACAGCTTGACAAATAGAATCCACTTAGCAATCAACAAAATCACAATAACTTCAGAAAATGAGTAATTTTTGTGACAGCACTGCTTTGTTTCATTCCTTGAGATTGCTCTTTAAGACCAAACAGTTTTTGACTCTTACAGAGATTGACTATTGAGAAAATTTACAATCACATACAATCTTTAGATTATGTGATACATCACCTTTAACAGTGGCAGCGACGGCATTTCAAAAAGCCTCTAAGCAAGGGCGTATCCAGGATTTTTATTCGGGAGGGGTAAGAAACAAACTTTAAAAAATGCATCAAAAATTATTTTCAATGGATTTTTTATACTTTTCCGAAATTCAGAGGGAAATTTCTGAGGGAGGGGATTCAAACCTGGTAACAACCACCCTCCCCCACCCCCGTCCCCCAACACGGCCTTGTCTCTAATAGTAGAAGTCGTAGAAGACTATAAGACTTTCAAACACACCGTACGGAGTGTTTACAAAAAAATAAGATAATTTAAAATACCTTTGGATATAATCATAAATTTTAATGACATTAGTTTTAAGGTAGGTAGAGTTTCGTAGAAGGAAAGTGGAACCTCCTTGGCACCAGATATCATTGAAATCTATTTCTTTGGGTTAAGAAATTGACCTATAAAACTAAAAAAGAGGAATTTTAGAGAAAAAATTATAGAAACTGGCAAAATTGAAACAAGAGCAGTTTCATAACAGCAGCAAAAGCTGTTCCCGATCCATAGGCCTATGTCTAAAAATAAAACTGTTGACCCTTAAAACCAACTTGAAAGATACTTAAAACAAACTTGACCATTTGACTAAGTAAGCAGAATCACTATAACAGCTACGGAAATAGACAGGTTTCCTGATAGCAGCAAATAGTAATGTTACCATTTGAAATTTTGATTAGTTTAAATAAATAACAAAAAAAAAACTTGTCAGATTTTTAAGGGCATAATTGTGTGAGATGATGTAAAGACAAAATTTTTCATTTTGGTGAATTGTCAGTATTACTAATTTGGGTTGTGATTTAAGGTAAAAAGATGGAAACAGTAGAATGAAGCCAAAAGTGTTTTGTTGGATTTGGTAATTTTGGTGCCACTGTTGAAGGGTTGCCTAAAATGTCAATATGGCAGGCTTGTATAGATTTATTTTTATTGTTGCTTATATTAAGCTTTGTTTTTATTTAAAAACCGATTTTCAAAACCGTGTTGTGGTGGATATTGTAATCCTAACTTCCCCTTAGATTTTGAAAACCAGCTTTTTATGGTACTTTTGTTTGATAAGAAATAGAAAGAAACAAACAAAATCCTTCCACCCCCTAGATTTGAAATATATATCTTTTTGTATAATCAGTAAAAAATGAATCGTTTTCTCCCCCCCCCCCTTGTCAATTGCATGAGTTTCTTTTCCTGCTTACTTGTAACAAAAACATAGACGAAATCTAAACCATAAACTTTTGTCAAATATTGATATTCTGGGCATAACTTATTTCCAAAAATGATTATCACAGGCCCTGCTGTATCTACTGTACATATCAGGGCAAAAAAATGTAAAAAACAATCAAACATACACAAAAGTACTGTTTCATCAAAATTGTCAGAGAAAAAGAGAGGGCAGGGATAACAACAAGTGATCAGGATGGTGGCACTAGTGTAGAGTTATGGGAAAAGGAGGACTAGTACTATTCAAAATGATTATTAAAATCACTACAAAGCAGATCTTATGCTTTCTCGTTTCTGGAGAGCACACACAGATATATTTGATAATAGATTTCGAGGATAAGGATTCACTGCAACATTTGGAACAACATGTGTATCATTTTCTAAAGAAAAATCACCATTTTTTATGCAGACATTGTGTATTACACAACATGAAGTAACAATTTTTACCACTTTCTCCATGTCAGCATCAACATCATTACATCTTGTTAAAACGGTTAAGTAGATCACCAAATGCCTGCTCTACAACAATTCTTGTGGCTGAGTGTTTATAGTTGTACCGTCTTTGAGAAGGAGACAAAGAAGAACTACCTTTCTTGTATGGTGTCATCAGCCATGAGTGTAAAGGAAAAGCTGAATCCCCAACTATGTGATACTTTTTGCTCTCAAATAATGGGTTTTGGGTTGAATTTAGAGTGTCAAATAAACTAGATCGCTGAAACACGTAAGCATCATGATTGCTGCCTGGAAAACCGGTAAAAATGCTGGAGAAACTTTTGTCTGGGAGGACAACTGCCATAAGTACTATGCTATGGAAACGCTTGTAGTTCAAGTAAGCTTTTTGCTGAGCAGCAGGGGGATGCACAGCGATATGAGTGCCATCTATTGCACCTATTGTTCCCAGGAATCCAGCTCTATCCTTAAAGTTCTTGGCAATTTTTTCTAGTTCATGTGTCTCTGGCCACTTTACAAATTTAAACTGGTTTTAAAAAAAAATGTACACACTTTTTCAATTGTTTTACAAATTGAAGAGTCACTTCTTCCAAACTTGTCTGCCAAGAGTCTCATTAACCCCTGGTTACCAAGATACTGAAGTGTGATAAGTAGCATTTCTTCCACACTCATGGGCAAGTGTCCACCCACATATACGTTTTGGTCACAATCCATTTTTAAGTGAGATATAATTAATTCAAAAGTAGATCGTGTGCACCTAAAATGCCGCCAAAGTCACGATCAGAATATTTGGAGACAACATCAAGGTAGTTTTCTTGCTTAGGGTGCTCTTCAGGAAAAAATGCAGATGCCACTTTTAAATAAACATCTGACAAGATAGGAGGAAAATCTGTATTGTCACTGTCATCTGAAGAATCCGTTGATGACAAAATGCTTGGCACTTGGGTGGATGTTCCTGCCAAAAACTGTCCAAAATTATTCATGTTCAATGCCCAAGGATAAACCTGTAATAATGTAAGAAAATAACTTAATAAGCTAGTCTTTTTGTTCAGAAACCAGTCAAAGAAGAGACTAAGCATTTATTGCCCAAATTACTATTCTTGCAAATAAAAGCAATTTCATAATGAACTTTGAACTCTATACCTTGAAGTTATTTTCAATCCCTACTGAATATTCAATTACTTCAAAATTTCAAGACTATATGCTCCTACTACATTAGTGCAGAGCCATTCCTAGAGTTGGTAGTGCTCAGGGCAAAATTCAATTATAGCATTCCCTCCTAGGAACAGCTGCGTCAGGGCAATATTACAGCCAGAATTCAAGAATTACACGCTAGAAAATTTAGAACAGTAACATAGCCAAGGTATCTAAATTATATTAGGCTACCGCTCAGTATGTATTTTTATACTCTTTTCCAACAAGAATAAACAAAAATCAGGTAAATATGATCAAAAGATTTTAATTGAACCTTTAAATATCTTCCCATGAGGTTAGAGTTGTCTTTTAGGCCCAGTGCCACCAGGGGTTCCTTACCCCCCAGGTTTCATTTCACCCCCTCAAGATGCTGAAACTTGCCTTGTTAGGTATCTATAGTAAAAAAAAAAAGGTATGCTACTCCTAGAAACTGAAAAATATATTTTACCTCTCTCTTACCTCAAATTTTTATTAATCAAAGTCACTAGCCTAGAGCTATCACATCCACAACAACTACCCTGGTTCTGCTAGTCAACCGGCAATCTATAAAACTTATTAAGGGGATTAGATAGAAAGGGGAGTGTACAAGAAGTGGGATGATAAACTTTGGGTTTAGAGTTTATGAATATGGAGATTATGGAGGTGATCTTTCCATGCTTCCCATCTTTTCACTCTGGAAAAGACACCTTAAGTGCCTAAAACACTATGATGGTATTATCAAAATATATTCACAAAAACCCTGGACATAAAATTTAGTTTTCAAGTCTGCTAATGCTATTAACTTGTTATTATAGTGCTCTCTTGTGAAATCAAGCTTGTAAGAACTACATAACCTAAATTAATGAGGAGAGAAAACTATGGAGATAGGATGGTTTAGAGCATTAGTGAGTAAGTGAAAACTATGAGGTCCAAGAATCTGTTTAGCTAAAGTGAGTGAAGTCTATCATGAAGAATTTTTTCATAGATAACTTTGTCTTTTTGGTCTAAATAAAAAATTTGTCAAGTCTTGCCCAAATAATTTAACCAAGGATCAAGGTTTTCAATCACAATTTTTTTTATAAATATTTTCAGATTATCTTAGGAATTTTCTATACAAGTTCTCAGTTCAAATTTTCTACATTCATTCATTTTTCAGGAGAAATGCACATGAAAATAAATATCTATTTTGTTTTTAAACTGTCTTATCCTAAACTAAAGCCTGGTTTATCACAACCATAACAAAGAGTTCTAACTGCTACACTGTCATATCCTCTTTAACAGTATTTGTTGTTCCCAATCAGTCAAATATTACTTGTTCAGGAATTTTAACAGTAAGATAGCCTAGAACTCAAATTATTATTTAACCTTAATGTGTCTTTTTTTTATTTTCCTCTCAAATATTATTAAACAAAAAACATTTTAGCATAATCAAATCTTTAAATGATCTTTCACAAAGAGACCTAACAACTAGACTGTAATGTCTTGTTTGGCAGTGACTGTTTTATAGTCTTGCTTTTCCTAATTAGTCACTTAGTACATGCTAGGTAATTTATAACAGTAAGATAGCCAAGAGGTCAAAATTCTATTAAAGCTCAATGTGCTTTTTCAATGCTCTTTCAAAAATTGAATGCACAAAAGCATGCTAATATGATCAAAAGTGCCTTCATATATGCTCTTTCAAATATGACTGCACAAAAAGTATGTAAATATGATCAAAAGATTTCAGTTGTACCTTTAAATATCCTTCCATGAAATTGCAGTTGTCTATTAGATCAATTCACACCAGGGGCCCTTGCCCCACAGGTGTCATTGCCCCCCCCCAATCAAG
This sequence comes from Artemia sinica, assembly GCA_027921565.1. Taxonomy (NCBI): domain Eukaryota; kingdom Metazoa; phylum Arthropoda; class Branchiopoda; order Anostraca; family Artemiidae; genus Artemia; species Artemia sinica. Next base: position 6,298,795 of record CM051256.1, read on the forward strand.
ATGTTGAAACTTGCCTTTTTAGGTATTTATTGTGAAAAAAAGTTTGGCACTCCCAGACATTGAAAAATACATTTTACCTCTCTCCCCTCAATTTTTTTTGAAGGGATCCAAAACAACCATCCTAGTTCTGTTAGTCAATATGCAATTTACAAGACTTATTAAGGGGAAAAGAAGGGTGAGGTTACAAGAAGAGGAGTAATAAACTTCAGGCTTAGAGTTTTTTACAATGGAGATTATGAAGGTGCTCTTTTCATGCTTCCCATCTTTTCAGTCTGGAAAAGGCAACAGAAGTGCCATTTTCTGGTGTCATATGAAACTATAATGGTATTATCAAAATATATTCATAAAAAGCCTATAGACATAAAATTTATTTTTCAAGTCAGCCAAATGCTATTAATTAGCCTAATAAAATAACCTAAATTAGGAATTACCAGGATAATGAGGCTCAAGACTTTGTTTAGCTAAAGATAGTGAAGCCTATAAGGAAGAATTTTTTCATTAGATAACTTCAGCCTAAATACAAAATTAGTCAAGTCTTACCCAAACAATTTAACCAGAGATCAAGGATTCCAATGGGCTACCAAAAAAATTTACAGATTTAAACTAATAAAAAAACAGGAAAAATCTATCATGTACAACTTGACCAAAACAATTATCAGAATGCCAAAATATTAAATGATAGTGTATCCCCCCCCCCTGAACCATCAAGGAAGAATGTGCATTTTTAGTGTAATAACTCTTAGCCTATATTGAAAAGGAGGATAAAATAAAGAATCTAATGATAGGCTATTGCTTTTATTAGTATGTTTCCTTCATAGGAGCCCTAACTCTTGAATGTCAGGTTTTAAAAACGAAAAAACCGAACCTTATGTTGCCTGACCTCTGATAAAAATAATTAAAATTGAGTGTTCCAAACCAGATAGTTTTGCTTGAAATTTTCTATATGAGTTAAGGTATAGCTGAGATGGATTTATGTTTTTTTGCTACACGTTTAGCTGGATTATAAAATCCATCTCTAGTTGAACAAAAGATGGATTTTATCCATATTTCGTTGTTTTCACGAGGATTTGAGTTGAACTCGAGTTCAACTCATGTCCTCGTGAAAACGGCCAGTCAACCTACCTGAGAATTTATGTGGCCAGGAAAATTAGGCTTAGGATGCTTCTTCATCAGCAAGTTCCATAGACATTGTCTGTTGTGAGTCAGCCCAAAAGTCTTAGTCATCTCTATTGTAATTCAAGTAGACTTTCCAAGTAGGCCTGTCTGCCTAGAGTCTAAGGCATTTTGACCAAGTTTTAGGATTAACATGACCACTAAGTCACCTGGACTTGCAGTCCTCAGTCAGAAAACCCAATCAATAAGCCAAGACAGTTACACTAAAACAGGATTAATTGAAAATTGGTTGACTGAAAATTTGCCTGGCCTTGTGTGCAAACAAGTGGCATAGGGTCTACCTGCCTAAAGTCTTAGACAGGCAACCCAGTTTATAAGCTCAGACAGTTAAACTAACACAAAATTCATTCAAAATTGGTTGACCCAACAAGTTGCCTGGATTTGCAGGTGAACAAGTGACATAAGGTCTGCCTGCCTATAGTCTCAGGCAAGGGCAGCTGAGTTTTAGGACTAACATATGAACATCAAATTGCCTGGACTCACAGGCAAACCAGCAACAATAATAATAATCAATTGAATTTTCAGAACATATATCCTATAGGCCTTCAAAAAATTATGGGTATTTATTAGTGAAAAGGATGTCACACTGTTATACTAAAGGAATGCAGGAAAAAAAGGTACTGTTCTAATATCTGGGGAACATGCGTGAAGTGAAGTTTGGTTAATGCTAGTGAAATAAAACAAAATAGGATAAAAATATAATAGTTTAGAAACAAATTTTGGCTGTATATTTGCACATTAGGAGGGTGGGGGTAAAGCATAGCATATCATAAATACATAACCTAAACTAACCTAGGTACCTTTTTTCCTCCTAAACCCCAAAAAACTAAAGCTTGAATATAGTTCCTGGAGTGAGAAACCACTTGTTTATAGAGCATAAGATAGGAAATTACTGGGTAATTTATCTGTTCTTGGCTTTTCTCAAGTTGCATTCTTGCATGTTGCCCATATATTAGAACAGTACCAAAAAAAATTTAGTGGAACAAAACAGGAATTATATTAAGAACAAAATTTGAGAGTCATGGCTTCTCTGAATGACAAATGTTGATTAAATAAAGCAATACTATTAGATCATTATCTGTCATTGTTATTATGTAATATATATTATTGTATTATGAATCATATACAATATATTATTGTATTGTTTGTACTTGCCATTGTGCACTGTTTATTCTAATTCAGCATTAGGCCACATAATTTTGGGGTGCCAATTATGTGAGGGGGGAGCAGTTGCCTCAGTTAGACTTTGAAAAATACCTTCTTATTTCTATTTTGCTTCTTTTTATTTTATCATGGCTTACTGGTTATTTTTGCCCCATTTACATTTTGAGGATTGGAATCACTGACATAATTACCTGATACAAATCATCAGCACAACTGGGTTATATTTTGTTTAGTGATGAGCCTGAATAAAAGACTCTTACTTAGTTACTTCATAATAAATAAATTATTATGGTTATTAGACTTTGAAGTTGATACCACAAGCCTATGCTTTACTCCCCCCCCCCCCTAATATGGAAATATATAGCCTAAGTCAGCTTCAATCATTAGTCAGCTACATATGACCTATTTTTCTCCTTAGCCAGTTATTTAAAGAAGCAAATTTTTGAGCATAGGGTTACTAGGTTTCTATGGGCTGTTCTGAGCCTTCTAGCCCCTTCAGGGCTCAAAATTAATAGTCCCTGTAAAGTGATTATTTAATTATAAAAGAGCATGAAAAATACTCATTATTTTGAATTGTGCTGAAATGCTAAATTTTGTTGAAAACTGCAGTCTAGGTTATGTACCAAAAATATAGTGTTGATTTATAATTCAGGGTATATTTTTCACCATTATGGAGGGAGGGAGCAGGGGGAAGTCTTGATAAATTTAGCTATATATGGATTTGCAATGGAGTTCTGACTATACGTGTGTCTTATTTTTTAGGCCAACCATCTTAATATTAAATTAGGCTAATCAGAAAACTTTGAATATAGCTTTGAACTTAGAAGCTTAATTTTTTTATAATGCCCTTTGCCTATCACATTTAAAACAGTTGAAATGGGTGACTTTGATATTGATTGTTTTTTTCTTTTGCTCTTTTGGATTCTTAAAAAGATATCTTGTATTAAAAACAGGTACTATCAAGGTACTATCACTTAAATGTAATAGCTCCCTATGCCCCCCCCCCCTCTGGATACTATCTTGATAGGATACCATCTGTGCTTTAAATAACAAAAATATTTAACTTATTGGCACCCCTTCTTTAAAAAAAATCAAGGTATTATGATTTAAATATTATAGCTCACTACTCCCCCCCCCTCTCTCTGGATACCACCTTGATAAAATACCATCTCTGCTTTAAATTAGAAAAAAAAATTGGGAATCCCTGCTTTCAATAAAAAAATTTCGAGATATTATCATTTAAACGTAATACTTCCCTCCCCCCCCTCTGGATACCACATTGATAGGATACTGTCTCAGCTTTCATTAGAAAAATAAGTTACTTAATAATTAACTAGGTCACTATATGGTTCAAACAAACACGCAAAATAACGTTAAAAAGCTTAGTGTTCCTTGAAAAAAATTGAGGGTATGAGTAAGGGGGTACAAAGATATACCTCAAATTATTGGAAAACTGAGTCATAGATTTGCCGTGGCATTCAATAAGATCCAAAGAATACAATTAAAAGGGAGCACACACAAAATGCAAATTAGGCCAGTAGCCTATGAGAAATCGCAAAATACCCAAGAAAATGAACAAGTCCAAATGGGGGACCTTGGGTCTATCAAAATATTTCAATGGTTTCCTAGGGAATTTTATATCATTTTCTTCTGTCTCCATTTTAAATGAAAAAAATAATTAACCTTTTGGCATCCCCGCTTTCAATAAAAAAATGAGGTATTATCATTTTAAAATGATAGCCCCCTATCCCCCCTCCTATAGGCAATAATTTACAATTTATTTTTGAATCATATTTTTTGGGTAACTTCCAGTTCAATCTTTCATTCCCAAACCTTGTACATAGCTTAGTCTATAGCTAAATTTGTCACAATAGAAGGTTTTTTTTTGGGATTCAACTTGAAAATAAAATTCTTGACTACAAACAATGTAAGAAATAGCAATTGGGAAACTGCATTAAAAATGATTTGAACACATTTCATAAAGACGATCCTGTTTTTTTTCAACATATGAAGAACTGTGTATATTACAATATTTGCAATTGCATCTGTCTCTTTTTTATGCAAAGTAACAAAAGAGACGAAAATTAATGAACAAGAGAGTAGTGAAGAATTATGGTATGCCAAGTAATATTTGGCAGGGAAAGTCACTGGTGATAAATTGCTAGGGGTGGCACCGTGATTGCATGGTTTTTGGGGATTTGGGGAACCAAATTTTTTTTCGGGGTGACGAATAGATTTTCGGGGAAATACCCGAAAATTCAGGGATAGTGCAAGCCCTGCTTGATTTCTAATCAGGAAAATCGAAATACTAAACCACACAAGAAGGAAAATCTCTGAATTTGCAGTTGACGCAATAAAGAATTGCTGCAAAATTAATTTGAAATCAACCAAACACCACTGCCTCTGTTGGCAGCGGTGTGCCTGCAGCGTTACAACACTTTGGTGGCGCCAGGCCTCTCGTCAGTGGTGTTTGGTCAATCCGCCGGCGCGGCGTTGGGGTCTAGCTGGAACAAGTATCCTGAAATGGTATCTTGGTCATCATCAAAATATTTTCTGACACATCAGAATAGTCACTTTCTGAGCTTGAGGTCATATTTTTTCACAAAATGTAGTTTCACTTATACATAACAATTAACATATTTTGTAAATTTGAATTTTCACAAATGAAAAACAGTGTCGGATTTGTAGGAAATAGTTTTCGCTAATATTATTCAGCTCTGTAGTTTATTGTTGTTTTATTATTGACAACACTGTTTTGCAAATTTATTCAAACTAAAAATGCTAATAGCAGCTAAACAAAAACTTGTAGGAAACCCAGATTTTCAGGTATGAATAGACCTAAAATAGATTAAGAGGGCTAAATGTGTTTTCATTTTGGTGTCCTTGGCACTTTAAGAGTTTTCTGACAAAAGATGTAAGATCTTAGCACATTGATGAGTGAAAAAACAGCCCTAAAATGAAGAAAAGAAAATCCTGTAGAGTTGCTGGTTAGTGATGATGGGGAGCCATTGACTCAATTGCATCCCACTCTGTTTTCTGGGGCTTAATGTGCCAACTCTTGTCAACAGCAATCTTAAAGGCATTAACAGATGAGCAATTACAGCAGTACCAGGAAGATAATTCTAGTGGGTAATCACTCTATTGAAGAAGTAGTGGTTGTGAACTCTGGTATCTGCCCTTTTTTGGGACAAATTCTTACTATACCCCTTGTCCTCAGGGATTCATCAAACTGACAGATTTTGACCAGAGGAGTCAGCATTCAAAAGCTCATATGTCATTATGACATCCCCTCTTCAACACTACACACAAGTATTGGGAGCTTGAGCTTACTCAATTGTCTATCAACAACTTTCGTTGCCTGTCTTTGGACATGTTTTATTTTATGCTGATCACTCTTGTTCAGGGGTGTTAGGCTACAACACACATTCCAAATTATTAGCAATGGTTGCACAAAACCCTTGTACAGTTTGGTCATAACTATGGATGATCTGCTGTGTACAGTATGCTTGATTATGCTAAGGATCTGGGATGCTTTGGCAACTACTGTTAGTGCATGCTTGTTAAATTTTAGCTCCTTATAAAACAACAAGTCCCAAAACTCTCCTCTCTGCCAGAGTCAATCAATTGTCTTGAACAATACCCTCCTATCCAGCAGGCTAGTAGAAGTGTTAGGCAAGTATTAGTTGTAGTAGTAAGCTACTAACAGTAGTAGGCTATTTTGGAAATTTGGGACATAAAAGGAACATATGTAGCAAATTTATCACATAAAATAGAATATTTCCCTGTTGTATACATATTTCTGTAAAAAAATTTTTTGATTTTTCACCAAATCAGCATTAAAACTACTTGTCTTTCCTTCTTATTGGCCCTAATTATTATAGGCTTTGCCTATACCCCAAAATCCTATTCTACTACCTATATACCAATCTTTTCCTTCCAAGAAAAGAATAATAAACTCTTCCAAAATGAAAGAATGCATATTCAACTTACAAAAAAAAAGAGATTAGCCATGATTGTTGTTTTTGCTTTGGCACCCATGAAACCACTTCCTGAGTTGATGCTGTCAACATTTGATTTTTAAAGTCATTTATATACTATCAGGGTTGCCAACTGGACATATAAAAGGGACATATTTTGGAAATTTGGGACATAAAAGGAACATATGTAGCAAATTTATCACATAAAATAGAATATTTCCCTGTTGTATACATATTTCTGTAAAAAAAATTTGATTTTTCACCAAATCAGCATTAAAACTACTTGTCTAGCACTAAATTTACTCAACAATTTATTTCTACTAATTTTTTACCGACGTTATTTTTTTTTACAAACGTTATTACTTTTCAGAGTTGCTTGCTCTTTCTGCAGACAACTATTTGCAAATGCTCTTGAAATTATTTACAAGTCTCTATTCTTTCATCTTCAAACAATTTTATTTCTCCTTGCTTTTACTCTGCAGTCAAGATAATAGGCAATTAGGCCCTATTTTAGTCAACAATCACTTCTGGCTTCTTTCTTCTTCTTCTATTTCACAGCAGGCGGGCTTTTCAGTTGACACTATTTAGCCCTTTTCCTTTTGCTTCACTCTGTGGGACTACAGAGCTACTGGCTTGGTTGTCTCTTATTTATTAGATATTCTCAGATATCTTTCAGTAGATCTTTCGACTCAAGGGGTTCAAATATAAAATGATAGGTATCGATTTCTGTGCTCTGTGTGCATAAGCTCTTGTGTGTATAGTCGACTAGGCTCTTGGCTGATAGTGAGATTTTGTGGATTTTGAAGCAAATTAACAGTTTACAATGCAAGGTATGCTGTGCAGACGTCAGCATATTACATTCAAATAGGCAGTGGTCAATTGTTTCATTATTCATAATACAATACCTGCAAAGAGGGGACAGGGGAACTGAACCACTTGAATTAGGGAACTGATACGAGAATGCAAGAAAGTTTAGTCCATATGTTCCAGAACGAATTCTATGATAAATTTAGAAAAGTACTTATTGGGAAAGGGGGTAAAGAGTAGGATTTTTCTTATTAAAAATAATATCTGATAGTCTCCATCGGTAAATATCTCTAATGGGGATTGGTCTACCACTTGCTGGGTCAATATTTATAGCATTTTTCGCTATTTCGTCAACCTGATGATTATAGTCAGGGAAAACATCAAAAGTCAGGAAAAAACATCTTTTTCTTTTTCTATTTCACAGCAGGCTACCTATTTATCACACCTATTATTTATCGGTACCTATTAGCATCTACCTATTTATCAAGTATTACTAACTGAAAACGGAAAGTTTGCAAAAAAAAAATTAGATTTTTGATGATCTGGAATCAATTCCATATTAATAGATGTACCAAAAAACCAATTCCTGATTCCAAATATATAATATTTTTTAACTATAGTATTATCCATTAATTGGCCTAAAAAGATTTGCCAAATTTTCAAAAAAGGTGAAAACACCCCATAAAAGTCAAAATTTTTAATGAAAATCATGTCATCTGACTCAGCTCCTATCTATAAAAATGAAATTTTATAGTGTTTGCCAGAAGAAGCATTATGGATTTGTTTTTAATTCTGGGTGTGCCAAATGGACACTTTTAATGACTTTTGGACCCTTTTTTTTTACTCTGAGGGTCACCGGGACACTATTGGGTCAAAAAAGGCAGCTTTTTGAAAAAAAGGACGCTTTTTGGACATTTTTCCAAATCAAAAACAAAATGTCTTTATTTTCTTCATTTTTTTTAAATATGACTGCTTTTAATTTGTTCTTTAGTTTTAAGCTTTGGTAACGTCTTGGGGATTTTTCTTAGATGTTTTTGCGCCCTGAGCGAACATTATTTATCTACCGAATAGGACCTAAAGTCTTAACCAGTGTGGTGTGCTAGAACTATCAGATCAGAGTTGCCACGGGTAGTACCAAAGTACTACTTTTAGTACTTTTTGATCAAAGAAGTACTTTTTGAATACTTTCTGCAAAAGCAGTACTTTTTCAATACTTTTTGTCAAAGTAGTACTTTAGACCGAAAAGGGCAATTTTACAAGCATATTAGAAATGAAAAACCAACAGTGATAACCAAGATAACCAACTAGATTTTTTTTTATTGTTAAATTTCAATAAAAACCGATCGTAATAAATTCAGCTTCTTAAAAAGACCCAAAAAAATCATTTTAATTGCTCCCTTCCCGTTTAATTTTTAAAGTGGCTTGGTCTCAGTCTCACTTCCTCCAGCCTTAAATTTGCATCGCTCCAACATGAAGATTTGAGGAATTCTGAGTGACAGAATTTTTGTTTTGTTTTTATTTTATCAAACAAAAAATATTCCAATCATTGTTTTCAGTTCCTATACGAAACAGCAGTTATTTTACATAAAATGCCTTTTTTCCGTTTGTAATTTGAATCATAACTCCCAAAAAAAAAACAAGAAAAAAGAAGATTATTTCTTCAACCACACAATTCAACCCCAAGAATCTTAGCCTATAGCTGTTTTGATGGGTTTCACAGGTCCAGACGTACAAATAATTTTTAGCGGAGGAGGTCAAACAATAAAGAAAAAGTTAAACTCATTTTCAAAATGAACTAAAAAGTAGAGAATTATTTTTTTTTTCTCAAGAATATATGAATATAAATGAACACGAGGGGCATAAAAAGCATTGGATTTTACATAGCATAAACACCAAATTTGTCTAGGTTTTAAATGCATAAACGAAAAGTCGATGAATTGAGGAAAACAAGTAAAAAAGATCAAATTATGCAAAAACGAATCGATTTTTTTGCCCGGGATTTTCACTTATGTTTATAGATTCTGGAAAAAAAAATATTTTCAAATTTTTAATTTTCCAGTAAAAACAAAAAAATTTCGTGTCTCATCCAAGATTAAAACCTTAGTTAACACATCCTCAGGAAGTGCTCTTACCGTTGTGCTTTACTGATAAAAGTGGAAAGTAACTGAACATTCGGGAGTGGTTGAAAAATAATTCACAAATTAAAAAAAATTGTGGTACAAAGAAAATAAATGGAAAGTGGAACAAAAAGATCAGTGAGTTAATAAAAACGAACTGCAAATGATTTAATTAAAAAAATTAGGGGGGATAATAAAAAACCTTTAATTTAATAAAGAAATGCCGAGAAATTCGAAGAAATTTACGTTTTCAGGTGCTTGGGGCCCCAGCCCAACCTACGTGGTCCCTATAAATCAGTCTTTAAGTAAACTTTAAGCCTACTCTAACAGATACAAGAGTGTTTATTTTCTCCATAAAAATGGCCACTAGTCTAGTTGTCTTTTTCTAATGTCAAATATTTAGTGATTGTCCTTTTCTGAAGAAAACACGCTAAACACACAGAAGCAGTACCATTCAGTTCTTTATTTTATACTATTTCCAAATATCGTGGTTCCTTTTCTGAAAATACACCCACCCCCCTGATGGCCCTGGATATAGCCCTAGGAATAAATTAAAAAAATCAACCAATCGAATTCTCACTTTACAATATGAAAGAACATGTAAGAATATTACAAGAAAGAATGTCATCACAAGATTCAACACAACGATGAAATGTATTTATACAGTTATATATGGGACCTCAGAATGGGAGGGGGGTATAATGTCAAAAAAGTGACCATGACACTTGGAAAAAGTCTAGCATGAAATTGAAAATTCTGGCTCAACTAACCCAGTTTTAATATTTTCTTTAAATTAGCCCCTGAAACATCCTTGTCAGGAAGCAAATAATCTCTAAGAGCAATATTATGCAGCGAATATTCAAGAAATTTTGAAATTTAGGATCTAGAAGTTTCTTTATCTCTTTTATTTTTCTTTCTTCCTCTATTAGATACCTCTTTCAGAGAAGCAAATACTTATAAAAACTAAACTTGTGCTGTAAAGGGCCCCTACTTGTCCCCCTTAGTTACGCCACTGGTTTGATATATGGAAAACCGGTTAGAGTCACTGCTCTTATACAGATTATTTATCTAGCTAATGACTCTGGAGATGAAGCCAATTAATCTGAAGCTAGTGCCAGTGACTTTGAAGAAACTGCAAATTGAATTGAAGGTGAAGAGAATGAACTATTAAATGTGAGAAAACGAAGAATCAGCAGAAATAAACCACCAAAGCCAGTGAAAATACAGAAATGCAGTGTAAAATGGATAAAAAATAAAGACTTGCAGGTCTGGCTGCAAAGATATCCAAGGAATAGGGCAAAATCTTGGTGTAGGTTTTGCGAAAAGATCATTACTGGCGGCCTATCCCATTTACTTAGACATGCACTGAGGGAAAGTCACATATCCAAAGTTGTTAGTATGAAGAACCAAGTGCGTATTGCTGATGACCAAACCAATGAGTTTACTTTATCGGGAGCAGCAAAGGAAAGAGAACTAATTAGCCAACAGCTGACAGCTTTAGAGTTGGCAATGTCAACCTGGGTAGCATCAAAATCCAAGGAGATGAATATTATGGACAGCTTGCCCGAATTGCTGAAAAAATTTATCCCTGATTCATCAGTAGTATAGCTTCTTGCATGTGGAAGAACTAAAACCACTGGACGAATCAAAAATATAATTTCCCCATACGCCATCAGCCAGCTGAGCTCAAGATTGGAAAAATCGCTCTTTTCGTTGATGGTTGATGAAAGCACTGATAAGTGTCGGACAAAATACTTAGTCATCATCGTTCGCTACTATGACAAAACTAAATGCGGAATCAAGGAAGACTTTTTGGCCATTCCAGAAGTTGGGGATACAACAGCAATGGGCCTTAAAAACTTGATCTATAAGACTTTAAGTGAGAAGAAGATGATATTGAAAAAACTGCATAGGATTTACATCTGATAATGCAAATGTGATGCTTGGGAAGAACAACGGCCTTGCAGCCCTCATAAAGAAAGATATTCCCTGGCTGGCTATTTTCGGATACATCTGTCACAGTTTTGTACTTTGCTCTGCTAGTGCTTGTGAGCAGTTACCTACAGAGATCGTCAGATTCAGCAATAATATATACACGTACGTATCGATAGTGCCAAATGACTCCGTGAGTATAAGGAATTCCAAAATTTCTGTGAAGTAGCCGAGCATGCACTCCTGTACCCATCTGCAACTCGCTGGTTAGCGTTTGAGGCCGTCTCTCAGAGGCTAGTGCAACAGTGGACTGCTCTGACGTTGTTTTTCGCCTTACCTGCGAATGAAGGTCGGGATCAAACGGCAGTGAAGCTTTATATAGCTTTGATCGATCCCGAAGTCAAGCTTTATTATCTTTTTCTGAATTACGTTCTTCCTATTGTAAACGACCTGAATTTTGAATTCCAGAGCGCAGAAGTGAAAGTTCACAAACTTTTAAAAAGCGTGGGTAATACTCTCTCCGAACTGGAAAGGAATTATATCAAAGACGAGCTTTTGATCATACCTTCAGTCTTCGAAATAGATTTTTCAAACCCAAGAAACTTCAAAGCTATGGAGACGGATATGCATTTTGGAGCCGAACTTGAGCTCTTTGCAATTGATCAGATTGAAAGTCGGAAACTTCAAGAAAGATAGATAGCTACGACAAAGAAAATTGCCTTGCGTTTTATATCAAACTGTGCTCTGAAATAAAGCGAAGAGTAAACATTGAAGACCCCCTGCTTCGAATGCTAGACTGGTTATCTCCAGAAACTGCTTTATCTGAATCAGTTCCTTCTATAATCCCTCTTTTCCACATATTCAAGGACAGTTTCAATGGTTCGCTGGAAGTTGAAGCCCTAAAAAGAGAGTGGAGGCGACTACCATTCTTGAAGAAAGAGCTAGGGGAAGGGAAAGTGTCAGTTTTGGAATTCAGTGTCCGCCCTCAACGATGGTGCTGGGGACTCTGGTTTTGGTCACCAACCTATATTCATAAAGGGTATTATGTCGTTGCCTCATAGCAGCGCTTCGGCCGAACGTCAGTTTTTGCTGTGAAAGCTAGTTCGGACCCCCCTCCGGAACAGACTACTGCCAGAAACAATATCCGATATTATGCACGTCTGGAGGGAAGTGCCGAATCCAGAGACTTGGGATATTCCAACAGGGCTGGTCAGGAGTGCGAGGAAGTGGAAGCATGAGCTTAAATAATATTTTATTACTGTAAAGATCTGTAAATAAAATTCTCTTACTGAACTTTTAGGGTGACGCCTTTAGCGCGTTGCCCGCGTTTAGTCCCATTTAAGCAAAACGAGACGGAAAATGGTAGTGTGGACAGCTTTTCCTGAAAAAATGCCAAAAAGGAGACAATAAGTGATAAATAAAAGTAGCTTTTAAATGTAGTAGCTCTTAAAGAGAAAAATGGTTAATTGTCTAACTGATGCTTAATTTTTTTTTCAGGTTTTGACTCAGAAAAAAACAGGCTTGATACGGATAACTGATAAACTTGTACATATTTGTTTCAAAAAACTGCACATCTTGACTACTTTTCCTGCTTCTAGTTTTCTGTCCTATTTTCCCAGAAAACGGATATTCTGGACGCCCTATTACCCTACTAGGCAATTACGGACCGTTCATAGTGAACATCCAGAGATAACTTCGATGATTTTGATTGTAGTTGCTTCCCATACCAGTGGCCCTTTTTTGCCATATCGGAAGTCAGTGTTCGACTAGCTATACAGAAATAAAAAATAAAAATTACTCTGGCTTATATGATAAGCCATAGAGAAACTACGATGCTAAAATGCCGCGTGTTGCGCGAAGCGCAACACGCGGCAAATTTTTAGGCAGGGAGTTAGTACTTTTCTGTCGTGGTAGTACTTTTGAGCTATCCTGGCTAGTACCAGTAGTTTTGTTGAAGTGGCAACACTGGTCACCAATACTCTTTGTTCAGAAGGTCAAGTATGGAAGGACTTTGGAATTTTTTACCAGAAGAGGTGAGGGGCAATACATACGAGTTAGACTTGGGTATTACCAGGGGCGTAATTTACTATAGAGCTGGGGGGGGGGCTACTCTCCCCTAGCTGAAATTTAGTGTCTTCAAAAATCTTGTGAAAACTAAGATAGGCCTAGGCTCACATAGGCTAATTTAAGTATCCTCAGAAACAGATCAATTTTCCTGAGTGGCCTATACCTTTGCCTTAATTTTACTTACTAGCCTAGGCTATATTGCTGATTTTTCATTTGGTTTGGGAAAATCAGCTCCAACTTTGCCCCTTCCCCCAAGATTTTGATGAAGTTACACCTCTGGTCTCAACCCTACCTTTCACAATAGCACTTGCAATTTTATACACTTATTTTGGGCTGTAAAGTTATCCTAGTCTATTTGTTATCCTATAAAATAGTAAATTGTGAATAAATACAGGAAAAAATTGTAGCTTAGAAAATTTGGTAAATTTGCTGGTGGCACAATAATTTAGCTTAGATGAAAGTGAAAATTTTATTTGATGCTTTTTGTATGCTCTTTCATAATAGCCTACTAGAGGCAGGGGCATTGTTTGGGGGTGGCAAGGGGGGGGGCAGTTGCCCCCTAATAATGTAGAGAGAGAAAATACTATACATCCCATGCCCTTTTAATATCAAGATATTGACCCCTCTTGCACCCCCCCCCCCCAAAAAAAAATGGTGGAGATTTGCCCTGACTATAGGCTAATTGCTTCTTTTGCAAATTGCATCTTGAGCCCTTAAAGAACCCCTAAGGTGTTTCATTTTGTAACCGCACAAAGAAGTTATCAACAATAGTTAAGTTATTGAGAAGTGGTGAAAAACTTATCTTCTGTTTATAAATAAGTTGTTCAAGTGTAATATATTCCAAAAATACTTATTTATAACTGTTCAAACCTCATTTATTAGGCAACTTCATTCAAACCGTTTTCCTACCATTTCAAGTTTTTCAAATGCTGTCAACAAAAATAGTGCTGAATTTTGCAATTTGACAATTAAGGGTAAATTCCAATTCAGGGGATATATTTGCACATTAGGGGGTGGGGGTATGAAGTTCAAGGTAAATTTGCAATGGGCCATATAATTTAGCTAGGATAAAAGTGAAAACATCATTTGATGCTTTTTTTTATGCTCTTTCAAAATTCATATAAAATACCTCCAGGGCCCCTTTAAGGGCTCAAGATACTGTTTGCAACAGAAGCAATTATTGTATTGTGAGAGGGCAGGTGTCTGAATAGGTGTACAATCAATGAGGCTATACTGGATATATTGAGTCTACACAAAGTGATAGACTTTACAACACATCCATCAATCAAAAGAACAACAAAAAAAATAAATAATTATGGGTTGGCTTATGAATGCTTATCCATCAGAGGAGAGGGGGGATAAGTAGGGTACATTTAAGGATAGTTCCAGATATAAACAAATATTAAACACATAACTAGATGTTGTCAAAACATGATTATCAAGTGAGTCCAAATTGTTTTTACTTTTTTTGGCTTGACTTTTAACAGGTTTATTTAGTACTTTGAGCCTTGTGACATTAAACTCAACTCTAAGCCTTGGAGTTATTTTAACCTATGTTCTATCCCCTAGTAATTCTACAGTTGGAGTCACATTTTTTGGCTGGCTGATGAAAATTTTTGCTTGAATGAGGATTGATATTGCTTCTGGAAAAAATCAATTTTTCAAAATGAATTTCCCCTTAAAAAGAGTTTATCAATCTCCTCAAAAAGGAGTTACAGAGAAAGTTGTTGCAGTCAAAATTAAAGAATGAGGTCAATTTGGCCATCTCACAACTTATTCCAAATATAAAAAAAAAGACTTTATCAGTAAAATTCCCAGTTAGACTGGCTGAATATACAGCAGGTTTCAGTGCTTGCAAGTCAAGTTATCCAATGTTTACTTGGAGGCCAAATAAAATAATTCATAGCCTCTGGCCTGGAAGAAAGTATTGGGATTAACTATTGTTATTTATTAAAGATCTTTTCCACAGATGCACTTCATATAGAAAATGTGGTTGGTACTGTCTAAAAAGTGGGGTAGCATAGTAGCAATGCTACTTGGCTGTTTTCATGGCCTAGGGCAGATTTGGTTTGGGCAACAGCTAGGCCTGTGGGCAGATTTGGTAGCTTTTGGTTTGCCACCTGCAAATTTACCAATTTTTCTCAGCAATATTTAAGAAAAGGCTGATGTTATTAAGTTAAAAGTTTTAAGATATGTTGAGGGGAAGTTGAAAAGGCATTGGAGGGTAACTAGTCCCCTTCTCCCTCTTCACACTTTTTAGGTGTCCCTGCTGCACAACACTGATAAAAATTTTAAAATGTTATTTTGTTTAAACTAGTCAAAAGGTCTAGTAGATGTGTCTGTGGGGATGCAATGCCCCCCCCCCTCAGCTCCCAGGGCAAGGATTATAAATTATGTATATTATAATTTTCCATTGTTTGCATGCAGAATTTATCATTAGGTATAGGGAAAATGTTTTTTTTCTGGGTGTATCTGAAAAGGCCAAGGGTATTAAAGTGAAACTTTGAAGAACATTGAGTGATATGTTGAACTAAATCAAAAGATACCATGTGTACCCAGATTATCAAAGATGCACATCTGGAATATCTCAAGAACAGTTTAGTTTAAAATGTTTAAAACTTTCAGGGCAGGTTGAAGAGGATGTCAAAAAGTGGTCAAGGGACAATCATTTCTGTTCCAATTCCTTTTTTAGCAACCCTCCCTCCAAAGATAACTGATCAAAATTATGAAATAGCCATCTTGTTCAAAAAGTCAAATAACTTTGCTTCTGAAATGACTTAAACCTCAGAGCCCTGGGACAAATGTTTTAAGGTATATAATTTTCTCACTGTTAAGCCTATATATAAGGTTGTGTTTTGGGAAAAGAGGGCATGTTTGATCCTGAGCCTCCAAAAAAGGCTAAGACTATTTAGGTATGAAAAATGTTGAGGGGGATGGCTAGCAGAATCAAAACATTATTTGCAGGTGGGTTGTCAAAAGGACACAACAGTGATGTCTAAGGAAAAGCCAATTTGAACCTTTAAAGGTATGTTATAAAAGGAACAGAGTGCAACCAGCCCCTTCCTCTTTCCCTTTTAGATGGCCTTCTTAACACTGATAGCAATCTTAAAATGTCATTTTATGTAGTTACAATATTTAATAGCTATGCCTTGTGGGATGCCATGTCCCCACAGCTCCTAGGGCAGGGAATGTAAATTATGCAATTTGTCCATTTTACATGCAGGATTTATCACTGGGAAAGGGGGGAATGTTTAATCATGGGTATGTCCAAAAAAGGCTAATAGTATTTAGGGGAAATTTCAGGGAATGTTGAGGGTATATTGAGCTATGTCAAAAGAAACTCTGCATTATCTTAGGAATAGCTAAAGGTATTGATATGAAACTTTCAGGGCTGCTACAAATACTACTATTACTATTGCTGCAAGTACAACTGTGACAACTTGCAATTGTAACTGTAACTGCTTGATCATTGTTAAGGGGATTTAAAACGAACAGTATCTGCCCTTTGCCTGAGATGTTTCTGCTGGTCTTAAGTTTAATATGGCCTTTTCATTTTCTTTAAGAAACTTTGTTTTGTAAAGTTTTTTTTTAATTATTTTTAATAATTATGAATATTTTAACTATTGTTATTAATTTAATAACTATAAATATTTTTAATATTATTGTTAATTAAATAATTATTAATATCTAATAATTGTACCAAAGCTTAACATTGCAAATCATAACTTTCAGACAAGACGCTTATGAAAGGCTGAGCAACAAAACTGAGGAAAGACCAAATCATCAGTTGCAGACAGGTCAAACCATAAAATACCAAAACTTAACAAAGAAAACCATAAATTTCAGATAATACACTTATAAAAGGTTAAGAAACCTAGTATAGAAAATGCCAAATCATCATTTCCAGAGAAGTCAAATCACAAAATACCAAAACTTAACTTAGCAAACCATAAGGTTCAGGCAAACCTTGGCAAACCATAACTTTTAGACAACACACCTACAAAAGGCTAAGAAACTAAACTTGGAATGGGGAGATAAATCATCAGTTCCAGACAAGTCAAACCCCAAAATACCAAAACTTAACTTAGCAAACCATAAGTTTCAGACAACACATCAGGTCCAGAGAAGTCAAACCACAAAAATAACAAAACTTGACATAGCAAACCATATCTTTCAGACAACACACCTACAAAAGACTAAGAAACCAAACTCAGAAAAGTCCAAACCAACAGTGTCAGACAAGTCAAACCAAAAATTGCCAAAACTTAACATAACAAACCATAACTTTCAGACAACACACTTGTGGAAGGTTACAAAACTAGACTTAGACAAGGCCAAATCATCAGTTTCAGACAAAGTCAATCCATAAAATACCAAGACTTAACATAGTAAACCACGAGTTTTGGACTACACAGTTATGAAAGGCTAAGAAACCTGTCAAGCCACAAAATGCCAAAACTGAGCATGGCAAACCCTAACTTTCAGACAACACACTTATGAAAGTCTAGGAAATCAAACTTGGAAAAAGCCAAATCATTAGTTCCAGACAAGTCAAACCACAAAAATACCAAAACAACATATCAAACCATAGCAAACCAATGCAAACATAGCAAGCATGCTAGCATAACATAGCAAACCATAAATTTCAGACAACAGACTTATGAAAGGATAAGAAAGCAAACTTAGAAAAAGCCTAATCATCTGTTCCAGACAAATCAAACCAAAAAAAAGCCAAAACTTCAAAAAGCAAACCATAAGTTTCAGACAACACGCTTATGAATGACTAAGAAACCGAACTTGGAAAATGCCTAATCATCAGTTCCACAAATTCCAAAAGTCAATCCACAAATTACCAAAAGCACAAAATACCAAAACTTACTTAGCAAACCATACATTTTGGTCAACACACTTAGTAAAGGCTATGAAATCAAACTTGGAAAGGCAAAATCATCAGTTCCAGAGAAGTCAAACCACAAAATACCAAATTCTAATATAGAAAAATATTCTTTTCAGACAACACACTTATGAATGGCTAAGAAATCAAACTCGGAAAATACCGAATCTTCAGTTCGTTAGTTCCAGACATTAGTTCCAGACAAGTCAAACCACAAAAATACCAAAACAACATATCAAACCATAGCAAACCAATGCAAACATAGCAAGCATGCTAGCATAACATAGCAAACCATAAATTTCAGACAGCAGACTTATGAAAGGATAAGAAAGCAAACTTAGAAAAAGCCTAATCATCTGTTCCAGACAAATCAAACCAAAAAAAAGCCAAAACTTCAAAAAGCAAACCATAAGTTTCAGACAACACAATTATGAATGACTAAGAAACCGAACTTGGAAAATGCCTAATCATCAGTTCCACAAATTCCAAAAGTCAATCCACAAATTACCAAAAGCTCAAAATACCAAAACTTACTTAGCAAACCATACATTTTGGTCAACACACTTAGTAAAGGCTAAGAAACCAAACTTGG
>CM051256.1:6322517-6327386 GCA_027921565.1 Artemia sinica
AACAAATCTTCCTTCACATCCAAGGTATCACAAACTTTTTCATTTTCCTCTATATTTTTTCCTGCAACTCTATCTCGGTTAAGCAAGTTCTCAAAATGTTCGGCCCATCTCGCTTTAGCTTTTTCCTTATCGCTAATTGCCACCCCATTCCTATCTTTAACTGGGACAAGTCCGGATTGACTACTACCTCTCAATTTGTTAATGTGCCAGTACAATATTTTACTATTATGCCGTCTAGCTGCATCTTCTAAATCCTCGGCAATTTTATCCATGGCCTCCACTTCACACCTCCTTAGTTCATATTTCAATGCTTTCTCCACTTTCCTTACATTTCTTTTGTTTTCATGCGATCTATCACTCAGATAATTCTTGTACAAGTCCTTTCTCCTTTCTATTAAACATAAAGCTTTTTCACTAATATTCTTAGCTGCAGTTCTAGCTTTCTTCCCTAATACACCTTCAGCAACTTCACAAATTATTTTTCTAAAATTATTCCAACCATCTTCCACATTATCAAATTTTAAACTCTCAAGTTTAGTATTCAACTGTTCCTGGAAAGTTTCTCTCAAATTCTCATCCTGGAGTCTACTAACATCATAACTTCCCGGGAGGTAATTACCCTTCCGATATTTCAGCTTTAAATTAACCCTTGACACTACTAGATGGTGATCTTTACTTTTAACATCAATAACAGCACTCCTATATACCCTAGTATCTTGTATTGATCCTGCCAGTCTTCGGTTTACTATAACATAATCAATAAGGTTTGCTGTCTTACCATCACGTGAATACCATGTTAGCTTATGAGCCATTTTATGACCAAACACCGTATTGGTTATAACTAGATTGTTATACCTACAAAATTGCAAAAGTCTGTATCCATTACTGTTTTCTTTTCCTACACCAAATTTACCTAAGCTGGGATACCATCTATCCTTATTTCTATCAACCTGGGCGTTAAAATCTCCCAGTAATAACATCATATTTCTACCTGGGACCTTGTCTATTTGCTCCTGTAACTGTAAGTAAAATTCATCTGAGTCACTAGTATCTCCATCAGTCGGTTCTACAGGGGCGTATACTACTATAACTGATACCCTGAACTTTCTAGTCATAAAATGGGCAATTAGTATTCTATTATTAATACCTTCCCAGCCTAAACAAGACTTAGCAGCTTCCTTATTCATCATGAGCCCTACTCCCTGTCTATGTACCCATCCTTCCTGCCTGAGTAAACAAATTCTATATCACCTAATTTCATGCTTCCTACCCCTGGGATATGAGTTTCTGAAACTCCTAATAAATCCAGTTCGAATCGTCTGAATTCGTCAGTCAAAATGTCGATACAATAGTCATTTTTTAATGTCGTAACATTCCAAGTTCCAATTTTCATGTTCTTTAAATCATTGAAATTTTTTTCGCCTCAGGAAAAGCAATGATCCCGGATACCAGTGCAGGACGGGGATCACATATCTTCTCAAGTCTACACCGAAGTGCTTAAGCCGGCTTAGAACCGGACAGCAAGAAGTCCCTGGGACCTCCATGAATGGAGGCTTTGTGCAATCCTGGGCCCATCTTGGTCACAACATGGTTTTCAGCACTTGGCGATGCTCTTCTATCAACAAGAGTCGAAATCCTGCACAGACAATCTCAAGCCTATTACCTCCGACTCATTATATATTCATGCCTACAAATATTATGCTACTACGGGGAGGCAACCCGTAACAGATAAATTAGCTAGGAAGAGGTTTTTCAGCCCAAAGACGCCCATCAAAACATACCAATCCCAGAAGAATTGTCCATTAGTCAGAATCCCGTGCGAATGCTGTGTCGTTTACTAGGCTATAATTTCCTCGAGGGGCGCCACTCCTCAAGTGGGAATAGAGTTGACCGCAAGGTCCCCAGTCTTGCAGGTACCCCGAAAAGGTCGAGGCAGCCCTTTGCAGAGGCCGTTGTCCATAGATCTGGATCTTACGCCCTGCCACAGTTGTCCTCCTATAGAGGATCCTCCCGCGATGGTGTTCTGCATCACCATGCAATTTAACCCATTGCTGGGAGAAGGTTTGCAACTCATGGAACTTGTGGACAAACCAGTGGGCCCTTTTGAGTGTACATTTGAGGGGCCTTCTTCCTCCTCCGCCTGTATTTATTATATTATATATATATTATATATATAAATAATATTATAATATATTATATATATATATTATATTATATATATATTATATAGATATATATTATATATTATATTAATATATATAATATATATATATCTATATATATTATATATATATATATTATATATATATATGATATATATATATATATAGATTTATTATATATATATATATATATATATATTATAATATATATATATTCTGACTTGTCGACCCGTGAACAGATCTAATGTTGCTTATGTTTATACGTTCTCTGGAGCACTCGGTCCGGGTTTTTATAATGGGTAAGATAGGGAAAGATCATACTGCTAATTATATATAGTGGTCGAAAGTGAATGGAGAGCGACTAACCCCCCTCTCACGCCCACCTTTTCCCAAACACATTTAATAAAAATTTTGAGATAGTCATTTTGTTCAACGTAGTTGAAAGTTCTGAAATCATGATTTTGAGGATGACAAACCCCCCGAATCCCTCAGGACAAGGGTTGATAAGTTATGCCCCTGGGGCATATAAGGTTTTTTAAGGAAACATTTTTGTAGAGACTTCAAAAGGGCTCATTCGATTGGAAATTGAAAGGGCTAGTGCCCTTTTTAATAGTCGAAAGTGATTGGAGGGCAACTAGCCCCCCTCTCATGCTCACCATTTCCCCAAACACATCCAATAACAATTTTTAGATAGCCATTTTGTTCAACATTGAGGAAAGTTCTGGAAATTAGGTCTTTGAGGAAGACACTCCCCCCAGAGCCCTTCAGGGCTAAGGTTGTAAGCTATGCCCTGGGGGTATTTAAGGTCTTTTTTATGGACAATATTGTCGTAGAAACTTCAAAAGGCTCATTCAGTTGGAAATTGAAAGGGCTAGTGCTCTTTTTAATAGGCTAGTCGGAACTGATTGGAGGGCAACTAACCTCCCTCTCACGCCCACCATTTCCCCAAACACATCCAATCAAAATTTTGAGATGGCCATTTTTTTCAACATTGTTGAAAGTTCTGGATATTATGTCTTTGAGGATGATCACCCCCCCCCCCCTCAGGGCAAGGGTTGTATGTTATTCACTGGGGGCATGTAAGGTTTTTATAGAGTGTTGTAATAGAAACTTCGAAGGTCTGGTGCCCTTTTTAATAGTCAAAAGTGATTGGAGGAAAACAAACACCTCTCCCACGCCCACATTTCCACAAAAAACATCCACCAATAATTTTGAGATAGCCATTTTGTTCAACGTAGTTGAAAAGTCCGGAAATTATGTCTTTGAGGAGGACACTCCCCCCACAGCCATCAGTGCAAGGGTTGTAAGTTAATGCCTGGGAGCATATAAGGGTTTATAGAAAGCGTTATTGTAGAAACTTCAAAAAGGGCTCATTCGATTGGAAATTGAAAGTGCAGTGCCCTATTTAATGGTCTAAAGTGATTGGAGGGCAACTGGCGCCCATCTCAAGCTAAATATTTCCCCAAACACATCCAATCAAAATTTTGATAGACATTTTGTTCAACGTAGTTGAAAGTTTTGGAAATTAGGTCTTTGCCAGCGTTGTCGTAGAAACTTAAAAAAACTAATTCAATTAGGCATTGAGAGAGCTAGTGGCCTTGTTAATAGTCAAAAGCGATCGGAGGGCGAATTTTCCCAAACACTTCCGATCAACATTTGATGTAGCAATTTTGTTGAACGTAGTTGAAAGGTCCGGAAATTATGTTTTTGAGTATGACAACCCCCAATAGCCCTCAGGGCTAAGGTTGAAGTTATGCCCTGAGGGTATATAATGTCACATAGAAAGTGTTGTCATAAAAACTTCAAAAAGGGCTCTTTCGATTGGAAATTAAGAGGTCTATTGCCCTTTTTAATAGCCGAAAGTAATCAGAGGGAGAATTCGCCCCCTCCCTGCGCCCATCATTTCCCCAAATATTTCCTATCAATATTTTGATATGGCCATTTTGTTCAACGTAGTTGAAAGGTCTGGAAATTAGGTCTTCGAGGATGACAACCCTCCCCCCATAGCCCTCATGACAAGGTCGTAAGTTATGCCCTTGGGGCACCTAACGTTTTTACAGAAATTTTTGTCGTAGAAGCTTCAAAAAGGGCTCATTCGATTGGAATTGAGAGGACTAGTGTGCCTTTTTTATTAGTCGAATTTGATCAGAGGGCAAATGTCTCCCTCCACGCCTATCATTTCCCCGAACACTTCCAATCGAAATTTTTATATAGCCATTTTGTTAAGCCTATCAGAAAGGTCTGGAATTATGTCTTTGAGGATAACAAATCCCCCAAAAAGTAATGAACTCCATTAAACCAAAAATGAACAAAAATAGAATCAAATAATCTACCAAGCATACAACTACCACAAATCAGTATCAATAATAAATTAAACTCAAAACAAACAGAAATTAAATAAATTAGACTAAAACGAGCAGAAATTAATCTGAGTAGGGTTCTAAACCCTATGCTTTCTAAAAGCTAGAATATAACTTGTACTTTAATGAAAAAATTCTTTTAAATGTTTTCACTTTTATAACTTTAAGAAACCAAAAATTAATTAAGATTTTAAGGAATAAATATCAGCATATGTATATCACACTGACAATGCTCATTCTTTCAGTAAAGTACAATTATATTCTAGCTTTTAGAAAGCATAGGGTTTAGAAATGTTTTGATCCTGTCCAAAAAGGCTAATAGTATTTAGGTGAAATTTCAGGGAATG
>CM051256.1:6327486-6514986 GCA_027921565.1 Artemia sinica
CATATTTTTCATTCATCATTAGTAAAGACATCTGACTCGTTTCCTCACTTTTTCAATGATTGCAACAGATCTAGGCTGGAGTCGCTTTTAATCACATATTTTGCAGTAGACTTCAGTCATCAACATACGCTCCCTTTAGCTTTTCCATGTCCGGCGGGGCGGCAATTAAAAAAATTGGTTGACCATGAGTAGAAAAAAACTGGGTATAAAATAGTCCCCCTTGAGGGAACTTCGCCAAAACGGGCTTAGAATCTGAAACAACTTTCTAAATTTATTATTTGAAATCAATTTGATAAAAAATAAGAAATTAACAACCAGAATCAAATTTAGGTTTTTATACCCTTAAAAACTTTTTCCAAGGGGCAGTGGGTGGGGGGGGGGAGGTTCATGCTATCTCCAAAGGCAATAGCTATTGGGCCTTTCATCTATGCTGAAAAAATGGCTATCTCAAATGTTTTGATCCGGACGATTCTGGGGAAAGAAGGGGTGTGAAGAGGGGACCTAGGTGCCCTCCCATATCTTTTTGGCTGCTTAAAAAAAGGGCACAATAACTTTTATTTTCCGTTTTGAGTGGTCCCTCTCTCCTGGCGTTTTCTAGCACAATTGGTTCGATATGATCAGCCCTGTGAAAAAAAACATGCATCCGTGATCTTTCTTTGGGCAAAAATGCGAAATTCCTTGTTTTTATTTTTTTTTTTGTACAAGAAGAGCAAGCAGATGTGAGAGCTTGAAACCCCTCTACAGCTAAGTTCTCTGACACACACAGAATTCGATGGTTTAATTTTCACTTGGATTCTGTAACTTCTAGGGGGTGTGTTTCCTCTTTTTTTCAAAAAGTCAGGCAAAATTTTCTCAGACTCGTAACCTTTGATGGGGTATCACTAACTTATGAATCTTGTATATTTAGAGTCAGCTTAATAAGCCAATTTATTTTGATGTATCAATTGATATCAAAATTTAGTTTTTTTAGAGTTTCGGTTGCTATTGAGCCGTGTCGTTCCTTACTTAAAGTTTCGTTACCGCGAACTGTTTGACAAGGCAAACGTGTATTAATCTTGGACACTGCCAAATGAACCAGGCCCAATGAAAATATTTTTTTTTTTCTTATTGATTGATCTATAGAGGCTATTTATCTACTAGAAAACAGCTTGCCAAAAAAAAAGAATCTTTCGGACGATAAAGTGATTGCTGTTAAGAATTGGAAAGTAAATCAAAATTATTTTTGCTGTTCAGAAATGATTTGGGGAATAATTCCAACTCATGTCTCTTATTATGATACCCCCTTCAACATTAATTATTAAACCTATAACGAACTTTGATGTGAAAGAATTTTCAATTCCTTGTCAAATTTGACAACTTTTTATTACCATTAACAATTGACAATTTATATCGCATAAAAATCTCACTCACACACACAAAAAAAAAATGCAAAACAAAAGATTTCAAGCCTTCTCCGTTAATTGCCCGTAAGCATGAGACATTGATACAGTAGGCTGTAAGATACGAAAAGTTTATATTCCTCCCTCACAAAACTTTACCCGAAAGTTTCAGACTGATAATAAACCGCGGGACAAAACAGGGGAGGACTGACCGAAACTAAGACTTTAGGAATAACCATTCCGAAAAACGAATTCTTTCCTCATCTTTATCTGAATTTTTTTTATCCCTATTGTATTTCTAACAGAAATTCTACTT
The DNA here is from genome assembly GCA_027921565.1 of Artemia sinica. NCBI lineage: Eukaryota > Metazoa > Arthropoda > Branchiopoda > Anostraca > Artemiidae > Artemia > Artemia sinica. The sequence continues at coordinate 6,329,182 of CM051256.1, forward strand.
TTCCCCCATTACATAGGTAGATTCTCAGTCATTGAGATTTATTTGTAGCTTCATTATTATTATTATTAATGTAGTCATTGTTGCTACAACACGCCGTACAGTATATATTGTGACTGCATGTGGACAAGAAAAACAAAAAACTTTTTAAATATATTTCATTTTGAATTCGTAGTACTGATACAACTCAGTTGTATTTTACTGGGGGGGGGTTCTGTTTGAGGAAGTAGTGTCAGAGTAGTGTTGGGCGATATTTTGATTAATCGATATATCCATATTTTTACTTTCGATATTATCGTTATATCGATATCGGTATTTCGGATCAGTTTTGCTATCTCATGGAATTGCTGAAGTTCAGTAAACGCAATGGTAAATAATGGGTATTTTGTATAACTTTTTTCAAAATTCAAATAATGTAAAAATCAAACAATAAAAAATAAACTTCGATTACATAAATGAATTTAGTAAAAACCCAGATTTGGAATTATTTCGGGCTCAGGAAAAAAGGAAAAATAAACTACGGCTATTCAAAAACATCATCATGTCCATATATATATATATATATTATATATATATATATATATATATATATATATATATATATATATATATATATATATATATATATATATATATTATATATATATATATATATATATATATATATATATATATATATCTGACTCGGGAGCCGGAAGTGAATTCTTGCGAAAAAGATGCCAGGGTTAAGATGTAAGATAAGGATAAATAAAATGAATTATAGAAGAAAGAATTCAAACCTGCAAAGAATATTGAAGATGTATGCTGAAAATTTGCAGAATTTTTATGTGGTGGATTTTCCGCGGGGAATATAGGGGGTTAGAGACTCCAAAAAAATATCGGTTTCGATAATACGTTTCGATATTTGGTCCATATATCGATATCAAATATCGCTCAACACTTTGTCAGAGTCACTTTATTAATGTGTATAATGAAACAGGTGTAGGTTTGACTCTATTTAATTATAAAACCTGATATGTGATAGAGCCATAAATATCCTTTGAAGAACCAAGGAAAGTGAAAAAGGAATCTTATTGTTTGAATTTGGTTAAGGAAGTGCAAACTTGCACGGCCATGTATGTCTTAAGCAATTAGGAAAAATTAAGAATTCAATTTTTTATGAAGAATCTCTATATCTAATTCTTTAGATTTTGGTGGTAGCAGGCACCAAATATAAAAAAATGAAACGTGAGTGGAAAAATAATAAATAAAAAATAAAAAATTGCGGCACCAAATAGCTTAAGGAGATAGCTCTACTTTGAAGGTTTAGTTATCTTTGGAAATCAAGTAATCGTAGATGTTTGAATTTTATGAAGGAATATCATTGTCAAATTCAACTAATTAGCTTTCTATATTTATCTTGACGGTTCAAGGTGGTGGTCCTGACGATATTATGATACCACCCTAAAATCTTATAGAATTGCGGTTTTCAGGTATGGATAGACGTAAGATGGGTTGGGTGGGGGGGGGGTTGATTTTACTTTGATGTTTTTGGCACTTTAAGATTTTGATAAGCAATTTATTAATATTTTTCATTCAAAAATCAATGGGCTCCGTTGATTTTTGAATTAAAATCATGTTGGTTAGGTTCATCCATCCATCCATCCTAGAGCAGAACTAAGGTAGATTGTCATTGATTTGTATATATACGGTAACATAAAAAAGAAAAGAAAAAAAGGGCTGTCTTTAAACATGTATTCTGTGAAGCTATGGATGCAGCCAATTATGTAGGTTGATTCTTAGTCATTATTATATATTTAAAACTTAGCTTTTATTAAGGTTAATATTACAGCTAAAAATGGGTTTTTGAAAATTGCTGCGGCATGTGGCTCTGTGTGATATTTACTAGTATGTTCAGATTTTTCTGACTATAGTCTAAAAATGTTACTTAGCTAAAAAAAATTTGTATGTAGGATTTCAGAAACATCTCCAGGTTCCATAAGTGTAAAATAAACGAAAGAGGATTTGAGTTTCCAGTGTTACTGTTCATCTTTAGTAAACTTTACCAGGGTTGCCAACTTTTTGGTCCATGAAGGTAACCCCTAAACATCCAAAAATACATAATTTTTAGCTAAAAATATGTCCATTTTGAAATCTCGAAAACTAGCAGGGTTTTTTTTTTTCAGTTGTATTATTGACCAAAAGACGCTTTGTGAGCTTCTTTCAAAGCGGCTAATTGACATCAAATATAATGCAAACAATAACAAATTCAGATAAAAACATTCATGCAAAAGGACTTAGTGTGGAAGCACGAAACTCATATAAACAAATAAGTCCCTTAATTTGGATAAAACCCTTTACTTACATCTCTGGCAAAACCTGAATCCTCGAAAAAAAAAAACACAGAAAAGGCACTATTTTGGTGAAGTGATTTTTTTTGGTGAAAAGTCAGTTCTTAAATGTACCGCTTTATGTTAATAATTTACAAAATGTGTCCTTTTTTGCCCTTTTATGTCCCCAACTTCTAAACGTGTCACTTTTTTGCCCTTTTATGTCATTGTGTCCTGGCACATGGAAATGTGTCCTTTTGACATAACGTGTCCCAGATGGCAACCCTGAGCGTTACTATGGCTGACTATGATTTTGGTGTGGCTGTTTTGAATCGGACTTGCACTGTTAGTCGGTTTTTCATCTTTGGTGTACTCTGTTTATATAGCTTATGTACAAAGATAATAAGGCTATGTATAAGCTTTTTTTTATACTTGTGGAGACAGTTATTATATTGGTAGATTCTTTGTAACTCATCATGTAATTTAAACCTTTTGTAATGCTATGAATTCAGAAAAAAGCCTCTGAAAATCGTGACGGTACCGGATAAAATAGAAAGCGTACTAAACAGCCTCAATTTTGACTCGTCAAAATCATATATAATTTAAACGTTTTACTTTTCTCAAGTTTGTGTTTTCTGTTTCTAGGGCTTTGGTTGGGAGACTTCAGAGACCGAATGGGAACAAATATTGGAGCGTTGGAAGCTATTTTCGCCTCATGTAAATCATTTACGTTTCCGAATGTGCGATATAAAGAAAGACAAATTGAGAGTTTCCTTCGCTGCTGTACTTCTTTAGTAACCCTCAGTTTGGATGACAATTCCTGGATGACTCAGTTGTATGATTCATTTTGTGATTTGAGAAATTTAGCAAGTGTCAGTCATTTTGAAATCAAAGATAGTTACTATGCTGAAACTACACTTATGAAATTGACGAATTTCATGCCCAATCTAGTTCACCTTGGCCTGTCACGTTGTTTCGACAGTAGTCTGTTATTAGTGCGACATATAATTGAACCAAAATGTTCCAACATTATTTCACTTAATCTTAGTGTCAGATCTATAGAGAGTTCGTCTTATAGTTTGTTTTTATTAAAATTACCAGATTTGAGGCTAAAATCGTTGAACCTAATCGTTGAGTCTGGAGAAGATAGTATTCATGATTTTGGAGAAGATAGAGAAAGGCTTGTTGAAGCTATTGCTACTCACCAAACTGGGATAGCCCATCTAAATATCAAACTCGTTCTTATCTCTAGTGAAGATGTCAGTTTCGATATCCTCTGTCGAAAGTTCAATTTCCTCTGTCGCCAGCTGGAAAAGTTGATAACATTCTCTTTCAATAGTTTAGTATCCGATTTATCCCTTGGGCTGGAGTCTTTAATGCATCTAAAGCAACTTCGAACTCTTGAAATAGCTTTGAACCATTGTCATCTTGTTTGATTCTTGTCTTATGCAGATCTTCAACGAACCATTGGATATACAGTTGACTCATTTAGGAATAGACTTTCCTAAAAAATGGCTTTCTATCTAATATTGACAAGGAGTGCCTCCTTGTCAGCCTCCAATTTATCACCTCGCGGCTCCTAAATTTGACATTTCTTAGTTTAACGTCATGCCCTTTGGATGACAACTTGTTTTTAGAGAAATAGCTTCTAATTTAGTCAATTTGGCTACTCTTAAAGTGAAAGACTGTAATCTAACCGATGATGCATTCACTGGACTCCAAGAGGTTGGAATCGACGTTGCCAGACCTCCGCTTAGTAATTTGAAAAGTAAGTAAAATTATATTTACTGCAGTTTACCCAAGAGGAACATAGACCAAACGCAAGTTGTCTGTTATCTTATCAATTAGGCCTACTATACAAAATTTCATTTTAATTTTTTTTACATTCTCTTTGGCAAGTTCTTTATGTGGAGATTTTCCGGGGGATTATCCGGGGGCTATTTTCCGCGCGCTTTGATTTCCGGGGAATAATTTCCACGGAAGGGGTCTTTTCTGGGGTGATCGAGAAACTGATTAGAGATTAAAGTCTTATTCAAATGAAATAATGCTAAGGAGAACATTTCAGGCTCAATCGTCCGCAAGCTATTTTACGGGGAGTTATTCTGGTTTATTCGGACTGAAAGAAACTTTGTACCAAAGTTCAAACGCTCATTGGGCTATCAAGAGTTTATCTGTCGCTCAGGTAATGAAATGAAACACAGTAACATTTGATGGATGCTGTCTATCTTGACTTCCAGACTTCAAGTAAAATTCAACGCCAAAAACTTTTTTTGAACTGTTCTGAAGCTCTAGTCCCCAAAAAAAGTACTGGTCAAATACTTAAATATTTAAAAAGAATGTCATATGTTTCATAGTTTCATACGATTCTCAATTAGTTTGTAGGTTATATTTTTGTACCCCCCCCCCCCCACCTTTTCTCGAAAAAAAATTGATTGTTTGGATGTACTAAAATAAGGGATCAAGTGGGAATGGTATTGCATTTTACTAACTTGCATCTGCCCTGCGTACGAATGTTACGTCAAATTAGGGAGACAGAGGCTGTCATATTTTAATATCAAGTATTTATCTGAAAAATCAAGTAACTTGAATATATTTTTTCCTTTAGAATACAATAACATATAAAAGAACGTTCCCCTCCCCCCCCCCCCCTACCCCCCCCCCCCCCCCCCTATATGTTTTTTGGAGTTTTTTGGGAGTTTTTTGCAAAACCCTCCTTCGAAAAAAAAGTCCATTTGTAAACACCCCCCCCCCCCTCTAAAAAAAAATTGGATACGGCCCTGCTGACAATAGTATTTTTATAGGATGGCCAAAAAAATACTTAAAAGATATGTTTAAGCATTTTCTATTGTTATTGACGAACAGTTTTTTTTTTGTACAAACATGATTTTTTTTTAGTCTTAATGATTAGACAAATAAGATATTGATATTAAAAGTTTTTTTGGACGATATTAAATCGTCCGCAAGCTATTTCACGGGGAGGGGAGGATTTTCAACGATGATGGATCTGTCTGGAGGGTATTTGACGAGAGGGGAGGGGGGATACACTTTACGTTGGAATAAATTTCCACGGGTGAGTTTTTTTTGTGAAGGGGGGGGGGGTGTATTTGATAGAGTGTGAGCCAGATTCACCGTCATTATTTGAAAAACGATCAGAAATTAAATAAAAAAAAAATAAAAAAACACAAGTTTTTTTTTACTGAAAGTAAAAAATTCGATGATTTTTTCTGGCCGTGTCCGTATAGAAGAGCAGTCGTAGAAATTTATTTAATTTTAAAGTTTTTGTACCTCTTTATTTCCGAATTATCTTCCTAACTTGATCAAGAGCCACTGTCTCATCCATTGCCTAATCACAAGTTCCCTCCCTTACTCTTTTTGCCCCAGCAGAGCCCTTGGTATCCGGCAGAAATTTAATGTAAAGCGGCAGTGACTTAGTAGTTTTTAGACTTTTACATTGAAAGAAGGAGGCAAAAGCCAAACTCTTGTATGTAGTGATTTTTGTTTGTTTCAAGCTTGATTTGCATATTCAATTTAAGTTTCACTCGTTTTAAGATATATTTATTCGTTTATTTTAGTACCTTTTGTATGTTTGTTTTCTATGATTGTTTGTTTAATTTATGTTTGTTTTGAGTTTCATTTATGCTTCGTTAGCAAAATATTTCTGTTTTTTAAGCTTGATTTGCATATTCAATTTAAGCTTTACTCGTTTTAAGATTTATTTATTCATTTATATTAGCACCTGTTGTATATTTTTTTGCTATGCTTGTTTATTTAGTTTCTTTTCGTTTTGGGTTTCATTTATTCTTTAGTAGTGATTTCTGGTCGTTTTGAGTTTGAGTTATTGTATGTTTCTATTTTTTCTGATCTTATTTTTTGTATAGTCTGTCCTTTTCTTTAAAAGACTTTTTTTCTGAAAGTTTTTTTTTTTAATCCATTCATCAAAAAGGCAGAAAATATCGTAAAATTAAGTGGCAATTCAATTAAATATAAATTGGATTATAAACTCAACCCCCTTAAGACTCAACTCAACCCTCTCAAAACATAAATCTAATTCCCCTAAAGGCTAATGCCATTTACCATTTACTGGAAGCAGTATTTTTTTAATATTCAATTTACATTCAGTGGATTTTAACTGTCTTAATTAAATTTTTTTGGTGATTATTGTAATATTTGTATTTTTTTCTAATGTTTTCTAATGAATTTCTCACTATATTTTAATGTAATATTCCCGATCATTAATGATTGGAATACTTTTGTGTTTTTTCATCCCTTTTCTATTTAAGAACTAAAATTTCCCATTCCAGTTTAGATTTTTTGACACAATTTGGATGTCCAGTTGGAATTTTCGTTCAGCTGTAGTTTAGTACAGTAATTTTAAACATTTACCCCTCTTAGGAGGAGGGGTAAATATTCAAGTATTTGCTGAAGATTCGGTATGCCGGAGGGTTGGGGTCATTCTGGTCCTGGTTCTCTGGCTGCCCCTGACTTATTCCGTCTTTTGTTCGTTATAAGCATTCTTTTTCATGCTCTGTTCTGTTCAGCAACTATTGTTTTTGGATACTATTTATCTGTAAAAAAGTTCTGACCCTTATCTGTTTGGAAAGGCTAACTCTACAAAAAAATATTATCTGTTTGGATACTCTACAAAAAAAATATTATCTGATACTCTGTTTGGATACACTATGGACAAAATGATAAATGATTCCACAATTTTGAGGGTTGGATATTTTTATGAAGCTCCACAACCCCCCTGTCTTTGTATCTGCTATGTAGAATCATAATAAGAACCCGTCTTGTTTTGAATTTTGACTTGCTCTGAATATTTCATTTACCGTACGTACTTTCTCGAGTTATAAAAATAATCGACAGAATCTTGAATATTGTATGAATTAATGCTGCATAAGAATGTCTTTGTTGGTGTGGTTTTATATATATTATTATTTTTTCTCTTCACAGGGTTGACAGAGTTGGATCTCAGTTGCAATAGAGTGACCGATTTGTCTTTGAAGTTTGCATTCAAATCCTGTTCTTTAAAGAAGCTTAGTTTGCAATCCTGTTTTGGAGTTTGTATTTCTCTTTCTTTTCACATGTATTATATATATATATATATATATATATATATATATATATATATATATATATATATATATATATATATATATATATATATATATATATATATATATATATATATATATATATATATATATATATATATATATATATATATATAAGTATACATATATATTATATATATTATATAGTATATATATATATATATATATATATATATATATATATATATGTATATATATATACATATATATATATATTATATATATATTATATATATATATATATATATATATATATATATATTTATATATATTTATATATATATATATATATATATATATATATATATATATATATATATATATATATATATATAATATATATATATATATATATATACTATATATATATATAATATATATATATATATATATATATTTATAAGTTATTATATATAATATCTTTATATATATATGATTAGAGTAGAATATTTTATTTATAACACATACATAAATAAATGTCACAAACAGCGCACATGCGTCACAAACAACTCACATACGTTATTACATATATAGATATATATACGCATTATGCATAATGCGTAATGAGCAAAAAACTGGTAATTGTAAAATATTTGTATATATTTTAACAAGGGATTACTATAATTCAAAAATCTTAAAAAAGAAAACCAAAAGTTTAAAGCTTAGTAGAAATCATTATTAGAAAAATGTCATTACTGAATTTCTTTTCGTATAAGCATAAGCAATGTCTTTTTAAGACATGAAAAAAAGCTGAACAATTTTTTTTAAGTTCAGTTTCAGAATCTCTAAAGTTATTATGTAAACTGCAAAAAATATTCACAGTGCTTGAGCAATAATTTTATGTTTTAATTCAAACTACAAAATGCCTGAAAGTTTTAAAATTAGTTCGTTTTTTTTTTTTTGTTAGATAAATCCACTCGCTACGTGATTAAGCTTACAGGCTTGAACGCAACCAGTTATATAATGTCAGTAGGAAGGCCCAAAACGGAAATTTGCAATTATTATCAATGATGCATCTATATTTTGACAAGGAATTACAACAATTGAAAAACCTTAAAAAACAAAACCAAAATTTCAAGTTTAGCACATATGGTTGTTAGAAATCGGACAAGCCTTAATAATAATCAAATACTTTTAAAAAGACAGCAGTATGAAAATACATTTAATTTCTCAAAGAGCAAAAACTGGTAATGGCAAAAATATTTGTAAATATTTCAACAAGGGATTACAACAATTCAAAGACCTTAATAAACAAAACCAAAATTTCAAGCTTAGTACATATGGTTGTTAGAAATCGGACAAGCCTTAATAATAATCAAATACTTTTAAAAAGACAGCAGTATGAAAAGACATCAAATTTCTCAAAGAGCAAAAAACTGGTAATGGCACAAATATTTATAAATTTTCCAACAAGGGATTACAACAATTCAAAGACCTTAATAAACAAAACCAAAATTTCAAGCTTAGTACATATGGTTGTTAGAAATCGGGACAAGCCTTAATAATAATCAAATACTTTTAAAAAGACAGCAGTATGAAAAGACATCAAATTTCTCAAAGAGCAAAAAAACTGGTAATGGCAAAAATATTTGTAAATTTTCCAACAAGGGATTACAACAATTCAAAGACCTTAATAAACAAAACCAAAATTTCAAGCTTAGTACATATGGTTGTTAGAAATCGGACAAGCCTTAATAATAATGGACGTACTTTTAAAAGACAGCAGTATGAAAAGACCGCTCAACCTCATAAAGCAAAAAACTGGTAATGGCACAAATATTTATAAATTTAACAAGGGATTACAACAATTCAAAGACCTTAATAAACAAAGACCAAAATTTCAAGCTTAGTAAATATGGTTTTAGAAATCGTACAAGTTTCCTTAAAATAATAATCAAATACTTTTAAAAAGATTTTTGCAGTATTAAAGACACTCAACCTTTTGCTCCATAAGCAAAAAAAACTGTAATCTTAAATATTTGTAAAGTATTTCAACAAGTTATATACAATTCAAAGACTTTATATAACAAATACCAAAATTTCAAGCTTAGTACATATGGTTGTTAGAAATCGACAAGCCGTTCTAATATCAAATACTTTTAAAAAGACAGCAGTATGACAGACATCAAATTTCCTATAAAGGGGTTTCAAACAAGGCGGTAATGGCAAAAATACTTTTTAACTTTTCCACAAGGGATTAGGAACTATTCAAAGACCTTATATTTCAAAACAAAATTTCAAGCTTATCGTACTCTTACTAGGTTGCTAGAAACCGCTGACAAGCCTTAATTAATAAATACTTTTTAACAAAGACAGCAGTATGAAAAGACATCAAATCTTCTAAAGAGCTAAAAAACTGGTAATGGCAACCCGGATTGCTAACCGCTGCAACAAGGGATGCTACTACAATTCAAAGACCTAATATATGATTACAAAACAAAATTTCAAGCCTAGGCATATGGTTGTTAGAAATCGTACAGAGCCTTAATAATAATCAAATAGCTTTTAAAAGACTGCAGGTTTATGATTGCAATGATCGACCTTAAAATTTCTTCAAAGAGCAAAAAACTGGTAATGGATACAAAAATATTTGTAAATATTTCAACAAGGGATTACAACAATTCAAATTAGGCTTGCGAGTTCACCTTAATAATGATGATTTCAAAACATATTAAAATTTCAAGCTTAGTACAAATAATTTGTTAGAAATCGGACAAGTTTTTAATAATAATCAAATACTTTTAAAATGACAGCCATATGAAAACATCAAATTTCTCAAAGAGCAAAAAAACTGTTAATTACACAATATTTATAAATTTTCCAACAAGGGATTACAACAATTCAAGAGGTCCTTTATTATAAACTTTGCCAAAGATTTCTAGCCGACTTTTACAACAGCATTGCTCTTTCAAATCGGAAAGCCTTAATCTGTAATTTTGAATACTTTTAAAAAGACAGCAGTATAAAAGACATCAAAATTTTCTCAAAGAGCAAAATCAGCCTGCAATGGCAAAAATTTTGTAAATTTTGAACAAGTAATTTTTCCACAATTCAAATGCGTTCTTAATACAACAAACGCAGAAATTTCAAGCTTTTTACATAGATTGTTGTCGGACAAGCCCAATAATAATCAAATACTTTTGTTTGACAGCAGTATGAAAAGACATCAAATTTTGCTCAAAGAGCAAAAAATTGGTAATGGCAAAAATATTTGTAATTTTTCCAACAAAGGTAATTACATCATTGTGATAACAAAGACCCTTAATTTTTTGCATGTCTAAATCCAAAATTGTCAAGCACAGTACATATGCTGTTTTCGGACAAGCTCTCTCAATTATTACTTTTCGAAACGCCTGCGGTTGAATACCTTTGTTTTGCTCTCAATTATTTTCTCGATACGCCTGGTCAAAATACCTTTGTTTTGCTCAATTTTTACTTTCGATGCGCAACAAGGTCGATTACAATAATTTTGACTTTAATAAACAAGATACTAAAATCTGTTGTTTGTTAGTACTATGTTTTTTCAAATTGGAAAAGCCTTGCTTGATTCAAATACCATTTATGTAATTATGAATGAAAACATTTTCATCTTTGTTTCTTAAGAGCAAAAATGGTCACATGCGTAAAATTTTGTTTTCGTCAACAAGGGATTACAACAATTCAAAGACCTTAATAAACAAAACCAAAAATTTCAAGCTTAATATAAAACTATGATTACATTCATTATAGTACATATGGTTGTTAGAAATCGGACAAGCCTAATAATAATCAAATACTTTTAAAAAGACAGCAGTATGAAAAGACATCAAATTTCTCAAAGAGCAAAAACTGGTCATGGCAAAACTATTTGCTAAATTTTGCAACAAGGGATTACAACAATTCAAAGACCTTAATAAAGGCAAAACCAAAATTTCAAGCACTTGTTAGCATATGTTGTTAGGAGGCGTCGGACAAGCCTTAATGGTATAATCAAATACTTTTAAAAAGACAGCACTATGAAAAGACATCAAATTTCTCAAAGAGCAAAAAACTGGTAATGGCAAAATATTTGTAAATTTTCCAACAAGGGATTACAACAAGTTCAAAGACCTTAATAAACAAAACCAAAATTTCAAGCTTAGTAATATGAGTTATTAGAAATCGGAACCTTACGATGTTCCAATACCAAGCTATCTGTGGAAAAAAAAAAAAAAAAAGAAAAAAAAAAAAAAAATATCCCGTTTGGGGAGAATAACGTGGTTAAAGTCAATTTTCAAATACTTTTAAAAACAGCAGTATTTCATCAAATTTCTCAAAGAGCAAAATTTCCTGCTGTAATGCCAAAAAATATTTGTAAATTTTCCAACAAGGGATTCTACAACAATTCAAAGACTCCTTAATAAACAAAACTAAATTTCAATTTCTTAGTACGTGATGGTTGTTAGAAATTGGCTAGCCTTAATAATAATCAAATACTTTTAAAAAGACAGCAGTATGAAAAGACATCAAATTTCTCAAAGAGCAAAAAACTGGTAATGGCAAAAATATTTGTAAATTTTCCAACAAGGGATTACAACAATTCAAAGACCTTAATAAACAAAACCAAAATTTCAAGCTTAGTACATATGGTTGTTAGAAATCGGACAAGCCTTAATAATAATCAAATACTTTTAAAAAGACAGCAGTATGAAAAGACATCAAATTTCTCAAAGAGCAAAAAACTGGTAATGGCAAAAATATTTGTAAATTTTCCAACAAGGGATTACAACAATTCAAAGACCTTAATAAACAAAACCAAAATTTCAAGCTTAGTACATATGGTTGTTAAGAAATCGGACAAGCCTTAATAAAATCAAATACTTTTAAAAAGACAGCAGTATGAAAAGACATCAAATTTCTCAAAGAGCAAAAAACTGGTAATGGCAAAAATATTTGTAAATTTTCCAACAAGGGATTACAACAATTCAAAGACCTTAATAAACAAAACCAAAATTTCAAGCTTAGTACATATGGTTGTTAGAAATCGGACAAGCCTTAATAATAATCAAATACTTTTAAAAAGACAGCAGTATGAAAAGACATCAAATTTCTCGAAGAGCAAAAAACTGGTAATGGCAAAAATATTTGTAAATATTTCAACAAGGGATTACCACAATTCAAAGACCTTAAAAAAACGAAAGTTTGAAGCTTAGTAGAAATGGTTGTTAGAAATTGGACTTGCTTTAATAATCGAATATCTTTTAAAGGACTCAGTATGAAAAGACATTAAATTACGTAAAGTGGAAAAACTTGGTAGTTGAAAAAATGTGTGTATATCATTTAACAAGGATTACAACAATTCAAAAACCTTAAAAAAGAAAACCAAAAGTTTGAAGCTTAGTAGATCTTGGTTGAAGTTTTTTAGAAATCGGACTAGGTTTAATAATCAAAGATCAAGCAGATAAGTTTCATCAACTTTTGACCTACCCATCAAAAGTTACGCGCCTGGTAAAATTTGGCTGATTTTTGAAAAAAGGGGGAAGGACTCGCTAAAAGCTATAGAACCTTAATGAAAATCAACACCATCATATTCAGCGTATCAGAGAACCCTACTGTAGAGGTTTCAAGCTCCTATCTTCAAAAATATGGAATTTTGTATTTTTTGCCAGAAGAAAGATCACGGCTGCGTGTTTATTTGTTTTTTTTTTCCCCAGGGTTGATCGTATTGACCCAGTGGTCCTAGAATATCGTTGGAGGGCTCATTGGAATGGAAATTAAAATTTCTAGTGGCCTTTTTAAGTGAAGAAAAAATGGAGGGCAACTAGGCCCCCTCCCACGCTAATTTTTTCCTAAAGTCTCCTGATCAAAATTTTGAGATAGCCATTATGTTCACCATGGTCGAAAATATGATAACTATGTCTCTTAGGATGACTTAATCCCCCGAAGTCCCCCGGGGAAGGGCTGAAAGTTATAAACCTTATCCAATGTTAAAATATAGTATTGGTTTTTGGAAGTATACAGACGTTTTCAGGGGGTATTTTTCTGGTAGTGGGGGGGGGGGGTTATGTGAGATGATCTTTCCATGAAGGAATTTTTTTATGGGGGAAGGTACATTGCTAAGAAGGAGACGCCGGATTTCCCAGCATTATTTAAAAAAAGATCAGAAATTAAATATTAAAAAACAAGTTTTTTCAACTGAAAGTAAGGAGCAACATCAAAACTTAAAACGAACAGAAAATATTACGTATAGGATTGGGTTCACCCCCTAGTCAATACCTCGCTCTTTAAGACAAAGATTTTTTAAGTACTTTTATAAGAGCTATTTATTCTAATTAAAGGCCTTTGTGATTAAGGAGTCATTTTTTAAGAATTAACAAAATTTGAAATTTAGCTTTAAGAGCAAGGTATTGACTAAAGGAAGAACCCCGTAATATACGTACTAAAAATACATGAATATAGAAGTTCGTTACGTAAGTTAATTCGTTAGTTACGTATATTTATTACTAATAAAAATGTTCATAAATAAAATTAAACTAAAATTAAACTAAACTAAATTAAAGTTTCGAGAAAGCCATTTAACCAAATAAAAGTAAAATTAATATGCAAATTTTGTTTTAATTATTCATGTACGGTGAGCCAAAATTAAAACCTGCATTAATTATAAAACATTGAAAAATTAAATAAAAAAGATAAGTTTTTATAACTGAAAATGAAAACTTAAAACGACATTAAAACTTAAAACGAACAGAAATTATTCCGCATATGAAATGGGCTGTCCCCTCCTCAACGCCTTGCTCTTTGCGCTAAAGTTTGACTTTTTCACAACTCTATTTTTTAAAAACAATAAAATTTTTTAAAACAAACAATAAATAATTTGTTCTTTAGCTTGATTTGTCATACTCCCGGGTCTGCCAACTTGGGTGCTAACAACAAAAGTTAAACTAGAAAAGTTAAATCATCTAGCAGTCGAAACGTCGTATAATTACGAGGACTATTTTATATAGCTTTAGCAGCCCTCAAAAGGACCTAAATTCGGTATCTCATGATCGAGGTCGTATCCAGGGGAGGGGATTAGGGTGTTTGAACCCCCCCCCAAAAAAAAAAAATCGCCTGACTTGTAAAATCGTAACAAAAATGAATATAAATAATTTTTGTTATGCGTTTTGTAATTTTTGTAACCCCCCCCCCCCCCCCCCCCCCCCCCTCCCCCCCCCCCCCCCCGGAAAATTCTTTTGTAAATTCAGAAAGTGGAAATTTGCGCTTCTGCGGATAAAAAAAATGCTAACAGCAAACTAAATACGCTGACGTATAATAGTTTATATAATAGAAACTAAAAATAGTTTCCGATTTTGTTTGGCTTATAAAATACAATAAGATACGGTATATCCAAGATAAACATAGATGTTGGATGTGATTTGTGGCTTCAACTTGTCTGGATTGAAATCGTTAATTCTGTTGTTAGACATCTTTTCATGGTATTGACAAAATGTTTATGTGGAGTTTTTTAGTAGATACCTTGATTGTACATGCTCAGATCAGGTATATTTATCAAAGATAGCAATACTTATATCATCTTTTGCCCACATTTGTGTAACTTTTTCTATTCTTTCAAGCTTACACATTTAACATTTAACTTATCATTTTCTGAAATGATAAGTTAAAGGAAGGGAATGGTTATCATTTTCTATTAGTTTTAGGTCCTTTGGGATTGAATTCCAACCTTGGAAAAAACAAAACCATAGATGGAAATACATTCGAAATGTTTTAAATGTTTACATACTTTTATATTACTGTGCAAAGGATAAGAAATATTTTCTCATGTATTCTTATAGTTACTCTTTATTTTCTACACTTTAGTTTTTGTCGATTTTAGATGTAAAGGCATATGTGATGTTGTTTGAATTTCATGTTTGTTCTTATTTCAGATTACCGATTGTGGTCTTATGGACCTTGCAGCACAGCCTTTGCCATTGAAACAATTTATAGAAGAACTGGATTTATATAAGTGCAGTAAAATTACCGACTTGGGTTTATCTAAACTCCTTCCGGAATTAACAAGATTACGTTTCCTCAATGTGGAGGTAATTTAAGCATATCATTATTTTTTTTTTTTTAAGTAGATTGTATCCTTGAAATTGCTGGATTATGAACAGAAGGAGAATACTTTCATCGCATTTTTTTTTAAATCTTTTCTTTCTTACTAATTAGTTTCATCTTTCGTGTTATTGACTTTTTCGTAAAAGGTAAAAATACTAATAGGGGATACCATGGTTCTCTGTTCTTTTGAACTGTCTTCAGGAGTGCTGACACTGAACTAATAAAGGAGGAATATTAAAGCTGCCTGTACTATTAAAGTAGTTCCAGTCCTGGACTAAATATTGCACAATGGATGCTCTTCTGGATTAGATCTAGGGGAGAGCGGGTAAACACCCAAGGTGGAACGCCCTTGGGTATGACAAATCAAGCTAAAGAACAAATTACAAAGAAATGTTCCCGAAAGAAGAATTAATTCAACATTTGAAATTATCTAAGTTGTAATACACTGAAGTTTTTAAGCTGAATACACGTTTTTAGTTGCCTCTCGCCTAGCTCTCCAATTTCGCTTGAAGGTCTCATTTATGCAATGAGTCATACTTATGTTGTTACTGCTCCATGTTGAAACCGTTTTGAAATGAAAGTGGTAAGCTTTAAGCTACAGAAACTAACATTAATTGTTCCCTGGTAAAGCTAAGATAATCATAGCTTTGCCTACATTTTTATAAAATTAAATACCCTAAGAAGTCCCTTCTTGCGGTAGCCAAATCAGCGCATTTGTTACCAGAAACATTAACGAGATGAATACGAAGTTAGATTCACTGATTGCCCGAAATAAGGACTCAACAACGCATAGCCTGCCAACACAAGCACCGACAAGTTCCACCTATGCTGTCATTCTTAAGAAGCCGGCAAACCCGCCACCTTCCGCTGCTGGGAGAAAAGCTTTTATTGACAAACTATGTAACAACGATTCAAGCATAACAGATCATGTTGGTGAGCTGAAGCAAACCCAAACTGAATGGCGTATAAACCTGAAAGACAAACAAGCGGCCGAAAAACTGAGTGTTGCTATTCTAAACGGTGATAATGCGACTTTGGACCCCAAAATGAAAACTCCTACCTTTTCTGGTATAGCTAGACTTGTACCCACAGAAATTGATGCTGATGCTCTATTAGCCGTGGTCCCGAATTGTGTTAAAGCAGAGCGAATCCGAGCAACCAGGTCCTTCAAACTGCAGTTTTCCCTTAAAAGTGATCTGCAACATGCAATGCGGAACCCGCCCTTGATAGGATACGAAAGAATTCATATTGATGAGTTTATTAATGTCCCACGCCGGTGCTTCAACTGTCAAAACTATGGACACCTAGCGTCGAAATGTGAAAACTCTAAACGTTGCGCTAGATGTGGCGAAGAAGGGCATGCTTCAAAAAAGGAGCATCCTTGCGAAAATCCTATTCGGTGCGCGCTTTGCAAATCCGATAAGCACCCCTGTTATAGCATCCGTTGTCCCGAAGTCCTGAAAGCAATGAAGAAACCGCAATGACAAGAGCCACCATTTCATCTCTTAAAGTAATATCTTGGAATATGAACAGAAATCTGCGTGATAAGGTGCCAATTATAAAACAATTTGCCAAGGATCATGACATAGTTTGCATACAAGAACACTTCTTAAGCAAGGATAGTTTGGATTGTATCAAGTTCTCTGACAAGCATCGGTTCTTTATTAGAGAAGCGAAATCAAGCTGTAGAGGAAGGCCATCTGGAGGCATTGCTATTGTAATTAAAGATCACATCTCTGCCAAACTTGTCGAGCAGCAAGACAGTTTATCGCAGTGGACGTCTATGGTATTGTTCTGATCTGTGTTTACCTTCCTACTAATTACAAGAATGATCGATCAGAGAGAAAATTCAACCTATCCTGCGAGAAACTTGCTAAATGTGTGTTGAGAATAAAGCAGTCGGGTCATGAGTATTTAATTATTGGCGACTTCAACTGCGACCTTACTGACACTGACAGTCCCAGAACACAAATAGCTTTAGGAGTCTTACCAGATGGCTTCAAGGTTGTGGATAAAGATAAAAACTTCAGTTATTGTCATAACAGTGGCTCTGTATCTAATCTCGACCATGTTGTTACATCATTCAATGTCCAGAACGAATCTGTGTCGGTACTAATGGGTGGTACACTTAGCGATCACTTACCTATATCCTTGAGTTTCGCTTGCCCATTCTCTGAAGTAAAAAAAAGCGCAGCTCCAAAGCTCAAAGTTGTGCAAGATTGGAAGCTCGATGATGCTGCGATCCAACAGTATCAACAAGTGTGTAATAGCATTCTTGAAAAGATCCAAGTCCCTTTCCCGCTACTGATGTCCACAGTGACATCCCGGTCGAAGAGCAGAAACTTCTGTTGAACATTTACTCTGCCTCAATATGCCATGCCCTTCGGTGTGCCGAATCAGCAGCCGTACCCTCTCGAAAAGTTCGAGTAAACACTGAAATTAGAGGATGGTCCGCTAACCTAAATTTAACAGAAGCATGCCAGACTGCAAAGTTCTGGTTTCGCCTATGGTGTGACAGTGGTAAGCCAAGATCTGGGCAAGTCTGGAAAGTGAAGAATCATACTAAACGTGCCTTTGCCAAAGCCTTGTCTAAGCACCGTAGAGACATAATTGACGAATACAGCAAGAAAAGCAAGTCCGATCCCAAACTCCTTTGGCTGGAAATTAGTGAAGCCCAAAGAATCGACCTCTGAGGTCCCCTTCCAACAAAAGAGGCCTGGAATACTTACTTCACCGATCAGTTCAAAAGTCCTGACCAAGCGCTAACTACGGAATTCTTACCGGAGTGAGCTAGATGAAATGCTAAAATTGCCGAAAGAGAACATGGTAGTTAATAGAAGTATAATACGTGAATGCCTGAAAAAGCTAAAAAAGAAATTTTCGAGAGGTTTCGATAAAATTTGTGGCCAGCATTTACTCTATGGTAGTGAACAACTTCTTGAACATGTATCATTATTATTCCAAATTATCGTTACCAGAGGTATCGTCCCGGATACCTTTTGCATTGGTGTAATAACACCTATTCTCAAACCAGGGAAGCCTCCCTCCCAGTGCTCTTCATATAGGCCCATTACTGTGTCGACTACACTATGTAAACTATTTGAGCTTCTTATTCGTGACGAAATTAGAAGCAAGTGCTCGGTTCCCCCACACCAGTTTGGGTTCCAGCGATCGCTTGGATGTGATCATGCCCTTTACTCGCTGGTGTCTATACTGACTGACGCTGAGAAGGACAATGATTCTTTAATTTTAGCAGCCCATGATCTTGCCCGTGCTTTCGATTCGTCTATCCACGAACAAATTTTACTCTCTGCAGCAGAGAGAGGCGTAGAAAATTCGGTCATCGGACCCCTTGATTCAATGTATAGTAATCTTCGTGTTAGGATAAAGTGTCCTGGTTGGGATTGTGATATGCTTTTAGAAGTTGATATACCAGTGAAAAAGGGTATTAGGCAAGGAGCAGTAAATTCACCAGATTTATTCAATAATTCCGTAATCGAAGTGCAACATGAAGTACCAACAACGTGTATTTTATGTGGGATTGATGTGTCGCTCATAGGTTATGCCGACGACATTTTAAACATTAGTAGAACCCTGAATGGAATAAAGAGATTTTTTAGTGCATTAAAGATAGAATATGCTCGTGTCGGCCATACATTTAATCCATCGAAAACTGAATTGTTATTTTTCAATTATAAAGTGTCGACTGAGGACATATGCGTTATGCTAGATGATACGGAAATCAAACCTGTTCCATCACTTACTTACCTTGGAGTCCCGATCGGTACGTCACTCAAGGCCACACGCCTACTTATTATCGCTGATACCCTTAGAAAAGTTCGTTCTGCATATGGAAAGCTTGTCCTGAGCAAGGCGAGATTTAGTCGTGATATTTTAGCCCAATTGTATAATGCATTTGTTTTACCGAGTTTTCTCTACATCTCTCCGTTTTGGAGTTGCTTCACACAGACAGAGAAGAAAAAGTTGCGCACGATTTATTTTAAATATGCCAAGTATCTGCTTGGACTACCACCATGGTCCAAAAACCGGTATTTGATCAGTAGATTTGGATTGATAGACCCTGCCTTGGCAGTTCCTGCCAGAGTAGCGAGTTTTCATAAAAGTTCATGACTCTAGGTCATCCTTGGGTAACTCTTCAGGGACAGACTTGAGTTGAATGTGTTTATTTGAATGTCGATGTTGAGGGCCCATTTCATTGTATATATTCGTGTTAAACCGTACTTTGTTGTTTGTCTTTTCTTTTTCTTTTTGCATTTTTTTTTTCACTTTTTTATACTCTGCCGCCCATTGTATCTTTTACAGTTTTGGCAGGTAATAAATCTATATTATTATTATTATTATTTAACACTTAAGCGACTCGGTGCCGGTGAAAGAGGCGAATAAAAGTTATTTAAAAGCTAAAATCTTGCCGTAATTGGTATTGTTGCTTGTCTTAATTGACGGACAGCGCCACTCAGGATCTTCGATGTTTGGGTTAACCTTAATTTATTTGAGCATAGTCGAAAAGTCCATTAACCATTTTTTTTCGGGATGACACGCCCTCTCCCCACAGCCCCTGGGGAAAAGGTTGCACGTTAAGACATTTGCCCATTGTTTAAATATAATGTTTGCTATTCAGAAGTAAGTATTCTTGTTTTTGTGTAACTTTCCATGGAGGGGAGGAAGACTTCCCGTTTGAGAAACGAACAAAAATCTTTTTTTTAAACAAGGTTTTTTCAACGGAAAGTAAGGAACAGCATTAAAACTTAAAACGATCAAAGATTATTCCATATATAAGGGGTAGGGTTACCTCCTCCTCACATACCTCAGTCTTGACATTAAAGTTTGACTTTTGTCTCAATTCTTTAAGAACGAC
Organism: Artemia sinica; assembly: GCA_027921565.1. Classification (NCBI taxonomy): domain Eukaryota; kingdom Metazoa; phylum Arthropoda; class Branchiopoda; order Anostraca; family Artemiidae; genus Artemia; species Artemia sinica. The sequence continues at coordinate 6,349,533 of CM051256.1, forward strand.
TCCTGGTTTATAAGGGCCTTTTAATTAGAATGGGAAGTTTTCTTTGAAGTACTATAAGGAGCGAGGTTCTGAGGATGGGGTATTACGCCTCATGTACTTAATAACTTTTATTCAATCTAAATTCTATTCAATATCTCAAACGAAATCCTACTGCTAAAAACTATATCTCAAGTAAGTATAATGGGGAAACTAGTTATCTCACAGTTCAAAATAAAACAGTCAAGCACATTTCGACCAGGTGGATCAATTTGAACCTATCGGAATCCTTGGTTCTCATTGATGCGTTTTTTTTTTTTTTTTTGTTCAAAAACAGCTCACGAAAAGTGGATGTCGGAAAATCGCAAAAATGTTCACACAGAAACAATTCAGTGCAGCCGTCGAAGTTCAAAAGATAGGACGAGGCATTTAAACAGCAGATGGATAGGAATAGGCTAAATGATTTTCTAAAAGCCAAGAACAATATTTAAAGGGCTAACCTGTATAAACATATGGGCTAGCTATAACTAATTAAAAATATAATTCTTACCTCGTATGTTCTTTTCCCTGAAAACATTCCATCAGGCACTAAGGATTCAATTCTGGGATTAAAACGACATGACCCTCATTTGTTTTTTTTTTTATTATTATTAATATTACTGGAAAACTTCTGATAAAAAATGATTTATTTCTCAGTTACTGCCCGCCCCCTCCCTCCTTGCCCTTTTTATGTGCCTCCTCTCACCAACAATGATCGAAATTTTTTAACTATCATTTAGCTCCTATTGGTCAAAAGATGTAATAGCTAAGCCTCCAGGGATTCCATACCCTCCACAGTGTCGTAGCAAGGATTGTAAATTATCCAATTTACATACTGTTGAAATGCAGAATTTATCATTATAAATAGGAAAAGTTTTGGTTCTGGGTGTATCTGAAAAAGCTAAGGGCATTAAGGTGAAATTTTGAGAATGTTGAGGGGTATCAAAAGGTATTATATACGTTCAGTTTATCAAAGCGCGGATCTGCAATAACTTAAGAAAAGCTGTTGGTGTGAAGTTAAAACTCTCATGAAATTTTGAGGAGAATGTTTAAAGGGGTTGGAGGACTGGGAGACCACTCCCATAGCCCTCTTTAGCTGCCCTCTCTGCAAAACAAATTGATCAAAATTTTGAAATAGCCTTTTTTTTTCAAAATATTCAAGGTAAAATGATAATGCATTTAGAGAAAGGGCGTATCAGTAATATCTAAGGGATGGCCTAGGGTATTAAGTTGAAACTTACAGGGTGTATTGAAAAGGGATCTGTGAATTACAAGTACCCCTGTCCTTTTTAAATGCCCCTCCCGTGAACACTGATCAAAATTTTAATAAATGATTTTGCTCAAAATAACCAAAAGGTCTAGTAACTGTACCTCTGGGGATGCAATGCCCCCCATAGCCCCCAGGGTGAGAATTTTAAATCATACAATTTACCCTTTTTAATTGCAGGACTTTTAGCTAGGAAAAGTGAGGATGTTTGAATTTGATCGTGTTTCAAAAGGCTATATGTATTTAAAATGAATTTTGGGGATTGTTGAGGGGCATTTTTATTTAAACTTTGCATTACATAAGTTACCCTTTGTTTATAAGGAGGGACGTTTATCCTGAGTAGGGGCGAACCTAGCGAAAAATTTCGGATGGGGACGAATAAATTGACTGAGGGGTGTTACTACTGGTTGAAAAAGAACAAATAAGTTTAGAATATATGGTACATTCTTTATTGAGACAACACTGTGAATATGTAATTATAAAAATAAAATCAAGCCGCCTTTTTTTTGTGGGCTAGTTTATCCAAAACATCTTCTGCATTTACTGGAACATACCTATGCAAGAATAATAAGGCCAATCCATTTAGCCGTTCCTGACCTGAGGCACTCCTGGGTAACACTGAGATACCAGGTACACAGAGTTTTTTAACCAAATCTGCCGAATTAGTAATTCGACAGATTTGGTTAAAAAACTTAATAACACAAGTATTTCAGAAAACACAATAATCAGTAGTTTTGATATTGTTTCCATGTACACGAATATATATGTGGCTACTTCTGAGCAATTATTAAAAACCAAAATAGAAGAAAATTGTCACTTAATCGAAGACTCAGTGACAGGGATTGATGGTGAAGTTTTATTTAATCTTGTTAAAATCTATAATAAGTTTTCAATGTATTTTCAGTTTCGTGATTCTTTTTATCAACAAATAAATGGGTTACCAATGGAAGCAGCTCTATCCGGCCTACTGGCTAATATTTATGTCGAGAACCTTGAAAATTGGGCATTAAATTCTTATTTTTAAAACATGTCTATTGGGGTTGTTACATGGATGACGTAATTTCACTTTGGAATTATGGGGAAATTGAACTTCGGAGTTTCCTAGATCATCTTAATACTTATGATAGAAATTTGCTGTTTACCATAAAAACTGAATTTCAAAATAAACTACCTTTTTTAGATGTGCTAATTATCCGTAATACTAATAACTTTGACTTCACTATCTATAGAAAACCAACACAAAACAATGGATATCTTCATTTTAATTCAAATCACCCCCACAAGTTAAAAGAGCAGTTGTAACTTCTCTCATTGACCGTGCCCTGAACATTTGCTCCGATTCATACATAAAAGCAGAAATAAATTTTATCAGAGATATTCTTTTTGGCAACGGATACCCCATTCCTTTTGTAAATAATACGATTAACCATAGACTAAAAAGACCTTTTCGTAAAATCAACGATATTTCACAATGTGAGGCTCAGAAAAACCCTCTAATATAAATCTATTTCCGTACGTACCAAGAATCACCACAAAATAAAAAATATTTGCACAAAAAACAATTTGTATTTAGTTTTCACCATTAATTTTAAAATCATAAATTTCTTAAACTCCGGTAAAGATAAAACCCCAGTTACTCGCCAAAGAGGGGTTTATCAAATACCATGCGATTGTGGCAATTACTACGTTGGCAGAACTCATCAGAATCTAGAAAAATGGATACACCAGCATAATGAAGACATAGACAAAGCGTTAATTGCTAATAGTTCTAATAACTCCTTTGATTCTGCTTTAGCTAGCCATATATTTGATAATCCCAGCCACACAATACTTTTTGAAAAATCTTCTAGTGATTTGGGGATAAAAAATCTTCTAGTGATTTGGGGATAAAACATGTGGTCCGCGAATCAATCGAAATTAGGCTCAAAATAAGTAAAAATATTTCCTTAAATAGGGATTTAGGAGAATATTCACTGAATTCTTTATACTCAAATTTAATTAAAAATGATATAACAAAATATTTTATTAAACCAACTGACAATAGTATTGAACCCGTTACAAAAAGGCCTTTAAGACTAGCTGCTAAAAGAGCAAGATTAGCTTTGAAAACTTGCAGTTAATAATTTCATTTTATTTCGTTTGAATGAATTCATCCTCTCTCATCATTTTATTTATCAGTCCTGGTTGAACTTCGTTGAAGTAAGGATACTGGGGCTGTTTTCAAGGTTTTTTTAAAAGCATTTTTAGTTTTAAACTTCGTATTTTAATGTAAGTTGTTTTTATATATATTTTTTCTTTAATGTTGTGCTGAAGACGGCCCTTGGACATAGGGCCGAAATATTCACCAATTTAAATTGCACTGTCTTGGAAAAAATTTCCCTATTGTTTTTAAGTTGTGTTTGTTTGATATGGAAAGGCAGTGTGGTCTTCGTCAATATTTACATTTCAGGATCTTTTTACGCTGTTGGATAATTATCCCTATAGGTTTGCGTTGGAGCTCATCTGGGCATTCTAATGCTGATTTCATGTCACAGTTCAGTCCCTTCAGTAAAAAGAGGGTAAAACATTGATTCACTCCTCTCCCTTATGTCTCTAACTTCAGTCTTAAGATCGTCAGCGTGTTTGAGAAAGTATACAATATCTATAGTTTCTGATTGCAAAGGTGTCGATAAATTGTGTGACAGACTAAAAACTTTACTGACAGTAGCCATAGCTGCAGCAAAACCGTATCTCTCAGTAGTAGATAGCAAAGAATAAGCTTTGCTTGAAGATTCAGAAGCTGAATCAGGATGTTCTTGAATTTCCTCATAGCTTTACAGATAATAATGAACATCTCTTTAAACAAATTGATTGCTTTTATCTAGTCTCGCAACATGTGTTCAATCTCATTCTTTTTGTCCCTGTGATAGGATTACTTTTTTTAATAATTTGTTTAAAAGTTGCAGAGCGTTTAGGTGAAATTCTAAAGAAATCGATTACTTCTTTGAAAGTTCCTAGACAATGTCTCATAACAGGTCTGTTGTACAAATGACACAGGGTTAAGTTTAAGGAGTGACTTGCACAGTGAACATAGACTGCCTGACATAAAGAAAGAAAAACGAGCAAAAATGGGGTTTTTATAGGCCAAATGAAGATACTGAAAAAACGAAGCGAATATTTCGAGAGGACAAACGCCTCTCTTCTTCAGCGCGAAACGAAACGATGTATCAATAAAAGCCAAAAATTAAAATGAATTAAAACCAAATACCTAACAACCATAAAAAGCGAGTTATTCGCCAATATCCGCGATTTGCACAAAATCCAAAAATATGATCTGCCATCGACGGATACTAGCGAACAACTGAACAAAAGAAAGGAATCAATTCATTCACTCGAAAAACAAAACGAACCAGCAATTAAATAGTTGGAAAACTATGTCATTTGATTTCGGATTTTAATTAAGGCATTTCTTGCAGACACCCTTTGAGACCTAAGGGGCGGCAGCGTTGGTGTTCACGTGTTTGATTAGATGACTGAGAAAGTGGTTCAAGGTTTATTTCAGGGATCACTAAAGTATCGGCTTCTCTTTTGAGAAACCGAAATATGACTCATTTATTCTTAAATCACCGGAATCTCTTTGTTTAAAGCTAGACCTAAATGTTGGTATTTATAAATTTCAACAGCTTCTCTGTAATGCTGGACAATACCCTTATCATTCGAAATAAGACTAGCTTGATTAAACAAATAGTATGGTCTGGTTTTTTCAAAATGTGCTCTGCAAGGGCAGAGTCAAAATTTTCCGGTTTTTTTCTTTTCCGCTTTTTAAGTGTCACGGGCTATAGAAAATGCTTCACGGGCTATAACCGTGGCTTCACGGGCTATAGAAGCACAGCCTTGAAACTGGCCACTCATAAATGAAGCTAATCATAAACTTTCTCCGTTAAGTATTTTAAATTGCTTCTTATTTCAACTAAGATTTATATCAATCAACTAAGGTCTGCTATCAACCTACTATTTCTTTTTGAGAAAGTCTATAATTGTTAATGTCCGTTTTGAAATGATGGATGACTAATTAACAAAAAGAAGGGCTTAGACTTCTGTATAAACACTGAAAAAGTACACGCGTGATTTCAATGAATTTTATGAACACATCCAATCAAAATTTTGAGATAGCCATTTTGATCAGCGTAGTTGATCTCCAGATAGAAATTATGTTTTTGAGGACAGTCCCCCTTAGGGCAAGGGTTGTAAGTTATACCCTGGGGACATATAAGGTTTTTTTTATAGAAGGCGTTGTCGTGGAAACTTTAAAAAAGGCTCATTCGATTGGAAATTTAAAGGGCTAGTGCCCTTTTAAATAGTCGAAAGTGATTAAAGGGCAACTAAACCGCCTCTCACCCCCACCTTTTTCCCAAACACATCTAATCAAAACTTTGAGATAACCATTTTATTCAACGTAGTTTTCAGTTCTGGAAATTAGGTCTTTGAGGATGACACCCCCCACACACACACAGCCCTCAGGAAATGGGTTTGTAAATTATGCCCAGGGGGCATATAAGGTTTTTATATAACGCGTTGTCGTAGAAACTTCAAAAAGGGATCATTCGATTGGAAATTGAAATGGCTAGTGCTCTTTTTAATAGTCGGAAGTGATTGGAAAGCAACTAACACCCCTTCCACGCCCACCATTTCCCCAAACACATCCAATAAAGATTTTGAGATAGCCATTTTGTTCCACGCAATTCAAAATTCAGGAATTATACCTTTGAGCAGGACACTCCCCCACAGTCTTCAGGAAAAGGGTTATAAGTTACGCCCTGGGGTTTATAAAGGTTTTATTGAAATTCTAGCCCCATGACAAGTGGTCCTAAGTAGCACATTCTTGTTCAAATCTAGGGGGTACCACTGGATGGCTAATTTGACAGTGTATATATACACAAATCTTTAAATTAGCCAATCAGTATTATAAGCCTAGCCTAGGAACCCTGCTGGACATAAGGAAAAATGTTAAGAAAACTATCCTTACTTCAAAAATATCTGGTATAATCATAGTTAACAGATTTTGCATGGGGAGAACCTGGTAAATATTTACCAAATCATATTATTGAGTTACAACTAAAGTGAATATACTACTCAATGCCTTTTTTTTTTATGCTCTTTACGAATATAATAATCATTTTGTCGGAAATTACAAAATTATGTCCCGTGTTATGCCCTAGGGGCATATAAGGTTTATATAAAAAAGGGCTTGGGCTTTTTTTTAATAGTTGAAAGTTATTGGATAGCGACTAACGCCCCTCTCACGTCCACCATTTTCCAAAACATATCCAATCAAAATTTTGAGATATCCATTTTGTTCAACGTAGTTGAACGTTCTGGAAATTAGGTATTTTAGTATGACAACCCCCCTCAGAGCCCTCAGTGCAAGGGTTTTAATTTATGCCCTGGGGGCATATAAAGGTTTATATAGAAAGTTGTTGTATAAATCATAGGCAGCACGATCGCGCTGCCCAAGTAAAGAACGGGAACATTCGAGAACGAGACAAGAAACGGGGACTAAGTAAAGAGGAGGATACTCCCCCACAACCCTCAGGGGAAGGGTTTTAAGTTATGCCCTGGGGGCATATAAGAACGATGTTGGCACAATGTATTATTTATTAATTTTTTCCTTTAGAGCAATGCACTTTGTATCAAGAAGTTGTCGTAGAAACTTCGAAAATCCCTCATTCAATTGGAAATTGGAGTGGCTTGTGCCCTTTTTAATATTCGAAATTGATTGGAAAGCGACTAACACCCCTCTCACGCCCACCATTTCCCCAAACACATCCAAGGAAAATTTTGAGATAGCCCTAGTACAGGCAAATGGAGGTTTGACCCGAAACAAATTCCAACAGAAATGATTTTTACACCATCTTTTAGAGAAAAAAAGAACTGAACAACATATCCATTTTTGTATATTCTGAGTCGATGCAAAATAACCGTTTTTTGGCTTTTAATGCTATTTTTTCCGTTATTCGAATATAAATCGCAATTTTCGTGGACATTGGTTTTTCTTGAACTGAAGTATGATTCTAACCCAAAATAACATGGCAAGACCGAAAACGAAGTCGGATTTAGCGTAAGAAGCACCATACAAAAAGTAACTGTATGTTTTCGACTTTTTTGCCTAAAAAATACAATTTTCGTTGTAGCCCGATTTTCTTGAATGAAAGTGTGGTTCTAACGTAGAATCACGAGCTGAGACCGAAAATAGAATCAAATAGGTTGTTCACTGAACCAGGAAAAAAAAAAAATCGTAATCATTAATGAATGATCTACATTTTTTTTAGAAAAATAATTAGGGAAAGTGAATTACAAACCGAACTGGTTTTCGGTGGTCAGTAACGTAAATCACACTTAAAACACTCTTCGTATACTGTTTAGGGTCAACCCATAGTGTCTAATCTTCATAGTCTATTAAATAGGATCAATCTTATAAAAAATACAAAATAGAGAATCAGATTCCGACTAGTTTCAGAACTTCTTCATTTGCAATGGATTAACGACTAGGATTCTAGGTTCTCTTCATCATTGTTGCTGTCGATTTTTGGGGAGTTGGAACACATTGTTCCCTTGCAGGTTCTGCATGCTGAAGTACAAACTAAGCCGTTTTTAAAGCAGCTACACCTCGCTGAACTACACTGTACACGACAGGATCACTTCACGATCTTTAGGAGCATACGCGGGGCTGTTGGGAGGTGAGTTGTTAATGGGTACAAGAAGTAATCTTTATTCTTTCATCCCCATTCCTCCGCTTTCAGTTCCGGACCCGGCTCCCCGGTCCATACCTGAACTTTATAAAAAAAAAAACTCTATAGCTATGAAACTTGGCTGCATCAGAAGTTGGTGGCAGATGTTCTGGGTGAACAAAAGAGTTTGCCGTTGTCACTTTGTTTTCAAAAACTTCTCTGCGGAGTTATTTCAAGTATCTTTTATGGAAGCCCCACCATCGTAGCCGTAGAAAACGATAGTGGCAGAAGGGTACTTTCCTGTCACGTAAGTTGTATAATGGTCTAGAATCTCCAGGTATCTTTCATTTTTTGTCCATGGTATCCTGTGCAGCAGAGCTCCTCCGTCTAGGATATATCGAGTGCCTTCGGGGAGGGGAAATGAATGCTTCTCAAGATTGCACGCCTGGGCTATGGTCTTCGCAAGTTCTGGTTTGTTCGCAGTCCGGAGCATGCAGGAGTTGTCAAAAAGTGACGCTGGGTAGGAACACAGTTCGTATTGAAAGTACTCAGTTTCCGTAAGATTGATCCTTTTCGCGATCATGATAAACCTCTGAAAAAGAAGAGTCGGGTCTATTCGTTTGCAGTCTCCGCTTGGACTTTGCTTGGTGGTCATCTGGATTGCCTGTTGTTTTCGTTGAAACACAAAGTCAGAGACCAGCTGTCCAGACATGGCGTCAATGACTTTTAGGCCAACATCTTTGGCAAAATCAACGTTGGCAGACGGATAGGCAGTTAGACCATTTGCTATGCTTCTTAACTGAACATCTTCCTCAAATGGTGAACCCCTTTCCAGAAACTCGATAATCGTCTGCGTACAGAATTTTTGAGATACGTTCCATCAGAAGGTTTACTATAGAGCAGACTGGTCGCGACAAAACCCATAAGGACCTCTAAGCCTCTGTCATGCCGCTGCCGTTGGTAAAGCCACCAGAGGTTTTAAGGGAGCGCATAAGCTCCTGTTCAATGATAAAATCTGTGGAGAGTCCAGCCCAAAATCTATCAGAACGTCTTACTACATGCATGTCACTCTGGAAAGCCTGGTAGACCGTAGGATGGGTATCTTGGAGCTTGTCCATTCGCTGGAGGTACAGATGGCATGATTTCATATAGTGGTTGTGTCCTGCAACCACCAGGTAAGGTAACATGTCTGAGGTAGACTTCAAATGGAGCTCCCATGACCCAGTTCTTTCTCCTTTTACAAAGTTTCGTAGAATCACAACCATGTCCAAATACTGGAACCAAAGCTTTGATGTTCGACACTGGAGCAGTTCTTTTCTCTTGCTGCTGATGAATTCCTGTATTTTTTCTAAGGAAGGATTGCCTTCTGCAACCTCAGCAACTACTTCCTTATTCATCAGTTTCTCGTATAGGTTTCTGAGTTCCACAATTTCTTCGGATTGTAGTCTTGGCTCATCAACACTAGCCTGGTTGTCGGTAAAAACCTCAGAAAGCAGAATGGCGTGTAGTGCAGCGTCAATAAGTAAATGTCCACCTACTGCTCTAGTGATCGCTTTTCCGCTGAGAAGGTGGGGAACAGTATTGGGCGCATACACGTGTTCAAGAACCTCTCTGAGTCCTGACCCATACATGATGTAACCCATTGCTCCAAGAAAACTTATCATGGTATGGAATCAGCCAAGTTTCAGGACGACTTTTGAAAGTGCACTTCCTGGTGAAGCCTTTTCGATCATTTTCATGGCTTTCCAGCACAAGGGTTGGTCATAAGTTACGACGGGAGTAAATCCATGCCACATGGCCTGGTCTACAATAAAAACTAATTGATTTCTCAGTCAAATCTTGGGAATAAACTTTGAAATCTTTAAAACACTGAGTGATGAATGTGACGATTTTCATTTTTATTGCATTACGTAGCCTTCGAAGTGTCTTATACTAGTGCCTAGTTCATGTATTTTTATGAACAACCGATCATTTGTTGAATAACAAGTGCCGATTGATTGTCTTTACAAAAATTACCGCAACGCATATTGATGATAGTGACACTTTTTTTTGTTTGGCACCAGACACCCAATCTGACTTCATTTTTTGTCTCAGCTTGTCATTCTGCTTCAGAATCATACTTCATTTCAAGAAAAACAGTCGGATACTAAAATTATATTTTTTTTCGGAAAACGTAAAAAGAATCGCATTAAAAGCCAAAAAAACGACGGATTTTTTCGCGTCGACTCAGAATATGTGAAAATGGATATGTTGTTCAGTTTTTTTTTCTCTACAAGATTGTGTAAGAATCATTTCTGTTGCAATTTGTTTCGGGTCAAACCTCCATTTGCCTGTACTAGGGCTATCTCAAAATATTGCTTGGATGTGTTTGGGGAAATGGTGGGCGTGAGAGGGGTGTTAGTCGCCTTCCAATTACTTTCGAATATTAAAAAGGGCACAAGCCACTCCAATTTCCAATTGAATGAGGGCTTTTCGAAGTTTCTACGACAACTTCTTCGATACAAAGTGCCCTGCTCTAAGTTGCCATCCTCAAAGACCTAATTTCCAGAACTTAAAACTACGTTGAATTAAATGGCTATCTCAAAGTTTTGATTATATGTGTTTGGGGAAAGGTGGGCATGAGAGGCGGGTTAGTTGCCCTTTAATCACTTTCGACTATTTAAAAGGGCACTAGCCCTTTAAATTTCCAATCGAATGAGCCTTTTTTAAACTTTCCACGCCAACGCCTTCTATAAAAAACCTTATATGCCCCCAGGGCATAACTTACAACCCTTGCTCTAAGGACTTGCCCTAAGGGGGACTGTCCTCAAAACATATTTTCTATCTGGAAATCAACTACGCTGAACAAAATGGCTATCTCAAATTTTGATTGGATGTGTTTGTGGAAATGATGGGCATGGGGGGGGGCTAGTTGCCCTCCAATCACTTTCGAATCCTAAAAAGGGCACTAGCTCTTTGAATTTCCAATCGAATGAGCCTGTTTTGAAGTTTCTACGACAACGCCTTCTATAAAAACCTTTTTATGCCCCCAGGGCATAACTTAAAACCCTTGCCCTGAGGGTTTTGGGGGAGTGTTCTTCTTAAAAACATATTTTCTATCTGGAAATCAACTATGGTGAACAAAATGGCTATCTCAAAATTTTGATTGGATGTATTTGGGGGAAAGATGGGTGTGGGGGGGGGGAGGGCGGAGCTAGTTGCCCTACAATCACTGTCGGCTATTAAAAAGGGCACTAGCCACTCCAATTTCCTATTGAATGAGCCTGTTTTGAAGTTTCTACGACAACACCTTCTATAAAAACCTTAAAAAAACTTAAAACCCTTGCCTTGAGGGCTGAGGGTTGTGGGGGAGTGTCCTCCTCAAAAATATTTTTCTATCTGGAAATCAACTACGCTTAACAAAATGGCTATCTCGAAATTTTGATTGGATGTGTTTGGGGGAATGATGGGCTTAGGGGGGGGGGGGGCGGTAGTTGCCCTCCAATCACTTTCGACTATTAAAAAGGGCAATAGCTACTCCAATTTCCAATCGAATGAGCCTATTTTGAAGTTTCTACGACAACACCTTCTATAAAAAACCTTATATGCCCCAAGGGCATAACTTAAAACCCTTGCCCTGAGGGCTGTGGGGAAGTGTCCTCCTCAAAAACATATTTTCTATTCAGAAATCAACTACGCTGAACAAAATGGCTATCTCAAAATTTTCATTGGATGTGTTTTGGGGAATGATGGGCGTGGGGGGGGGCCAGTTTGCCCTCCAATCACTTTCGACTATTAAAAAGGGCACTAGCTAGTCCAATTTCCAGTCGAATGAGCTCTTTTCGAAGTGTCTACGACAACTCCTTCGATAGGAAGTGCCCGGGTATGGAAAAAAAAAACAAAAAAAAAAGCACATTGTGCCCACATCGTTCTTTACTTAGGCAGCGCTGGCGCGCTGCCTATGATTCCAAATGTATGAAATTCATCAAGTTTAATGTTACCCATCAAAAAACTACACTCCTAAGAACATGTGCCTGATTTTCAAAAAAGGGGAATACCCCCTAAAAGTCAAGGGGTCTTAATAAAGATTCAGATTCATCAGATTGTGTGTCTCTGAGAACCATATTGTAGAAGTTTCAAGCTCCCATCTGCAAAATGTGGAATTTTGTAAATTTTTTTTTCCAGAAGAAAGGTCACGGATGTGTGTTTATTTGTTTTTATTATTTTTTTTTATTTTTTTTTTCCCCAGAGATGATATCATTGAGCCCAGAGTACTAGAATATCGGGAAAGGGCTTATTCGAACGGAAATAAAAGTTCTAGTACCCTTTTTAAATGACAAAAAATTGGAGGGCAACTAGACCCCCTCCCATATCCCTTTTTTCCTCAAAGTCTTCCGATCAAAATTTTGTGATAGCCATTTTGTTCAGCATAGCTGAAAGCCTCGATAATTATGCCTTTGGAGACAACATAACCCTCCACAGCCCCTTGGAAAAGGTCTTTAAGTGATCAAATGTGTCACTTGTTTACGTATAGTATTTGTTATTAGGAAGTATTTATACATTTTTTCGGTTAGAGGGGGGATGAATTTTCTGCTGGGGGGAATTTCCATGGGGAAAGAAGTTTCCGGGGGTGCCCTTTACAGGGAAATTTTACACTGGCGGAATTTGCCAGAATTCTTATATGAATTTCTCTTTATTAGTCTTACTTTCTCTTTCTTGACTCAATTTTAAATGTGGAAATATTAATGGGAATTGTCTCAGAGGACGTTTTTTACCGAGTTGGAGTTGTCTAGAGTATCTTTCCGCTGGAGGGGGGGATTTTTTCACGGGAGAAATTTGTCATGTGGGAGTTTTCCACGGGATAAATTCTCCAAAGGGTATTTTCTGCGGGAGCAACTCCGAGTTTCTAAGAAATAATATTATTATGTATCAAATATTTAGTTAATTTTCTTTAGTTCTTTCTAGTCTTTCAGATAATTACAGGGATTTTTTTTTTATATATTAGTACCTGCTATCCATATGTTTTTTTATGATCGTTTATTTTATTTACTGTTCGTTTTGAGTCTCATTGATTTTTTAGTAGTAATTTTTGGTCGCTTTGAGTTCAAATTGTTATAGAAATTTTTTTTTGTTCTTGTTTTGAGTTTAATATGACTCTTTACTCTTTTTTTGAAAAACTTCTTTTTCGGAAAGTTTTTTTAATAAATGTTCAGAAAAGACAACAAACAAGAAGTTTTTTTTAACAACTTTCAATGCTACGGTCAAGACATATGAAGATACTTCATCCTCAATAATTATTGGCTACTCTCGAGACTTTAGCCTGAGAGAATCAAATAGTTCGGGGTAACGAACTGTAAGTAAGGAGTGACATGGCCCAATAGTATCTGAAACTAAAAAATGAAATTTTGATAACAATAGATATATCAAAAGACTTGGCTTGTTATACTGATTCCAAATGTATAAAATTCTATAAGTTTAGTGTTACCCATCAAAAAACTATGCACCTGAGAAAATGTGCCTGATTTTCAAAACAGGGGAGAATACCCCTCAAAATTCAAGGGATCTTAATGAAGATTTAAATTCATTCAGATTCATCAGATTCTGTGTATCCGAGTACCCTATGGTAGGAGTTTCAAGCTCCTGTCTGCAAAATTTGGAATTTTGCATTTTTTCCAAAAGAAATATTCACAGATGCGTGTTTATTTTATTTTATTTGTTTTCCCAGGGTTTATCTCATTGAGCCTATAGTACCGGAATATCGGGAAAGGGCTCATTCGAACGGAAATTAAAAGTTCTAGTGCCCTTTTTAAATGACAAAAAAATGAAGCATACGAATTTCTTTTTATTAGTCTTACCTTCTCTTTGTCGACTCAGTTTTACATGTGGAGATGTTAAGGGGAATTGTCTGAGAGGATATTTTTACCGAGTTGAAGTTGTTTAGATTATCTTTCCGTTGGAGGGGGGATTTTTTGCGGAGTAAATTTGTCATGGGGAGTTTTCCACGGTATAAATTTTCCAGAGGGAATTTATTATGGGAGCAACTTTCTACTAGTGGTGGGGTATTTGCGGGAAATCTCCTCCGCGGAGGTGAGGATTTCTGGAATGATTTAAAACAATTTTTGCCAATGAAAGTTTTTTCCAAATGAAAGTGCGGCAAAAAAAAATTTCACGTGGATTCGTCCGCAAGAAATTTTTCGGGGGAATTTTTAGCTAGTATGGAATTTTCTGGGAGGGATTTTCCTGGTGGGGGTGGGGACTTTACGAGGGAATAACTTTTCATGGAGGGATTGTCCGTGGGGAGAAGGGATTTTCCATGGAGGGGGAGCCGGGTTTCTCGGCATTATTTGAAAACTATGAGAAATTAAATTTTTAAAAACACGTTTTTTTAACTAAAAGTAAGGAGGAATATCAAAACTTTAAACGAACAGGAATTATTATTAAATGAGGGGGCTGTCCTTATCTCAATACCTCGCTCTTTACGCTAAAGTTTGACTTTTATCCCGATTCTTTACTCCTGAAACACAAGGGCCGTTTAATTAGAATAATAAGTTTTTATTCAATTCAGAATAATTTTAGTGCAAAGAGTGAGGTATTGAGAAGGTGGCAGCCCCCCTCATATAATTAATAATTTCTTTTCGTTTTAAGTTTTGATGTTGCTCCTTCCTTTCAGTTGAAAAAACTTGTTTTTTTTTTTTTTTTGTTTTGTTTTTTTATCGATTCATCATATCATATCATATCAAAAACTTAATTTGCGAAAGTTCTAATTCCCTCGGGTCCTTTGTCTTTGCTTTAAAAGTCGTCTTCTTACGTTTGGGATCATTTGTTACATTTATTTCATCGCAGTTCAATATGTTCCTGTCTGGAATTCCGTCCAATGATTCTGTCAAGTTTGTGAAATGCTCTTGAAAAAGTCTTTAGGTGTTATTACTCACTTTTGTTCAGTGTTCAGACAGGTCATTCGCTGGATAAAATATTTTTCTGACGCAAAAAATGTTAAATATTTTTGCTAGATTGTCTTTGACGATGATGGTGTAAAATTGTCTTGACATTGTTTTAATTCATCAGGTACCATCATTCCATAAGTTCCATCTTCGTGCCTTTCTTTGTAATTTTTTCTCTCTTTCTTTTCAGAACTGCTTAGGAGTCACTGACAGGACTCTCGAAACTGTGAAGAAATATTTTCCAAAGCTTCGCTACTTATATGTTAATTACGACTTGGCACATAATTTCAGCTTATCGGACACTCTACCCTTGCTAAGATTCTCCTGTAAGCGGCGGCTATATTCCATTGAATCTGTGGATGAACATGATTATTTTCGATTATCACTTCGACAGTGATGATAATTTTTAGCTCAATAAAGCTGAATTTCATAACCAGTCTCAAGCTGAGTGTCTTATTTAATCCTGATTTAACAATAAATTATAGCTAATTGTTTTTAAATAACTAGATTCTAAAACAATGTTTGTTGTACTTTTTTGTTTGTATATCAAACAGTTTGGGTAACAAACTATAAGTAAGGAGCAATGCTGCTCAATAATAGCCGAAACTGTAAGAAACAAGAGTCTTGATAGTAAAAGATACATCAAAAGAATCGAATTTTGATGCTTATTCAAAATATATAAAATTCATGAAGTTTATACGGATGCGTGTTTATTTGTATTTTGGGGGTTTTGTTTTTCCAGGGGTGATCGTATCGAGCCATGTATCCTAGAAGATTGGAAGAGGGCTCATTTTATCGGAAATCAAAAGTTCTAGGGCCCTTTTTAAGTGACCAAAATATTGGAGAGCTGCTAGCCCCTCTCCCGCCCCTCTTTTTATTCAAAGTTGTATGATCAAAATTTTGAAATAGCCATTTTCTTCAGCCTGGTCGAAAGATCTAATAACTTTTTCCTTGAGGATGAATAAAACCCCCACAGCCCCCGGGGGAAGAAATGCAAGGTATGGACTTGGCCCATTGCTTACATAAAGTATTAGCTATTGGGAAGTATAAAGATATTTTCAAGGGAGGC
Organism: Artemia sinica; assembly: GCA_027921565.1. Lineage (NCBI taxonomy): Eukaryota > Metazoa > Arthropoda > Branchiopoda > Anostraca > Artemiidae > Artemia > Artemia sinica. The sequence continues at coordinate 6,365,511 of CM051256.1, forward strand.
GGGGGTGCTCACGTGGGAGGATCTTTCCAAGGAGGAGTTTTCGTGGGGGAAGGAAATTTTTCATGGGAAGGGGAGCTGGATTTCTCAGCATTAATTAAAAAAACTTTCAGAAATTAAATATAAAAAACAACTATTTTCAACTGAAAGTAAGGAGCAACATTAAAAATTAAAACGTTCCGAAATTATTACGTATATGAGGGGCTGCTGCCTTCTCAGTACCTCGCTCTTTACGTTAAAGTGTTTTTTGAATTTATAAAAAGCTTATTATTCTAACTAAACGGTCCTTGTGTATCAGGACTCATTCTTAAATAATTTGAACAAAAAGTCGATTTTTAGCGTAAAATGCGAGGTACTGAGGAGGGGGCAACTCCCTTTCATATGTGATAATTTCAGTTCGTTTTAGCTTTTAATGTTGCTTCTTACTTTCAGTTGATAAAGCTTGTCTTTTTTTTTATATAATCATGAAAAAAAGGAATCTTGAATACGCTTAAATTACCGTACTATAAAAACTTGGTCTGATATTATGAAAAATAACATTTGCTTCAGGTAAGCCAACGAAGAAAGTTGGTCCAGGAAAACTAGCTCTCAAGAAAGACCGACAAACGTGCCCCACACAAGGGAAGTTAATTCCCTGAAACTTTGTCGCCATAAATTTGAATGAAAAAGCTTCTTTAATCATTCTTTGAATCAAAACGCATGTTTCGAGTCTGTATTTAGAGTGTGAAGTGCTAACACATCATTTTTGGATAAAAATCTGCTTAATATTTCAGCAACAAACTCCCTTGCAAAAATTTATGTTAAATCATTGTTGCGTATTAGCGGCTGCCAAATAAAAGAGCTATTATTTTTTTCTGGCGAATCTTGATAAATTCATCCAAATAGCCAGAATTCCGCCAAATAGTCAATATTGAGCAAAATCCTTCTTTCTGCTAAAGGTTCGTCGACAGTGCCGTGTGGATCGCTTGGGAGCGAGTAGAAGAAGGAGAGAACCTGCTGGAAGCACCGTATAGGTACCTGCCGGTTCTATTAACCTTATATATCAGGGAATAGGTGAGTAGGTCTCGACGCCTCCCTTGCTTCTACTTATCTGTACAGCTACTTTGAGACATCCTTTTGATCGGACAAAGTTTGGATGATTTGCACTCAGAATACGGCGTGAGTTTTTGTTTGTGATAAGTAATGTCAGAGAAGTTAGTGCTTAACCCGTTGCTGAACTTTCTTACTCGAGTACTTACGGATAATATTAAGTTGGACTTGATAACATGCAAAGCGACCGGTTTTTATGTCCGAGATTGTATTATCAAAGCGAAGGAAATTGTGTACGAAGAACTCGAAATTTCTTCAAGAATGATGAATCATTCAAAAAAAGAGACAATGTAGTGGATATTTGCAAAATTTTAGTCGCAGCTGCAAAAAAGGCTAAGCCTATACCAAAATTTGTTTTACTTTCGCCATGTCATACCCCCGCTATAGGTGATGCAGTATTTTCGAATTTGATATCTGAAGTTAACGAAATGGCTAGGAAGGTCGATGGTTTAGTGGAAAACGTGAGCCAGAGTAAGACGACCATAAATGATATCTTTTGGCAGCAGTTTCAAAAACCTGCTACTACTACGATACATGCCGTTGTTCTTAGAAATTGTCCCAAAAACATGGTGTCGCCAAGTGACCGTAAAACTTTTGTCTACAGTTTATTTCCTGAGGAATCAGGTGAAATCAAACAGTTCGTGGTAACGAACTGTAAGTAAGGAGCGACCCGGCTCAATGGTAACCGAAACTCTAAAAAACGGAATTTTGGTACCAATAGATACATCAAAAGAATCAGATTTTAATTCTGATTTCAAAAATATAAGGTTCATCAAGTTTAGTCTTACTCATCAAAAAGTTAAGCGCCTGAGAAAATTTGGCTGATTTTCGAAAAAAGGGGGAAAGACCCCCTAAAGTTATAGAACCTTAATGAAATTCACACCATCATATTCAGCGTATCAGATAACCCTACTGCAGAGGTTTCAAGCTCATATCTACAAAAATGTGGAATTCTGCATTTTTTGCCAGAAGAAAGATCACGGGTGCGTGTTTATTTGTTTTTTTTTCCCAGGGGTAATCGTATTGACCCAGCGGTCCTAGAATATTGTAAGATGGCTCATTGGAACTGAAATTAAAAGTTCTAGTGCCCTTTTTAAGTTACCAAAAAAAATGGAGGGCAACTAGACCCCCTCCCACGCTCATTTTTTTCTCAAAGTCACCCAATTAAAATTTTGAGATAGCCATTGTGTTTAGCATAGTCGAAAATCTAATAAATATGTCTTTTACGATGACTTAATCCCCCACGGTTCCCAGGGGAAGGGCTGCAAGTTATGAACTTTGCCCATTGCTTACATATTGTATTGGTTATTGGGAAGTATACAGACATTTTCAGGAAGAATTTTTTTCTGATGGGGGGGGGGAGGGGGGGGGGGCTGTAGGAGGGGTTACTCGGGAGAATCTTTCAGTGGAGGATGTTTCTTTGGGGTAAGGGACATTTCTATGAAGGGGGCGCCGGATTTCCAAGCATTATTTAAAAAACGATCAGATATTAAATTTAAAAAAAAAGTACTTTCAACTGAAAGTAAGAAGCAACATTAGAACTTAAAATGAACAGAAATTATTACGTATATGAGGGGGTTCTCCCCCAAGTCAATACTTCGCTCTTTACGCTACAGTTTTTTTTTTTAGTGCTTTCAAAAGAGCTATCTATTCTAATTAAACGGCCTTTGTGATTCAGGGGTTTGTGAATTAAAATTTTTTTTAACTTTTAACGTAAAGAGCGTGGTATTGACTTAGGGGAGAACCCCATCATATACGTAATAACATATACGTAATAAAAAAAAAAAAAACAATAAAAAAAAAACAAGCGATACGGCTCAACAGTAAGCGAAACTTTTAAAAACGGAACTTTGATGTCAATAAATGTATCAAAAGAATGGGCTTATAATGCTGATTCTAAATATATGAATTTTATTAAGTTTAGTATTACTCATCAAAGGCTACGAGCCTCAGAAAACTCACCTGATTTTTTAAAGAGGGGGGAAATATCCCCTAAAAGTGAAAAATTTTTAATGAAAATCACACCGTCAGATTCAGCGTATCAGAAAACCCTATAACATAGGTTTCAAGCTCATATCTGCAAAAATCTGCAACTTTGTATTTTTTGCCAGAAGAAAAATATACGAATATAGAAGTTCGTTACGTAAGTTAATTTGTAAATTACGTCAGAACCAAATTTAGAGACAGCCATTTAGCAAAAGAAAAGTAAAATTTTTATGCAAATTTTGTTTACTTATTCAATGACGGCGAGCCAAAATAAAAGCTGCATTAACTAAAAAACGATCAGAAATTAAATAAGAAAAAACAAGTTTTTAAAACTGAAAGTAAGGAGCGACATTAAACTTAAAACGAACAGAAATTATTCCGCATATGAAAGGGGCTGTCCCCTCCTCAACGCCTCGCTCTTTACGCTAAAGTTTGACTCTGTCTCACTACTTTATTTTTTTAAAATAAAAAACTTTAGCGTAAAGAGCGAGGCGTTGAGGAGGGGACAGCCCCTTTCATATACGGAATAATTTCTGTTCGTTTTAAGTTTTAATGTCGCTCCTGACTTTCAGTTTAAAAACCTTTTTTTTTTATTTAATCTCTTAATTAAAACGACCATATTCTGAATGGCGCATTGTGGTGAAATCAAAGACTGCAGCTAAGCGGATTGCTGAAAATGTGAATAAACTTAAACCTCTACTGAAGTGAATTTGAAGCTGCCCCTTTCGATCAGTGTAGTGAAGGGAGTCCCTGAAAACTTGACAGAAGACAGCTTAAAAGATTTTTATTTCTAAGTGCTGCTAAAACATCATCTCGCACTTTTCAAAACGTCATTTGCGGCTCATCTCGCACTTTTAAAGTGTAGTTTGATTCTCGTGAATACCTTGACAAATTCTTAAGGAAATCAGTGAAAATTGGTTATGAACGTCTTGGTACTCAAGAATTCGTGTTTGTTCCGAAACGTTGTTATTCTTGTCATATCAGTTGTCACATAGCGGCTGATTGCTGTGATACATCCAGCTGTTCCATATGTGGATCCTCTGATCACCAGTCAAACCAAAGTACACCATGCACTGCAAGAATGTTCTGCGTATCTCCATTGATTTTTCTTTGGAAGTATATTAATAAAAAAAACACATAAAGCTGATTTCTTGCAATCTCAAATAACTAGCTGTGGCCTTGCATATAAATCAAATTACAAATTCTATGTTATCAGTGTTTACCATACATTATTTGTTGGGCTGAGCAATATATTCATCTGTTGAGTCTAAATTTTATGATTGAAAAATCACAATGGCGGTCTAGGGCACAATTTTCCTATGATTAGCATATTTAGAAGCTTGAAAAAGTACATTCTGTGTTTGGAGGACGAATCTTACAAAACTTTCAAGCCCAGTTTTGGTAGGTAATACAAAGGGGGAAATGACCGTATAGGTTTTTAATAGGAATTTATTGCTAGTTAAATCTTCTTCCTCCATTGTACCGATCTGACATCAATGGAAACACAGTCATTTTTATAAATCTTGTTTTTTTGTTTTTTTTTTGTCATCTGGTGTCGTCATTGTGTTTGAAGTATGGGTGTCAAAATTTCAAGTAAAAATGCTCAAAGTAAGGGTTGTAAGTAAACACTCACCACGGTGCCGCACCACATTCCAACGCGCCATGGAACGTACGAGTTCTTCTCGCATTGATATTCGTGTTTTGGGCTTGCCGCATATATAACAAGTATGGATACGACAAGTGTACCTTCCATAGGGCTTATGTGCCACACTCTTTGGTCCCCGGTGCCACGGTCTATGCTACCAATAATGTATATGTAAGAATATCTCTGGGACAGACGGGCGCTTCATGGGATATTAAGAATAGCAGTAAATCAACTCTACCAGGGTTTGGAGAAATAATCAATAACAATTGTAGAAGCCTAACTCGATTTTATTTACTGATGTCAAGTCCAATGTTATTTCGGTGAACTCTAAACAGGAACTAACTACAAAATGTATATATAGAAAACTGGTCAGTACCTCTTTTTTGCCAGCACGTGACGACGTGGGCCAATGAAGCCAATGGAGCTGCCAAAATGAAGAAACTTTATCCAATTATTATGATTCAATGGCAAAATTTAGTATGTCCCTAATAAGACTAAGACAGAAGTTTAGTACAAACTAATTTATTCCCTCTTGCGAAATTTTTGCCTTTCAACCGTAGTTGAAAACAGGCTAGCCTCTGCGAGAGTTTATTGTGCCAATAGAAACTACATTGTAGGCAAATCTATGTATTAGAGAAAAAGGACGTTAATAAGATAATAAAGGGGGGGCTGCAACACCTTCCCCGTAAGATAAATGGCCACCCACGCGCCACGGTGGTCAGTCTTTAACTACATAAAACCCGAAATATCCACTTAAAAATCTCTATTGATCTTCCGTCTCTGATCAATGCCTTTTCAAGACCAGAACATAGTCTGCACTTTACTGAAAAAAAACAACTGACCATGGATTGTCAGTTTAATATATGAATACTGATATTTATGCCTTAATGTTTTAATAATTTTTAATTTATTAAAGTAAAAAACGAAAAACATTTAAAATGAATTTTTTTTTCTAGCAAAGTGCAAAATATATTCTAGTTTTGAGAAGGCCTTGAGGTTTGGCTGGCTACTCATGTTAATTTTTCCTCCTTTTGAGCTTGACTTGATTATTCATTGTAATTTCTGTTTATTTTGGGTTTCATTTATTTATTAATGGGGATTTGTGGTGATTTAACGCTTGGAAGTTTATTTGATTTTATATCTGCTCATTTTCGGCTTAATGGAGCTCTTTAATTTTCTCTGAAAAACTAGTTTTGCGGAAAGTGTTTTAAATTAGCTTTTGTTCATTTTCTATAAACCCAGAAATAAATCAATAGGCAGCAACAAGTATACCATCATCAGTCAACATCTCTATGGCTATGAGATTGTCTACAGCCTTCACAGATGTCATCAAGAAAAATTTTCTACCGTATTTGTTCTGCTTGGTGGGTTCCAAAAACTCATGAGCTATGTTAAGGATGGCTCACGATTTGAGGAAATGATGTGTCAGTTGGATTTCTTTTGGGAGGCATCAGAAAACAAAGTCGTCTCCGGTAAGGATTTTATACGGTATTTTTTGGAGTTGCTTGCTCTTTCCCGAGGATAACTATCTGCAAATACTCTTGAAACTCTTTGCAAATTTGTATTCTTTCATCTATAAACGTTTTTATTTCTCCTTGTTTTTAGGTTACACTTAAGATAATAGACAAGCAGGTGCCTTTTTTGTTAACACTTACTTCCGGCTTCGAATAGTCAGGTAAAAATAACCCTCTATTTATCAAGTATTGCCATGCACTACAATAGAAAAGTTTTGAAAATTTTTCAAACAGTTCGAGGCAACGAACTGTAAGTATGGAGCGACGTGGTTTAATACTAACCGAACGGAAATAAAAATTTCTAGTGCCCTTATAAAGTGATCAAAAACATTGGATAGTAACTAGCCCCTCTCTCAAGCCCTGTTTCCTAAAAGTCATCTGATCAAAATTTCGGGATAGTCATTTCGTTCAGTATAGCTGAAATGCACAATAGATATGTCTTCGGAGATGTCACGAACCACTAGAAGAAGGACCGTAAGCTATGAAATTTGCCCATTGCTTAAACATAGTATTTGTTATAGGGAAGTATTGACATTTTTCAAGGGGGGGGGGAGATATGCTGGAGATCAATTTTCTAAGGGGAGAATTTTAATTGGGATGAAAGTTTCCGGTGGGGACCTTTAAAGGAAAAATTTTGAAATGAGAATTGCCGGAATTTGTTTACCAATTCATGTTATTTGTCTTACTTTTTTATTAGCGGTCCAATTGTACATGTGGAGATGCTTCGGGGGGATTGTCCAGAAAAATTTTTCAGTAAAGTTCGAATTCTCTGGGGTTTTCTTACATGGGGTTGATATTTCCAATGGGAGAAATGCTCCATTTGAAATTCTCTGCGTGAGAAACTTTCCATCTGGGGGGTTGGACTTCCGAAAAATATTTTCCACACAGGAAGGATTCCTCCATAACCTTAAAAAGGATGAGAAATAAAATAAACCAAGTATTTCTTCATGTGAAAGCAGGCTAAGAAGTATTTTTATGGTACAATCGTAAGCAAAAAAAATTCTGGGGAGAATTCGCAACGAGGGTTGAGTTGTCGGGGGGCAATTTCCCAGCAGAAGATTATAAATTTCTCCATAGAATTGATCTTTCTGCGGAGGAATTTTTCGTGAGGGGATTTTCCGCGGAGGAGGTCATGTTTTCTGGGATTATCGGTAAAACGATTAGAAATTAAATAAAAAAGTTTCTTTCTGCTTAAAGTAAGGAGCAGTATTAAGACTTGAAACGAACATAAATTATTTCGTATATGAGGGGGCTGCCCCTTCTTCAATACACCGCTCTTTGCGCTAAAGTTCGATTTTTGTCTTAATTCCTTAAGCGGCGTTAACATGCGTTTCTAGCTAGAATCCCATGTCTAGACACGTGTCTAGCCAGACTTTAATGTCTAGGCAACGACCGTTCGCAAGTAAAATTCGGTGCTTAGCTAGACACGCTAGACAATGTGCTTGGCTAAACTTTGAGTTCTAGACTCTAGAACTCAATGTCTTGGAATTTTTATTACAGTCAATCAGAATGTGTCAAGTTCCACTATTTTCATCATCAATGTTTACATTTTTAAATTGAAATTTAATTTATGTTTTCTCAATAATTGTTTTTTTTTTTCATTTTAGGCAAATATGCAACACCAGACAAATAGTGAAGCACACTAAAGCGGCGTTCGCAAGCGTGTCTAGCTAAAATCCCATGTCTAGGCACGTGTCTACCCAGAATTTGTCAGTGAATTTGTCAAGTTCCACTATTGTCATCATTTTTGTTTACCTTTTTAACTGAAATTAATTTTTGTTTTCTCATTAATTGTTTTTTTTTGTTTTAGGCAATTATGCAACACCAGACGTAATAGTAATTCACACAAAAATAATTGTTTCGCTTATCTCATCCATTATCCTGTGAGAGTAAAAATAGGGATTACAATTTAGAAAGTTTTGCCTGCATAAGCTCTCTTGATTGGCTACAAATGACAATTTGAAACTAAATTTGTAGTTTTTTACTAGTGAACGGTCGTTGCCTAAACATTTGATTCTGGCTAGGCACGTGTCTAGACATGGGACTGTAGCTAGACACGCTGACTTAAGACAATTGTTTCGATTATCTCATCCATTATCTTGTGACAGTAAAAATAGGGATTACAATTTTCAAAGTTTTGCTCGCATAAGCACTCTTGATTGGCTAGAAATGACAACTGTAATCTATTTGAAACTAAATTTGTAGTTTTAGCTAAGCACCGAATTTTGCTTGTGAACGGTCGTTGCCTAGACATTGAAGTTTGGCTAGACACGTGTCTAGACATGGGATTCTAGCTAGAAACGCATGTGAACGCCACTTTAAGAACGATTCTGAAGCACAAGGGCCATATGATTAGTATCAAAACGTTTTTTTTAAGTTCTTGAAAAACATTAGCGTGAAGAAAGGGGTATTGAGGAGGGGGCAGACCCCCCCACCTCCAATACGAATAATTTCTGTTTGTTTTAAGCTTTAATGTTGCTCCTTAATTTCAGTAGAGAAAACTTGTTTTTTTATTTATTTAAGGAAAGAGTAATAATTTCAAAATGATTTTTTTTTTCTGACTAGGGCTCTTCTCATAGAAGTTGTAGAAACTTTGAAAATAGCTCATTTGAATGGAAAGTTTATATTCTAGTGCCCTTTTTAACAATAAAAAGTGATGGGAAGGCAATCAGCGTCCCTCCCCCATACTGATAATTTCTCCAAACACATCCAATCGAAATCTCGATATTGTCATTTTGTTCAGCATTTTTGAAAGGTCTAGTAATTATATTTCTGTGGATGATACCTCCCCCCCCCCCCGAAAAAAAAGATTTCAGGACATGGGCTATGAGTTTCACTAGTTGCCCAGTACTAATATATAATTTTTTATGGAAGGGGTGGCCGTATAAACTTCAGAGGGGACTTACTGAATTCAAAATGAGAATTTCTAGTGCCTCTTTTAAGAGTCAAAAGTCATCAGAGGGTGACTAGACACCCCCCCCCTTGTCTTTTTTCCCCTCATACATCTGATAGAAATTTTTGGATGTAAATTTTGTTAAAAAAAAGAACAAAAGTCATTTAACAAGGCCTTTGGGGTTGACAGAACCACCAGAGTTAGGGGGTAAGTGTTGTAACTTATGCCCAAGGGCATGTAATGTTCTTGTGAAAAGTGTGATTGTGAAAACTTTAAATAAGGCTCATTTGATTTGAAATCAAAAGTTCCATATCCCCTTTAGCAGTTAGAAGTGATAAGAGGGCAATTAGTCCATCCCCTGACGCCCTTTTTTCCCCTAATACATTTAATTGAAATTGTGAGAAAGCCATTTTGTTCAAAATAGTCGATAGAACATTTAGTTATCCAGAAATATAATCAGCAGTTATAAATTCTTATAATAATGTGAACTTGAAATTTTCAGAAATAATATGTAATGTAATAGCACTGCTGAAGTAAAAAGCCATGTAAGCTCAATGTTTTATTTATTTATTTTGTCTGTTTTTTTTTTTTTACCAAGGCACTTTGTACAGAAGGAGTTGTTGCAGAAACTTTAGAAGGAGCTCATTCGATTGGAAATTGATAGTTCTAGTGCTCTTTTTAAGAGCCAAGAGGGATTGGAGGGCAACCCCACTTATTCGAAGACCTGCAACGGCCCTTAACTCCTGGATTATACCTTATGACCTATGCAAAAGGTAATTTAATTGGCAAAAGCTACCAAAGTAAGTGAAAATGCTTACCCTCATGCCGACCATACTTTCCAAGAGGAATTTTCATTGAAAGATAAACCTTAAGCTCCCACAAGTAGTTTTGTTTATACTGTTTACATGTTGTATGAGTTTTGTGCTTTCGCACTAGTTTATATTGTATGGTTGTATTAAATCATTTTTTTCAGTTTCACTATACTGGATGTTCAATGGCCACTTTGATAGAGGTTTACAAGTCATAAGTTTCTGAGATTTCAAGATGGACATATTGTGGGCATATTATACACAAAATACGGACATAATTTGGCTAGAAATAACACATTTTTTAGATGCTCACGGGACATTTCATGCATCAAAAACTTCGCAACCCTGCTCATTGATAAAATTTCTGCTTAGCACCGGAATTCAGAAATGAGTCACCAATACTCTTTGTTCAGAAGGTCAAGTATGGAAGGACTTTGGGAATTTTTTACCAGAAGAGGTGAGGGGCAATACATACGAGTTAGACTTGGGTATTACCAGGGGCGTAATTTACTATAGAGCTGGGGGGGGGGGGGCTACTCTCCCCTAGCTGAAATTTAGTGTCTTCAAAAATCTTGTGAAAACTAAGATAGGCCTAGGCTCACATAGGCTAATTTAAGTATCCTCAGAAACAAATCAATTTTCCTGAGTGGCCTATACCTTTGCCTTAATTTTACTTACTAGCCTAGGCTATATTGCTGATTTTTCATTTGGTTTGGGAAAATCAGCTCCAACTTTGCCCCTTCCCCCAAGATTTTGATGAAGTTACACCTCTGGTCTCAACCCTACCTTTCACAATAGCACTTGCAATTTTATACACTTATTTTGGGCTGTAAAGTTATCCTAGTCTATTTGTTATCCTATAAAATAGTAAATTGTGAATAAATACAGGAAAAAATTGTAGCTTAGAAAATTTGGTAAATTTGCAGGTGGCACAATAATTTAGCTTAGATGAAAGTGAAAATTTATTTGATGCTTTTTGTATGCTCTTTCATAGGGCATTGTTTGGGGGTGGCAAGGGGGGGGGCAGTTGCCCCCTAATAATGTAGAGAGAGAAAATACTATACATCCCATGCCCTTTTAATATCAAGACATTGACCCCTCTTGCACCCCCCCCCCCCCCCCCATAAAAATGGTGGAGATTTGCCCCTGACTATAGGCTAATTGCTTCTTTTGCAAATTGCATCTTAAGCCCTTAAAGAACCCCAAAGGTGTTTCATTTTGTAACCACACAAAGAAGTTATCAACAATAGTTAAGTTATTGAGAAGTGGTGAAAAACTTATCACCTGTTTATAAATAAGTTGTTCAAGTGTAATATATTCCAAAAATTCTTATTTACAACTATTCAAACCTCATTTATTAGGCAACTTCATTCAAACCATTTTCCTACCATTTCAAGCTTTTCAAATGCTGTCAACAAAAATAGTGCTGAATTTTGCAATTTGAAACTTTTCTGTTGACAATTAAGGGTAAATTCCAATTCAGGGGATATATTGCACATTAGGGGGTGGGGGTATGAAGTTCAAGGTAAATTTGCAATGGGCCATATAATTTAGCTAGGATAAAAGTGAAAACATCATTTGATGCTTTTTTTATGCTCTTTCAAAATTCATATAAAATACCTCCAGGGCCCCTTTAAGGGCTCAAGATACTGTTTGCAACAGAAGCAATTATTGTTTTGTGAGAGGGCTGGTGTCTGAATAGGTGTACAATCAATGAGGTTATACTGGATATATTGAGTCTACACAAAGTGACAGACTTTACAACACATCCATCAATCAAAAGAACAACAAACAAATAAATAATTATGGGTTGGCTTATGAATGCTTATCCATCAGAGGAGAGGGGGGATAAGTAGGGTACATTTAAGGATAGTTCCAGATAAAAACAAATATTAAACACATAACTAGATGTTGTCAAAACATGATTATCAAGTGAGTCCAAATTGTTTTTACTTTTTTTGGCTTGACTTTTAACAGGTTTAATTAGTACTTTGAGCCTTGTGACATTAAACTCAACTCTAAGCCTTGGAGTTATTTTAACCTATGTTCTATCCCCTAGTAATTCTACAGTTGGAGTCACATTTTTTGGCTGGCTGATGAAAATTTTTGCTTGATTGAGGATTGATATTGCTTCTGGAAAAAATCAATTTTTCAAAATGAATTTCCCCTTAAAAAGAGTTTATCAATCTCCTCAAAAAGGAGTTACAGAGAAAGTTGTTGCAGTCAAAATTAAAGAATGAGGTCAATTTGGCCATCTCACAACTTATTCCAAATATAAAAAAAAAAGACTTTATCAGTAAAAAACCCCAGTTAGACTGGCTGAATATACAGCAGGTTTCAGTGCTTGCAAGTCAAGTTATCCAATGTTTACTTGGAGGCCAAATAAAATAATTCATAGTCTCTTGCCTGGAAGAAAGTATTGGGATTAACTATTGTTATTTATTAAAGATCTTTTCCACAGATGCACTTCATATAGAAAATGTGGTTGGTACTGTCTAAAAAGTGGGGTAGCATAGTAGCAATGCTACTTGGCTGTTTTCATGGCCTAGGGCAGATTTGGTTTGGGCAACAGCTAGGCCTGTTGGAAGATTGGGTAGCTTTAGGTTTGCCACCTGCAAATTTACCAATTTTTCTCAGCAATATTTAAGAAAAGGCTCATGTTATTAAGTTAAAAGTTTTAAAGATATGTTGAGGGGAAGTTGAAAAGGCATTGGAGGGTAACTAGTCCCCTTCTCCCTCTTCACCCTTTTTAGGTGTCCCTGCTGCACAACACTGATAAAAATTTTAAAATGTTATTTTGTTTAAACTAGTCAAAAGGTCTAGTAGATGTGTCTGTGGGGATGCAATGCCCCCCCCCCAGCTCCCAGGGCAAGGATTATAAATTATGTATATTATAATTTTCCATTGTTTGCATGCAGAATTTTTCATTAGGTATAGGGAAAATTTTTTTTTCTGGGTGTATCTGAAAACGCCAAGGGTATTAAAGTGAAACTTTGAAGAACATTGAGTGATATGTTGAACTAAATCAAAAGATACCATGTGTACCCAGATTATCAAAGATGCACATCTGGAATATCTCAAGAACAGTTTAGTTTAAAATGTTTAAACTTTCAGGGCAGGTTGAAGAGGATGTCAAAAAGTGGTCAAGGGACAATCATTTCTGTTCCAATTCCTTTTTTAGCAACCCTCCCTCCAAAGATAACTGATCAAAATTATGAAATAGCCATCTTGTTCAAAAAGTCAAATAACTTTGCTTCTGAAATGACTTAAACCCCAGAGCCCTGGGACAAATGTTTTAAGGTATATAATTTTCTCACTGTTAAGCCTATATATAAGGTTGTGTTTTGGGAAAAGAGGGCATGTTTGATCCTGAGCCTCCAAAAAAGGCTAAGACTATTTAGGTATGAAAAATGTTGAGGGGGATGGCTAGCAGAATCAAAACATTATTTGCAGGTGGGTTGTCAAAAGGACACAACAGTGATGTCTAAGGAAAAGCCAATTTGAACCTTTAAAGGTATGTTATAAAAGGAACAGAGTGCAACCAGCCCCTTCCTCTTTCCCTTTTAGATGGCCTTCTTAACACTGATAGCAATCTTAAAATGTCATTTTATGTAGTTGCAATATTTAATAGCTATGCCTTGTGGGATGCCATGTCCCCACAGCTCCTAGGGCAGGGAATGTAAATTATGCAATTTGTCCATTTTACATGCAGGATTTATCACTGGGAAAGGGGGGAATGTTTAATCATGGTATGTCCAAAAAAGGCTAATAGTATTTAGGGGAAATTTCAGGGAATGTTGAGGGTATATTGAGCTATGTCAAAAGAAACTCTGCATTATCTTAGGAATAGCTAAAGTATTGATATGAAACTTTCAGGGCTGCTACAAATACTACTATTACTATTGCTGCAAGTACAACTGTGACAACTTGCAATTGTAACTGTAACTGCTTGACCATTGTTAAGGGGATTTAAAACGAACAGTATCTGCCCTTTGCCTGAGATGTTTCTGCTGGTCTTAAGTTTAATATGGCCTTTTCATTTTCTTTAAGAAACTTTGTTTTGTAAAGTTTTTTTTAAATTATTTTTAATAATTATGAATATTTTAACTATTATTATTAATTTAATAACTATAAATAATTTTAATATTATTGTTAATTAAATAATTATTAATATCTAATAATTGTACCAAAGCTTAACATTGCAAATCATAACTTTCAGACAAGACGCTTATGAAAGGCTGAGCAACAAAACTGAGGAAAGACCAAATCATCAGTTGCAGACAGGTCAAACCATAAAATACCAAAACTTAACAAAGAAAACCATAAATTTCAGATAATACACTTATAAAAGGTTAAGAAACCTAGTATAGAAAATGCCAAATCATCATTTCCAGAGAAGTCAAATCACAAAATACCAAAACTTAACTTAGCAAACCATAAGGTTCAGGCAAACCTTGGCAAACCATAACTTTTAGACAACACACCTACAAAAGGCTAAGAAACTAAACTTGGAATGGGGAGATAAATCATCAGTTCCAGACAAGTCAAACCCCAAAATACCAAAACTTAACTTAGCAAACCATAAGTTTCAGACAACACATCAGTTCCAGAGAAGTCAAACCACAAAAATAACAAAACTTGACATAGCAAACCATATCTTTCAGACAACACACCTACAAAAGACTAAGAAACCAAACTCAGAAAAGTCCAAACCAACAGTGTCAGACACAAGTCAAACCAAAAATTGCCAAAACTTAAAATAACAAACCATAACTTTCAGACAACACACTTGTGGAAGGTTACAAAACTAGACTTAGAAAAGGCCAAATCATCAGTTTCAGACAAGTCAATCCATAAAATACCAAGACTTAACATAGTAAACCACGAGTTTTGGACTACACAGTTATGAAAGGCTAAGAAACCTGTCAAGCCACAAAATGCCAAAACTGAGCATGGCAAACCCTAACTTTCAGACAACACACTTATGAAAGTCTGGGAATCAAACTTTGGAAAAAGCCAAATCATTAGTTCCAGACAAGTCAAACCACAAAAATACCAAAACAACATATCAAACCATAGCAAACCAATGCAAACATAGCAAGCATGCTAGCATAACATAGCAAACCATAAATTTCAGACAACAGACTTATGAAAGGATAAGAAAGCAAACTTGGAAAAAGCCTAATCATCTGTTCCAGACAAATCAAACCAAAAAAAAAGCCAAAACTTCAAAAAGCAAACCATAAGTTTCAGACAACACACTTATGAATGACTAAGAAACCGAACTTGGAAAATGCCTAATCATCAGTTCCACAAATTCCAAAAGTCAATCCACAAATTACCAAAAGCACAAAATACCAAAACTTACTTAGCAAACCATACATTTTGGTCAACACACTTAGTAAAGGCTAAGAAACCAAGCTTGGAAAGGCAAAATCATCAGTTCCAGAGAAGTCAAACCACAAAATACCAAATTCTAATATAGAAAAATATTCTTTTCAGACAACACACTTATGAATGGCTAAGAAATCAAACTCGGAAAATACCGAATCTTCAGTTCGTTAGTTCCAGACATTAGTTTCCAGACAAGTCAAGTCAAACCACAAAATACCAAAACAAACATATCAAACCATAGCAAACCAATGCAAACATAGCAAGCATGCTAGCATAACATAGCAAACCATAAATTTCAGACAACAGACTTATGAAAGGATAAGAAAGCAAACTTAGAAAAAGCCTAATCATCTGTTCCAGACAAATCAAACCAAAAAAAAAAAGCCAAAACTTCAAAAAGCAAACCATTAGTTTCAGACAACACAATTATGAATGACTGAGAAACCGACTTGGAAAATGCCTAATCATCAGTTCCACAAATTCCAAAAGTCAATCCACAAATTACCAAAAGCTCAAAATACCAAAACTTACTTAGCAAACCATACATTTTGGTCGACACACTTAGTAAAGGCTAAGAAACCAAAACTTGGAAAGGCAAAATCATCAGTTCCAGAGAAGTCACACCACAAAATACCAAATTCTAATATAGAAAACTATTCTTTTCAGACAACACACTTATCAATGGCTAAGAAATCAAACTCGGAAAATACCGAATCTTTAGTTCTAGACAAGTCAGACCAAAAAATACAAAAAATTAAAATAGCAAACCATAACTTGTACAATACACTTATGAAAGGCTAAAAAACCAAACTTGGAAAAGGCCAAATCATCAGTTCCAGACAAGTCAGGCCAGAAAAATACCAAAACTTAAGAAAGCAAACCTTAAATTTCAGACTACACACTTACAAATGTCTAAGAAACCAAACTTAGAAAATGGCAAATCTAAAGACAATTCAAACTACACCAGAAATGCAAAATTGTATTGATTTGCCTGGAAACCTTATGACATAACAAAGGACAACTGCCAACAAAGGCTCCCATAAGTTTTTAAGTAAAATATTGTTAATAAGTTGTGTTTTTTTTGGGAGGGGAGGGGGAGGCGGTTTGGCCCATAGTGGGCTATTCATTTTCCGTCATTTTAAAACCATTCCGGTCCTTACAATCGTAATAATATAAAATAGCGAATGCAATACTCATGCTGCGCCATCTGTGTTGAAAAATAATCAATGACAGATTTGCAAACAATCAAAGTACATGTGTAAGAAAAAATGTGCCTTTGTGAAGGTCATATCAATTGATTTATAACAATAGATTTAAATTTTTTTATCCCTTTAACAACATCAGAAAGCTTCATCTCAATGAACAATAGATATTCAACTGACATAAACATCTGCCGAAATCCCCAACGACAAGAAATTACTATCAACAAATAAATGAAACCCAAAATGAATAGTAATTAAGATAAATAATCATATCAAACAGTTCGTGGTAACGAACTGTAAGTAAGGAGCGACCCGGCTCAATGGTAACCGAAACTCTAGAAAACGGGTTTTTTGATACCAATAGATATATCAAAAGAATCAGATTTCAATGCTGATTTCAAATATATAACTTTCATCAAGTTTAGAGCTACCCATCAAAAGTTACGCGCCTGAGAAAATTTGGCTGATTTTCAAAAAAAAGGGGGAAAGACCCCCTAAAAGTTATAGAACCTTAATGAAAATCACACCATCATATTCAGCGTATCAGAGAACCCTACTGTAGAGGTTTTCAAGCTCCTATCTACAAAAATGTGGA
Source organism: Artemia sinica (assembly GCA_027921565.1). NCBI lineage: Eukaryota > Metazoa > Arthropoda > Branchiopoda > Anostraca > Artemiidae > Artemia > Artemia sinica. The sequence continues at coordinate 6,382,635 of CM051256.1, forward strand.
TTTTTTGCATTTTTTGCCAGAAGAAAGATCACGGATGCGTGTTTATTTGTTTGTTTGTTTGTTTTGTTTGTTTGTTTGTTTTTTTTTTTCCCCAGGGGTGATCGTATCGACCCAGTGGTCCTAGAATATCGTGGGAGGGCTCATTGGAACGGAAATTAAAAGTTCTAGTGCCCTTTTTAAGTGACCAAAAAAAATGGAGGGCAACTAGGCCCCCTCCCACGCTTATTTTTTTACCAAAGTCACCCGATCAAAATTTTGAGATGGCCATTTTGTTCAGCATGGTCGAAAATATGATAAATATGTCTTTTGGGATGACTTAATCCCCCGAAGTACCCAGAGGGAGGGCTAAAAGATATGAACTTTACCCAATGTTAACATATAGTATTGGTTATTCGGAAGTATACAGATGTTTTCAGGAGGTTTTTTTTTTCTGCTAGTGGGAGGGAAGGGTGGGTCGGGGGTTATGTTGGAGGATCTGTTCATGAAGGAAGTTTTCATGGGGGAAGGGAAATCGCCATGAAGGGGCGCCGGACTCGCCAGCATTATTTATTGGTTATTGGGAAGTATACAACCATTTTCAGGAAGGATTTTTTCTGGAGGGGGGCTAGAGGAGGGAGTTACTCTGGAGAACATTTCCGTGGAGGATGTGTTTCTTTGGGGTAAGGGACATTTCTATGAAGGGGGGCGCCGGATTTCCAAGCATTATTTAAAAAACGATCAGAAATTAAATTAAAAAAAAACCAAGTTTTTTCAACTGAAATGTAAGAAGGAATATTAGAACTTAAAACGAACAGAAATTATAACGTATGTGAGGGGGTTCTCCCCCAAGTCAATACCTCGCTCTTTACGCTACAGTTTTTTTTTAGTGCTTTCAAAAGAGCTATCTATTCTAATTAAACGGCCTTTGTGATTCAGGGGTTTGTGAATCAAATTTTTTTTAAAACTTTTAACGTAAAGAGCGTGGTATTGACTAAGGGCAGAACCCCCTCATATACGTAATAACATATACGTAATAAAAAAAAAAAAACAATAAAAAAACAAGCGATACGGCTCAATAGTAAATCGAAACTTTTAAAAACGGAATTTTGCCCCTACAAGAGAAAGAATTTTAATGAAAATCACACCGTCAGATTCAGCGTATCAGAAAACCCTATTACATAGGTTTCAAGCTCATATCGGCAAAAATCTGCAACTTTGTATTTTTTGCCAGAAGAAAAATATACGAATATAGAAGTTAGTTACGTGAGTTAATTTGTAAAGACATCCATTTTAGCAAAAGAAAATTAAAATTTTTATGCAAATAAAAGCTGCATTAACTAAAAAACGATCAGAAATTAAATAAAAAAAAACAAGTTTTTTAAACTGAAAGTAAGGAGCGACATTAAAACTTAAAACGAACAGAAATTATTCCGTATATGAAAGGGGCTGTCCCCTCCTCAACGCCTCGCTCTTTACGCTAAAGTTTGACTCTGTCTCACAACTTTATTTTTTAAAACAATAAAAAAACTTTAGCGTAAAGAGCGAGGCGTTGAGGAGGGGACAGCCCCTTTCATATACGGAATAATTTCTGTTCGTTTTAAGTTTTAATGTCGCTCCTTACTTTCAGTTTAAAAAACTTGTTTTTTTTATTTAATCAGACATAAAGATAACAGATATTGATGTAGATAAATATGAAAATCTTAAAACAAGTAAAAAACGGAATTGAATATTCAAGTCAAACTAAAACAAACTAAAATTACTACAGAAAGAGTTTTGGGTACTGTCCTCTTTCCCTAATTGCAGAAGTTCTAAAGCCAATTGTGTTAGTTGTGTTCTATTGAAAACAATTGAAGAGTGTGCTTTAATTTTTCAAAACATAAACAACAAATAATAAATTAATCTCTATGTAATCAAATTGAATGGAAGAAGCTAGTGAAAATAAACTGAATATTTATTATATAATGGTATTATTTTCTGGAAACCTCAGCAATTCAGTATTTTATTTAACCCTTATTTTTTTTCATTTTTCAAGTTTATAAATACCAGAAAATGTTAATAATATATTTTATTTTTGATTGACTAAAGCTTAAATTCTCTTAAGACATAAATATCCAATTTAGTTTTGACTCGTTTTAAGAACTATTTATTCATCTATATTAATATCCGCAATACCAATTTCAAAACTTTTTATTCAATCAAATTAGGCCTCTTCCAGGTTTCTTGGACCGCCTTTTTCCATATGAAGTGCATAAGAGAAAAAATTAGTAAATGGATAACATAGCCTATAAATAATATATAGCTCATTACTGAAAAGTACTAAAAATGGAATGAATGTTCTGCAAGTTATAATACTGCTTGTTGTATTGTTGCTAAATAAGGTATATAAAACAATTTGTAGTAACAAATCAAACAGCTTGTGGTAACAAACTGCAATAGATATATTAAAAGAATCATATTTTTATGATGATTTCAAATATGTAAGTTTCATTAAGTTTAGTTTTACCCATCAAAGGTTACGAGCCTGAGAAAATTTGCCTTATCATACACAGCGCAATCGTGCTGCCTAAGTAAAGAATGATGTTGGCACTTGTCGCTCCTTGTCGCACTGTCGCTTGTTTTAATGTCGCTCCTTACTTTCAGTTTAAAAACTTGTTTTTTTTTATTTAATCAGACATAAAGATAACAGATATTGATGTAGATAAATATGAAATCTTAAAACAAGTAAAACGGAATTGAATATTCAAGTCAAACTAAAACAAACTAAAATTACTACAGAAAGAATTTTGGGTACTGTCCTCTTTCCCTAATTGCAGAAGTTCTAAAGCCAATTGTGTTAGTTGTGTTCTATTGAAAACAATTGAAGAGTGTGCTTTAATGTTTCAAAACATAAACAACAAATAATAAATTAATCTCTATGTAATCAAATTGAATGGAAGAAGCTAGTGAAAATAAACTGAATATTTATTATATAATGGTATTATTTTCTGGAAACCTCAGCAATTCAGTATTTTATTTAACCCTTATTTTTTTCATTTTTCAAGTTTATAAATACCAGAAAATGTTAATAATATATTTTATTTTTGATTGACTAAAGCTTAAATTCTCTTAAGACATAAATATCCATTTAGTTTTGACTCGTTTTAAGAACTATTTATTCATCTATATTAATATCCGCAATACCAATTTCAAACTTTTTATTCAATCAAATTAGGCCTCTTCCAGGTTTCTTGGACCGCCTTTTTCCATATGAAGTGCATAAGAGAAAAAATTAGTAAATGGATAACATAGCCTATAAATAATATATAGCTCATTACTGAAAAGTACTAAAAATGGAATGAATGTTCTGCAAGTTATAATACTGCTTGTTGTATTGTTGCTAAATAAGGTATATAAAACAATTGTAGTAACAAATCAAACAGCTTGTGGTAACAAACTGCAATAGATATATTAAAAGAATCATATTTTTATGATGATTTCAAATATGTAAGTTTCATTAAGTTTAGTTTTACCCATCAAAGGTTACGAGCCTGAGAAAATTTGCCTTATCATACACAGCGCAATCGTGCTGCCTAAGTAAAGAATGATGTTGGCACAATGTATTACTTTTTTTTTTCATACCTGGGCACTTCGTAACAAAGGAGTTGTCATAGAAACTTCGAAAAGGGCTCATTCGATTGAAAATTGCAATGGCTAATGCTCTTTTTTAATAGTCAAAAGTTATTGGAAGGCAGCTAACACCCCTTTACGCCCACCATTTCCCCAAACACATCCAATCAAAATTTTGAGATAGCCATTTTGTTCAGCGTAGTTGTAAGTTCTGGAAATTCAGTCTTATATGTAAATATATATATATATATATATATATATATATATATATATATATATATATATATATATATATATATATATATATAGATTATATATTTGATATATATATATATATATATATATATATATAGATATATATATAGATTTGATGCTTTTAAATGGATTGGCTATCTCACAATTTTTTGCCATACTGACTAAGTACTTTAACAGCGAAAATTGTCATCTTATACCATATTCTGAAACAACGCGTGACAGCAGACTACTGAAATTTTGAGGTATGTAATTCACATTGATGTCATCCATGCTTCTAATTTTATATATATAAATTTATATTTATATATTTATATATATATATATATACATATATATATATATATATATATATATATATATATATATATATCTATATATATATATATATTATAATATATATATATATGTATATCTATATATATATATATGAATATATATATATAGATATATAGATATATATATCTATTATATATATATATATATATATATATATATATATATATATCTGACTTGTCGACCCGTGAACAGATCTAATTTCGCTTATGTTTATACGTTCTCTGGAGCACTCGATCCGGGTTTTTATAATGGGTAAGATAGGGAAAGATCATACTGCTATTATATATACAGTGGTTGAAAGTGTATATATATATATATATATATATATATATATATATATATATATATATATATATATATATATATATATATATATATATATATATATATATATATATATCCTACTTGTCGACCCGTGAACAGATCTAATGTCGCTTATGTTTATACGTTCTCTGGAGCACTCGATCCGGGTTTTTATAATGGGTAAGATAGGGAAAGATCATACTGCTAATTATATATACAGTAGTCGAAAGTCTATATATATATATATATATATATATATATAATATATATATATATATATATATATATATATATATATATATATATATATATATATATATATATATATATATATATATATATATATATATATATATATATATATATATATGCCCTCCACCTTTTCCCCAAACACATTTAATAAAAATTTTTGAGATAGTCATTTTGTTCAACGTAGTTGAAAGTTCTGGAAATCATGATTTTGAGGATGACAAACCCCCCGAATCCCTCAGGACAAGGGTTGATAAGTTATGCCCTTGGGGCATATAAGGTTTTTTAAGGAAACATTTTTGTAGAGACTTCAAAAAGGGCTCATTCGATTGGAAACTGAAAGGGCTAGTGCCCTTTTTAATAGTCGAAAGTGATTGGAGGGCAACTAGCCCCCCTCTCATGCTCACCATTTCCGCAAACACATCCAATAAAAATTTTTAGATAGCCGTTTTGTTCAACATTGATGAAAGTTCTGGAAATTAGGTCTTTGAGGAAGACACTCCCCCCAGAGCCCTTCAGGGCTAAGGTTGTAAGCTATGCCCTGGGGGTATTTAAGGTCTTTTTTATGGACAATATTGTCGTAGAAACTTCAAAAGGCTCATTCAGTTGGAAATTGAAAGGGCTAGTGCTCTTTTTAATAGGCTAGTCGGAAAACTGATTGGAGGGCAACTAACCTCCCTCTCACGCCCACCATTTCCCCAAACACATCCAATCAAAATTTTGAGATGGCCATTTTTTTCAACATTGTTGAAAGTTCTGGATATTATTTCTTTGAGGAAGATCACCCCCCCCCCCCCCCCCCCCCTCAGGGCAAGGGTTGTATGTTATTCACTGGGGGCATGTAAGGTTTTTTATAGAGTGTTGTAATAGAAACTTCGAAGGTCTGGTGCCCTTTTTAATAGTCAAAAGTGATTGGAGGAAAACAAACACCTCTCCCACGCCCACATTTCCACAAAAAACATCCACCAATAATTTTGAGATAGCCATTTTGTTCAACGTAGTTGAAAAGTCCGGAAATTATGTCTTTGAGGATGACACTCCCCCCACAGCCATCAGTGCAAGGGTTGTAAGTTAATGCCTGGGAGCATATAAGGGTTTATAGAAAGCGTTATTGTAGAAACTTCAAAAAGGGCTCATTCGATTGGAAATTGAAAGTGCAGTGCCCTATTTAATGGTCTAAAGTGATTGGAGGGCAACTGGCGCCCATCTCAAGCTAAATATTTCCCCAAACACATCCAATCAAAATTTTGATAGACATTTTGTTCAACGTAGTTGAAAGTTTTGGAAATTAGGTCTTTGCCAGCGTTGTCGTAGAAACTTAAAAAAAAACTAATTCAATTAGGCATTGAGAGAGCTAGTGGCCTTGTTAATAGTCAAAGCGATCGGAGGGCGAATTTTCCCAAACACTTCCGATCAACATTTTGATGTAGCAATTTTGTTGAACGTAGTTGAAAGGTCCGGAAATTATGTTTTTGAGTAAGACAACCCCCAATAGCCCTCAGGGCTAAGGTTGTAAGTTATGCCCTGGGGGTATATAATGTCACATAGAAAGTGTTGTCATAAAAACTTCAAAAAGGGCTCTTTCGATTGGAAATTAAGAGGTCTATTGCCCTTTTTAATAGTCGAAAGTAATCAGAGGGAGAATTGCCCCCTCCCCGCGCCCATCATTTCCCCAAATATTTCCTATCAATATTTTGATATGGCCATTTTGTTCAACGTAGTTGAAAGGTCTGGAAATTAGGTCTTTGAGGATGACAACCCTCCCCCCATAGCCCTCATGACAAGGGTCGTAAGTTATGCCCTTGGGGCACCTAACGTTTTTTACAGAAATTTTTGTCGTAGAAGCTTCAAAAAGGGCTCATTCGATTGGACATTGAGAGGACTAGTGCCTTTTTTATTAGTCGAATTTGATCAGAGGGCAAATGTCTCCCTCCACGCCTATCATTTCCCCGAACACTTCCAATCGATATTTTTATATAGCCATTTTGTTAAGCCTATCAGAAAGGTCTGGAAATTATGTCTTTGAGGATAACAAATCCCCCAAAAAGTAATGAACTCCATTAAACCAAAAATGAACAAAAATAGAATCAAATAATCTACCAAGCATACAACTACCACAAATCAGTATCAATAAATAAATTAAACTCAAAACAAACAGAAATTAAAATATAAATTAGACTCAAACGAGCAGAAATTAATCTGAGTAGGGTTCTAAACCCTATGCTTTCTAAAAGCTAGAATATAATTTGTACTTTAATGAAAAAATTCTTTTAAATGTTTTCACTTTTATAACTTTAAGAAACCAAAAATTAATTAAGATTTTAAGGAATAAATATCAGCATATGTACATCAAACTGACAATGCTCCTTCTTTTCAGTAAAGTACAATTATATTCTAGCTTTTAGAAAGCATAGGGTTTAGAAATGTTTGATCCTGTCCAAAAAGGCTAATAGTATTTAGGTGAAATTTCAGGGAATGTTGAGGGGTATATTGAGCTATATCAAAAGAAAGTATCAGCATACACGTTTTCAAAGAGGCATATCTTCAATATTTTAGGAATGGTTAACGATATTAACATTAAACTTTCAAGGCCACTGCAAATCCTAGTACTGCGGCTGCCAATGCTACTGGCTGCAATTGCAACTGTGACAACTTGCAGTACTGACTGTAACTGCTACTTCTTGACCATTCAGGGGGTCCAAAAAGAACAACAGGCACCCCTTGCCTTGGTACTATATTTCTACTGCTCTCAAGTTTGTTATGACTCTTTACTGTTCTTTAAGAAACTTTTTTTTGAAAGTTTTTTTTTATTATTTTAATAATTATGAATGTTTTAAGTATTATTATTAATTAAATAATTATTGATATTAATATTTAATAATTTTGCCAAAACTTAAAATTGCAAATCATAACTTTCAGACAAAACACTTATGACAGTCTAAGAAACCAGACTTGGTAAAGGCCAAATCATGAGTTCTAAACACTCTGATATCACAAAATACCAAAACTTAACACAGAAAACCATAACTTTCAGAAAACACACTTATGAAAGGCAAAAAAAAACACAGAAATTAACAACTCCTCGGTCTTCACGCTAAAGTTTTTTGGCATTTAAAAAAAAAGGTGCTTATTGTTCTAATTAAACGACCCTTGCGTTTCAGGAGTCGTTTTTAAAGAATTGGAACCTAATTTAAACTTTGGAGCAAAGAGTGAGGGATTGAAGAGGGGGCAAACCCCTTCGTATACGTAATAATTTCTGTTCGTTTTAAGTTTTAATATTGCTCCTTACTTTCACTTGAAAACACTTTTCTTTTTTTTATTTACTTTCTGGTCGTTTTTAAGATAACGCCAGGAAATCTGGCTCCACCTCCACAGAAAAATCCCCCTTCCGACGGAAAATATCCTCTGGACAATTCAATCCTGATGAAAAGTTACCCGGGAAAATTACCCTTAACACCTCTACGCGTAAAATTGAGTCAGCAAAGAGAAAGCAAGATGTATAAAGAAATTTTGTATTGGAATTCGGGCAAATTCCCCCAGGATACAATTTCCCCTGAAAGTTCACTTCCTGGTAAATTCTATCTCCATGGAAAATTCTCCCTATGCAAAGTCCCTCCCAGCAAAAAAATTGTCCTCTCCTCCCCCCCTCAAGAAATGTATGCATACTTCCCAAAATACTATTACTATACAAATACTATATGTAAACAATGGGCAAATTCTATAACTTAAAGACCTTTCCCCAGGGGCTGTGGGGGTCATGCTATCCCCAAAGACATAGTTATTAGGCTTTTCAACTATGCTGAACAAAATAGCAGTCTCAGAATTTTGATCGGACGATTTTGGGAAAAAAGGGGCGTGGGAGGGGGGCTAGCTGCCGCCCAATTTTTCGGTCACTTGAAAAGGAAACTAGAACTTATAATTTCAGTTAGAATAAGCCCTCTCCCGACGTTCTAGGCCTACTGGGTCGATATGATCACCAGTGATATAAAAAAATAAATAAACATGCATCTGTGATCTTTCTTCTGGCAAAAGTACAAAATTCCACATTTTTGTAGATAGGATCTTGAAACCTCTCATACGCTGAATCTGATGGTGTGATTTTAATTAAGATTATATGAATTTTAGGGAGCATTTCCCCCTTTTTTGAAAATCAGGCAAATTTTCTTAGGCTTGTAACCTTTGATGGGTATAACTAAACTTATATATTTAAAATCAGCATGAAAATCCAATTCTTTTGATATATCTATTGGTATCAGAATTCCGGTTTTTAGAGTATTGGTTACTATAGAGCCGGGTTGCTCCTTATTTACAGTTTGTTACCACAAACTGTTTGATACTACTAACGGGCAGCTAGTATAACTTATAGCCCTTGCCTTGGGGGCTGTTGGGGTTTGACATTTTTGAAGATATAATTACTGAAACTTTCAACTCTGTTGAACAAAATAGCTATCTCAAAATTTTGATTGGTTGTGTTTGGGGAAATATTGGGCTGGGGGGGGGGGGTGGCTGGTTGCCCTCCAACTACTTTTTTTTCTTCAAAGGGGCACCAGAGAAATTTCAATGTTCAATTGAATTTTCCCCCAAAATATTGAGGAAGCAGTTTTCACAGAAAAGTAAAGAGTAGGTCAGCAAAAACAAGTCCCACATTAATTCAAACTCAAAACGACAAGAAATTACTATTAAAAAATAAATGAAACCTGAAATGAATAGAAATTAAAATCATTCCATCATTCCCTCAAACACACCCAATCAAAATTTTAAGATAGCCATTTTGTTCAGCATAGTTGATTTCCAGATGGAAAATATGTTTTTGAGGAGGACACTCCCCTACAACCCTCGGGGCAAGGGTTTTAAGTTATGCCCTGGGGGCATATAAGTTTTTGATTTCCAGATGGAAAATATGTTTTTGAGGAGGACACTCCCCTACAACCCTCGGGGCAAGGGTTTTAAGTTATGCCCTGGGGGCATATAAGTTTTTTTTTATAGAAGGGGTTGTCGTAGAAACTTCAAGAAAGGCTCATTCGATTGATAATCCAAAGGGCTAGTGTCCTTTTTAATAGTCGAAAGTGATTGGAGGGCAACTAGCCCCCCCCCCCCCCCCCTCCACGCTCATCATTCCCCCAAACACATCCAATCAAAATTTTGAAATAGCCATTTTGTTCAGCGTAGTTGATTTCCAGGTAGAAAATATGTTGTTGAGGAGGACACTCCCCCACAACCCTCGGGGCAAGGGTTGTAAGCTATGCTCTGGGGGCATATAAGATTTTTATAGAAGGCGTTGTCATAGAAACTTCAAAAAAAGGCTCATTCGATTGAAAATCCAAAGGGCTAGTGCCCTTTTTAATAGTTGAAAGTGATTGGACGGTAACTAACTCCCTCTCACGCCCACCTTTTCCCCAAACACATCCAATCAAAATTTTGAGATAGCCGTTTTGTTCAACGTAGTTTAAAGTTATGGAAATTAGGTCTTTGAGGATGACAACCCTCAGGACAAGGATTGTAAGTTATGCCCTGGGGGCATATACAGTTTTTATAGAAAGTGTTGTCGTAGAAACTTCAAAAAGGGCTCATTCGATTAGAAATTGAAATGGCTTGTGCCCTTTTTAATAGTTGAAAGTAATTGGAAGGCAACTAACACCCCTTCCACGCCCACCATTTCCCCAAACACATCCAATCAAAATTTTGAAATTGCCATTTTGTTCTACGCACTTGAAGTTCAGGAAATCATACCTTTGAGCAGGACACTCCCCTCACAGTCTTCAGAGCAAGGGTTATAAGTTATGCCCTTGGGGCATATAAGTTTTTATTGAAATCTTTATCGTAGAAACTTGAAACAGGGCTCATTCGATTTGAAATTCCAAGGTCTCGTGCCCTTTTAAATAGTCGAAAGTGATTTGAGGGCAACTAGCCCCCCTCTCTCCCCCACTTTTTCCTCAAAAACATCCAATCAAAATTTTTTAGATAGCCATTTTGCTCAGTGTTGTTGATTTCCAGATAGAAATTATGTTTTTGAGGAAGACACTCCTCCACAGCCCTCAGGGCAAGGGTTGTAAGTTATATCCTTGGGCATATAGGTTTTTTTCTGAACGCGTCGTCGTAGAAACTTCAAAAAGGGCTCATTCGATTGAAAATTGAAATGACTAGTGCCCTTTTTAATAGTCGAAAAGGATTGGAAGGCACCTAACACCCCTTCTTCGCCCACCATTTCCCCAAACATATCCAATCAAAATTTTGAAATAGCCATTTTGTTCCACGCAGTTAAAGTTCAGGACATTATACCTTAGAGCAGGACACTCCCCCCACAGTGTTCAGGGCAAGGGCTATAAGTTATGCCCTGGGGGTATATAAGGTTTTATTGAAATGTTTATAAGAAACTTAAAAAAAGGGCTCATTCGATTGTAATTCAAAGGGCTAGTGCCCTTTTTAATAGTCGAAAGTGATTTGAGGGCAACTAACCCCCGTCTCACGCCCACCTTTTCCCCAAACACATTCAATCAAAGTTTTTAGATAGCCATTTTATTCAACGCAGTTGAAAGTTTTAGAAATTAGGACTTTAAGGATGACAACCTATCCCCCCCCCACAACCCTCAGGGCAAGAGTTTTAAGTTATGGCCTGGGAGCATGTAAAGTTTTTATAGAAGGCGATGCTGTAAAAACATTCAAAAGGGCTCATTCAATTGAAAATTGAAAGGGCTATTGCCCTTTTAATAGTCAAAAGTGATTGAAGGGCAACTAACCCCCCTCTCACGCCCACCATTTCCCCAAACACATCCAATCAAAATATTGATATATCCATTTTGTTCAACGTATTCGAAAGTTCTGGAAATTAGGTCTTTTAGGATGATAACCCCATCAGAGCTTTCAGTGCAAAGGTTGTAAGTTATGCCCTGGGGGCATATAAGGTTTATATAGAAAGTTGTTGTAGAAGTTTCAAAAGGGGCTCATTTGATTGAAATTGAAATTGCCCTTTTTAATTGTCGAAAGTGAGGGGAGAGTAACTCACGCCCTCCATTTCCCCAAACACATTCAATCAAAGTTTAGAGTTAACCATTTTGTTCAACGTAGTTGAAAGTTCTGGAAATTATGTATTTAAGGATGACAAACCCCCCAGAGTCCCCAGGGCGAAGGTTGTAAGGTATGCCCTGGGGGTATATAAGGTTTTTTATGATAGAGTTGTCGTAAAAAAAAATATAAAAACTTCAAAAGGGGCTCATTCAATTGGAAATTTAGAGGGCTAGTGCCCTTTTTAATAGTTGGAAGTGATTGGACGGTAACTAACCCCTCTCTCACTCCCACCATTCCCCCAAACACATCCAATCAAAATTTTCAGATAGCCATTTTGTTCAACGTAGTAGAAAGTTATCGAAATCAGGTCTGTGAGGATGACAACCGCCCCCCCCCCAGCCCTCAGGGCGAAGGTTGTAAGTTATATCCTGGGGGCATATAAGGTTTTTATTGAAAGCGTTGTCGTAGAAACTTCAAAAGGGCTCATTTGATTAGAAATTGAAAGGGCTAGTCCCTTTTTAATTGTTGAAAGTGATTGGAGAAAGACTAACGCCCCTTTCACGCCCACCATTTTCCCAGACATATCCAATCAAAATTTTGAGATAGCCATTTTGTTTAACGTAGTTGAAATGTCTGGAAATTAGGCCTTAGAGGATGACAACCACCCTCACAGCCCTTAGGGCAAGAGTTGCAATTTATGCCCTGGGGGCATATAAGGTGTTTATAGGAAGTGTTATCGTAGAAACTCAAAAAGGGCTCATTCGATTGGAAATCGAAAGGCTTAGTGCCCTTTTTAATAGTCGAAAGTGATTGGAAGACTTGACATTTTTATAGTAAAGATCAATGTGGGTATAATGTATTATTTTTTTTTTGTTGTTGTTGTTTAGACCACGGCACTTTGTATCGAAGGAGTTGTCGTAGGAACTTCGAAAAGGGCTCATTCGATTGAAAATAAAAAGGGCTGATGCCCTTTTTAATAGTCAAAAGTGATTGGAGGAAAACTAATCCCCCTCCCACGCCCACCCTCCCATTTGACTTTATGTTTATAAACTAAATGTTGCCATAAGATTAAATCAAAATGCACTCTGTTAATGCTAATTCCCAATAAGGCATCTCAGCAGTATCCCAAGAACGACTGAGGGTTTATGTCAAACTTTTGGGGCTGTTTCTGCTCTTAAGATTTAACCAAATCAAAATAGCGTAAGTGTATCCAGGCTATCAAAGAAAGTAAACAGAATTTTTTGCGAATGGTATCAAGTTTTCCATTTCAGGTCAACTAGACGAGGTATGAAACTAAATTAAACGCTTCTATTTGTGTCTAGATTTTTAAGAGGGGTGTATGTTGTTAAAAATTGCTGAAAATTTTTCTCCAGCATACAAATAGCAGGCCAAACTATAAATCTTTAAAAAAACGAAAAAAATTTAAAGTATTATTTTCTTTTTCTCTGAAAAGACTATGTCAATATAAAACGAACAGAAATTAATTAAAATTCTTAATTAAAAAATTAATTAAAGAACAGAAATTAACTGAAAAAACACAAATGAATGTGCATTGTCAGTTTCTGTCATGTGCATATTTAGTAATCAAAATCTCAATATTATTTGATTTTATTAAAGTTATAAAAGTAAAAACATTTATATTTTTTTCAGTAAAGTGCAAATTATGATCTGGCCTTGGGAAGGCATAGGGGTTTTTAGCCCAACTTATGTTAATTTCTGCTCGTTTTGAGTTTGACTCGGTTATTTATTGTAATTTCTGTTCGTTTTTGGGTTTCATTTATTTATCGATGCTGATTTGTGGTAGTTTCACGCTTGGTAGATTATTTGATTTTTATTTTTGCTCATTTTTGTTTAATGGAGTTCTTTACTTTTCTTTGAAAAACTTATTTTGTGGAAAAAGTTTTTTTTTTAATTAATTATTGGTAAAGAACGACTCGACCCAATAGTAACCAAAACTCTAAAACGAATTTTGATAACAATTGATACTTCAAAAGAATTGGTTTTTATGCTGATTCCAAATATGTAAAATTCATTAAGTTTAATATACATATCAAAACGTTTTTAGGTGAACTGGCTGTTAGCAGTTGTTGTAATGTGTCCTGTGCCCCGGTGCTTTTAAATAGTGGTCTTGTGGTCCCAAACTTGGCCGCAAGATCCCTTCAGAAGGTGACAAGGCCGAGTCAAGGTGAATATCCTGCAGAGTCTTAAAGATGAAGAATTAGGTCCTTCATTGATTATATTTATTGGCATAAAGAACACAAACTAAAATATGAGTCGTCTAATGGTCTATAATACTTTCTACTTGGGGGGGGGGGATTTTCCTGGTAAAATTTTTCCACAGAAGAAGGGGGGGAGGGAGAGATTTCCGAAATGATTTAAAAAGTGATCAACAGAAAAGCCTTTCTTTTTCAAATAAAAGGAACGAAAATGAGAAAAACCAAGTTTTTTTTTCAACTGAGAGTAAGGAGCAACGTCAAAGTATAAAATGAACAGGAATTATTGCATCTATGAGAGGGGCTGTCTCCTCTTCAATTTATCGCTCTTTACGCTAAAGTTCGACTTTTGTGTCCCAATTCCTTAAGAACGACTCCTGAAACACACAAGGGTTGTTTAATTGGAATCAAAGCTTTATGAAGGACAAAAAAAAAAAAAACTTCAGCTTAACAGATGAGGGGTTGCGGAGAGGCCAGCCCCCCTCATATATGGAATAATTTCATTTCGTTTTAAGTTTTAATAATGCGCCTTACTTATAGTTGAAACTGCCTTTTTTCAAATAATAATAAAGAAAAATACGTTTATATCAAGTTTTCAAATAAGTCAACTAAGAGTGACGGGAGACATAGCCCATTCACCTTCCTCAGTGCTGAATGAGGTGTAGGGGTGGTCATCAACATTAATTCAATAAAAAATAGCAAATTACATATTGCATGCCAATCTTGTGGTCTAATATATAGCCTACCATTTTAGGTTATATGCATATTATATGGATACCTAAACTTCAGAGATGTGGAAGCCGCCAGTCAGACTTGTAAAAGTTGGTATGCAGCATTCATCAACAGCCATAAGATTCAAAACAATGTTGAATTTGTAATCCACAGAAAACATAGTGAGGCTCTCATGGCTTTGTCAAGGCATCCTAGTCGCTGTAAAAGGATTACAATTGAGGTAATGAATTACATTTCAAATTTTTACTTATAGGTTTCTGGCATATAATGTATGACTATGATGGGGCAATCCTATTAAAGGATCCATCGAAGCTATTTAATCTATCGAAGCTTAGGGACAGAAACTTGATACAGTGTGCTATTATTGGCTATATAAAATAGAAGTATATGGTTTTGTGTATGTTCAAGTTCAAGTTCTTTTAATTTCTCATTAAATCACTACAAGACAAATATAACACTTGTACAATATGAATCAATGGAAAAGAAAATATTTAGAGGGGGCCTACACAGTGAGTTATACTAGAAAACAGGCACCCTTTAAAAAAAAAGATAATAACAAATGGTGAAAAGAAATAATAATACATTAGATATACTCCGAAGAAAAATGAGACACCACACTGAACTCATAGCCCACACCTCAAATCAATATATTACCACATAATTAAATTTTTATCAACAAAAGCACCGGCCTTCATGACTTCAAATAAATAAATAATTATTTATAATTACTTATTAGATATAGTTTGAATTTAGTTTTAGAAACTGGAATAGAAAAACGCGAATCTGTATTACTTTCATAAATATTCCAGAACTTTATTATTGAATGTTTTGGAGAAAATCTGGATCTTTCAGTTCGAATTCTAGGGCAAGGTAATTTGGCTGAACTTCTTCTTAAACAATAATTATTCTGGACAAAAGAAACTAAAGGGAAGTTACTAGAATTTAAAGCCAATGGAAATAATTCTTTTATTTGTTTTAGTGTGAAAAGGACAGAATGTACAGGAAGGACTAGATCAATATTCTTGAAAATGGATAAAGGCTCTTAGTAGGTGGTACCTTGTGGTGGTACCTCAGATAATTCCCAGCATGCGAGGAGTGAGAAGGTCGCCGAACTAGATCCAAATTAAACAGTAACAATACAGACATTTGGGTCTCCAATCTCGACAGTGCAACAACAAAGCTTGTTTGCTGCGGAAAGAAAAAACGAGCAGAACGAGAACTTTTTTTGTACAACTAGAGCTAGACAGAAAAGAAGGAAAACATGAAAATAATCACACATAATAACAAGGAACAAAAAACACACACCATGACGAGATCAATTCCAATCTCTGTTTTCACTCGCGGCGGAATATAATAATAAATCAAAATCCATGTCACAACTAATCCATTAACTAGTCCGGACGCTAGACCACGAAGACGAAGCAGATCCTTTAACTTCAAGCCATATGTCTATGCCTTTTTGACGAACCGAGAAGACGTTATTTCGCCTTTTCGTTTTCATCTCACGTGATTTGACCAATAGCTCACTTTTTCAGATATTCAGTTCAGGCGGCAAGTCTGTGCAAATAACGATACCACTGGCCTTAAGTTTACTGACGTTTGACATTATAGCTTGAATCTCATTTTCGGACCCTAACGATACAAGCACAGGCTTCACTTTGTTTTTCTTACTTTTGCGTTGACGATTCATCATTAAAATTTACACATACTCCAAGAGTCAGTAATATTTGCCGAACGAGAAGTACTGCGATAGTACTTCGTTATCATTACTGGCTCGTCAATTCCTAGCTTATTCACAAAAAGGTTTTTCACATTAACTTCAGGCGTTTCATTAGATTTTTCTTCCGGTAATCCGTGAATCAACAAGTTAAGCTTTCGGTCTTTTACTTCCAAAGCAAGCAATCGTTTCTCTAGAGCTTCAGATTTAAGCTTCTGCTCCTCTAGTGTAGATTCTAGTTCAACTATTCGTGAATCACGGGTTGTTGCATCACTTTTTAACGACGCAACTTCCGCCGAAATTGAGTCTAGTTTGCTGGAAAACTCCACCTGAGACGCAATTATCTTGTCCAGTTTTCTCTGAAATAAATTATTTGTCAAATGACGACTGACTGACGTATGACATCTTTAAATACTACAAAATCCACGAAGTGAAATCTTTAGTTTATTCCATGAAAAATGGTACTCTGATTACCTTAATTGGTATTTCACTTGGCAAATATCCACAAACAGGTGACACAGATGCAATTAGTCAAGCGTTGGAATATAGTTTAAATCAAGTCAACTTTTAATCCTTAGTTTTCTGTCATAAATAGCTATAATCCACTTTCACTCAATGAGAACAGAATGGCTACTGAATGGAAAGTAGATGGAATAAACAAGTTTGATATATTCATTTATTCAAAATTACACTGCAATAAATATAAGCAATAAAAGATAAATACCTCATCAGATTCCGCCACGAAGCTCTTTCTTATCGCACTCGCATAAGAGAATGTAGTAAGATGTATTTTTAAATCAAAAAGTTGCATAGAAAGTTAAGGCAACACCTCAAGAGAAAAAAAAAAAAGAGGTTTGTCAGACCTTATCTATCAATATATCTTGACTGGTAGAAATGTATGATGTAGCTACATTAAAAACAATTTTTTATTTTATTTTGGATGACCGACTGTTGTGCATGAAGCCATGCTATATTGTTTATTTTGAGTTAAAATTGTTTGGTTCAATTAAAGGCATCCCTAACCGCCAAAATAGCTGAATTTTTAGCTAAAAAAAAAGTTACAGAGAATGTTGTCGGAGAATGATTATAGGAAAAAATTAGTTTTTAAAAGCAAAGTTGGTCTGATGAAAATGAAGAGCGAAGTTGAAACTTCAAACAATATAATTTGCTGCAAAGCAGTTTTTGCAACATATTTTGGTTGCAAATAAACCAGCTCTTGATATTTTCCTGTTTTTAGAACTCTGAATTACTAGAACTTTCCTTAATATCGATCTTCCTTGATTTCTTTAGAAAATTAAAATTGTATATTAATTTTTCTTGATTTCATGGCCAGTAAAAAACAATTGACAGCCTTATAAATTGGTATTTTTTTTTCTTATAAATTGAAACATTGAGCCATATAAATTTGGTATTTTGTTGGTATTTACAAATAATCAATAGCTTTCAGCTTAGCCTTTATACTGCTCTATACGACGTTGCAGTTGCCTACTAGTTCCAGTGGCGTCAATAGTGGGGAAGGGGTGCCTATGGCCTACCCTTGCATTCTCCCTCCCCCACCTAGATTTTAAAAATACCTTTTTTAAAGCTGTAAAATTCTCTTTGATTGCATTCCTCTATTCTACCTATTCTACCATGCTACCTCTACCTCAAATTTGCCCCCTCTTGATATTAAAAATACATCTACTTCCTCCCCATTAGACATGGGGCAGATAATGTCCCATGGCAGATAATTTATGAAAAATAACGAGGAGGTGGAATAGGGAGCATGTACTGTTAACGCCAGACGTTTTTCTTTTGACTGTGATGATGACAGTGCCCGTTTTATTTCTTCTAGCCTTTCCACTTCAAGAAAGGTGCCCTAAGTACTATTTTTGGGGTGACATATTGCACTTAGGGGTGGCGCTATCAAATCGAATTTTAATAAGAATATATCTATAAAAATTAGCTTTTAAATGAACCCTTAAACAGCTCTATATGATGTTTCAGTAAATGTTCCACGAAGAAAAAAAGAGGTTGCTCAGTGCTACCCAATTAGAAGAGATTTTTCTTGTTGTTCAAGGGGGGTGGGACTGTAATTTACCTGTATTTGGTTTTTGACCATGGTAATTGTAATGGTGTACTTTCATTTCAATCTGAGCCCATTTTTGAAGGATTTCAGGCTCTCTAAAATTTCATGTAAAGTTGTTTTCTAAATTACATTTTACGAATAATATTAATCGAAATAATAGTTACCATTCTTGAATCAGCTAGAAGCGAAAATTTTTCTCGCTATGTATTTTTTACATATTTGGAATCAAAATTAATGGTTAATTCTATTGATATGTTAATTGCTATCATAATTTGGCTTCTTTAGATTTTCTTTTTCAATTAGCCTGATCGGTTTTTAGGTACAGTTTGTGACAACGAACTGTTTGAAACCACTTTTATGTCTGTTGCCATATTAAAGGTCTGCTTCATAAAAACATATCATCAGTCAGCATAACATGTAGGTTTTAAACTAGAAAAAGAAAATGCACAGTTTATTTAAGGTAACATTGTACTCAGGCACGGAACTCAAGACAAACGTTCTTTAATGCTGCATATATTTGGCGTTGGTTTCAGACAGCATCGGAAATGTCATCGCGGCAACCCTGGGTGGTCATTTATGTGTAAATACGATGGAAAGATATCATGTTGGTTATTTAAGCCATTTTTCCCAAAAGCCGTACTGAACATCAATCTTCTTGCTCCATCGAAACTAAATCAAATTTAATTAGTAATTCAAAATGCAGAATATCCGGGCCACGAGGAAATAATAACAAGAACACGTTTCTGAATCTTTCCAATTAGGCTTTCTTGTTCCCGAGTCAGACCGAAATGGCATACCTGGGTAGCACACTCTAAAAGAGGTTTAATAAAGGCACAGTACAGTAAAGGTTTAAAAGTTGATACGAAGAAAAACAAAATTTTGTCATTATTTTAATATTTGTACGTTAGGGTTGCCTTTTTCACCAACTGTATGGTGACTGGTGAGCATGTAATACTTAAAGATCGGAAGTTATGTTTATTCCTAACTACTACTACTAACAACTCACCGCAGCACCAAGCCGCCTGAGGCCAACACAGCTACGTACGCTCCTCCTCCATCCCAATCTATTCAAATCGTCCCTTTTTACACCCGCCCACGAAGTTCCCATTTCCTTTAAATCTTTCTTTATGACGTCCTCCCACCCCAGACGAGGACAACCTGCTTTCCGTTTAGCCCTAGACGGTTGGCCGAAAAGAACAATCTTCGGAAATCTGTCATCCTTCATCCGCACAACGTGCCCTAGCCACCTCAACCTTTCTTTCATTATAGCCCTAGAGAGAAGTATTGAACCACATTTTTGTATAGCCTATTGTTTGAAATACAGTCAGTCAGCCGGGTACCCAGAACAATCCTTAAACAATTTCTCTGGAAAACATCTAGCAAATCTTCTTCTGCTTTTCGGAGCGCCCATGCTTCAGAGCCATATTTAACCACTGTCATCACTGTAGCTTCTAATATTCTAATCTTGGATTGCAGACTTATCTTCCTATTCTTCCAAACTTTTTTTAACTGTGACAAGACACCCTGAGCCTTGGCTATTCTAATTTTAACATCTTCTCTGCTCCCACCATCTTTACTAATAATACTACCAAGGTAAGTGAAGCTGTCCACCTGATCAATCTTTTCATTACCCAACGACACACCTTTTCATCCTTATTCCTAGCCTTAGTGACTTAGTCTTCTTAACATTAATTTTCAAACCTATTCTAGCACCCTGAACTCGCAAAACCTCTAAAACTTCATTCATTTTGCTCACACTTTCATCTAGGATGCTTAAATCATCAACATAATCTAAGTCCAGGAGACTTTTTCCTCCCCATTTGATTCCGTGGTCTCCCATTGCCTTTCCTGTGCTCCTTAAGACAAAGTCTTCAAAATAATCCATATTAAGGGGGATAGAACACAACCCTGCTTAATTCCTGATTTAATACAAAACCAGCTGCTAACCTCATTTCCTACCTTAACCGCAGCAGTGTTATTCTCGTACAAAGCACTAATCACTTTAATGTATTTGTCTGGATACAACCTTTACTAAAGCTCTTCTATCAACAGAATCGAACGCTTGCTCATAATCTATAAAACTGAGGACCAAAGGTGTTTGAAAACTCAGGCACTTCTCAATTATTAGCCTAAGAGTGAAAATTTGGTCGACACATCCTCTACCTTTTCTAAAACCGCATTGTTCTTCTCTTAAATCTTTGTTTACGGCATCTCTCAGTCTAAAAAGTATCATATTACTAAGTAATTTACTACCTAGAGAGACCAGACTAATGCCTCGATAATTTCCACATTCACTTTTATCCCCTTTCTTATAAAGTGGCTGAATTAAGGTTTTCCAAAAATCGTTAGGTACTTCCCCTTTTTCAAAAATCATATTCATAATCTTCAGTAACTTATTTCTAACCTCAGAGCCACCATATTTAAGAAACTCATTTACCACCCTATCAGTACCTGGAGCCTTATTATTTTTTAATCCTTTTAGTACTGTCGCTAATTCCTCCTATCAAAACCTCCTATCAATTGCAACTCTATATCTTCCTGTCTCTCCAGAGAAATTGTTAAGGATTGTTCTGGGTACCCGGCTGACTGACTGTATTTCAAACAATAGGCTATACAAAAATGTGGTTCAATACTTCTTTCTAGGGCTATAATGAAAGAAAGGTTGAGGTGGCTAGGGCACGTTGTGCGGATGAAGGATGACAGATTTCCGAAGATTGTTCTTTTCGGCCAACCGTCCTAGGGCTAAACGGAAAGCAGGTTGTCCTCGTCTGGGTGGGAGGACGTCATAAAGAAAGATTTAAACTCTATATCTATATCTCCTATCTTCCTGCAACTCTATCTCGGTTAAGCAAATTCTCAAAATGTTCGGCCCATCTCTCTTTAGTTTTTTCCTTATCGCTAATTGCGGCCCCATTCCTATCTTTAACTGGGCCAAGTCCGCATTGACTACTCCCTCTAAATTTGTTAAGATGCCAGTACAATATTTTACTATTATGCCGTCTAGCTGCATCTTCCAGATCCTCGGCAATTTTATCCATAGCCTCCACTTCACACCTCCTTAGTTCATATTTTAATACTTTCTCCACTTTCTTTATATTCCTTTTGTTTTCATATGATCTATCACTAAGATAATTCTTGTACAAGTCCTTTCTCCTTTCTATTAAACATAGAGCTTTTTCACTAATATTCTTAGCTGCAGTTCTAGCTTACTTCCCTAAGACACCTTCAGCAACTTCACAAATTATTTTTCTAAAGTTATTCCAACCATCTTCCACATTATCAAATTTTAAACTCAAGTTTAGTATTCAACTGTTCCTGGAAAGTTTCTCTCAAATTCTCATCCTGGAGTCTACCAACATCATAACTTCCCGGGAGGTATTTACCCTTCCGATATTTCAGCTTTAAATTAACCCTTGACACTACTAGATGGTGATCTTTACTTTTAACATCAATAACGGCACTCCTATATACCCTAGTATCTAGTATTGATCCTGCCAGTCTTCGGTTTACTATAACATAATCAATAAGGTTTGCTGTCTTACCATCACGTGAATACCATGTTAACTTATGACCAAACACCGTATTGGTTATAACTAGTTTGTTATACCTACAAAATTGCAAAAGTCTGTATCCATTACTGTTTTCTTTTCCTACACCAAATTTACCTAGGCTAGGATACCATCTATCCTATTTCTTTTTCTGCTACCAAATCTCCCCAGTAAAAACATTCTATTTCCTGGCTGCCGGAACCTGTCTTTTTGCTCTATTTTCTGCCGACCTGGGTGTTAAAATCTCCCAGTAAAAACATCATATTTCTACCTGGGAACCTGTCTTTTTGCTCCTGTAACTGTAAGTAAAATTCATCTGAGTCACTAATATCTCCGTCAGTCGGTTTCTACAGGGGCGTATACTACTATAACTGATACCCTGAACTTTTTAGTCATAAATGAGCAATTGGTTTTTCTATTATTAATACCTTCCAGCCTAAACAAGACTTAGCAGCTTCCTTATTCATCATGAGCCCTACTCCTCACCTTAGTGCTTAAGCCGGCTTAGAACCGGACAGCAAGAAGTCCCCCCTCCATGAATGGAGGCTTTGTGCAATCCTGGCCCATCTTGGTCATAACATGGTTTTCAGCACTTGGCGATGCTCTTCTATCAACAAGAGTTGAAATCCTGCACAAACAATCTCAAGCCTATTACCTCCGACTCATTATATATTCATGCCTGCAAAATATTATGCTACTACGGGGATGCAGCCCGTAATGGATAAATCAGCTAGGAAGAGGTTTTTTCAGCCCGAAGACACCCGTCAAAAAAACCAAGCCAGAAGAATTATCCATTAGTCAGAATCCCGTGCGAACTGTATCGTCTACTAGGCTATAATTTCCTCGAGGGGCGCCACTCCTCAAGTGGGAATAGAGTTGACCGCAAGGTCCCCAGTCTTGCAGGTACCCCGAAAGGATCGAGGCAGCCCTTTGCAGAGGCCGTTGTTCATAGATCTGGATCTTACGCCCTGCCGCAGTTGTCCTCCTATAGAGGATCCTCCCACGATGGTGTTCTGCATCACCATGCAATTTAATCCATTACTGGGAGAAGGTTTGTGACTCCTGGGACTTGTGGACAAAACCAGTGGGCCCTTTTGAGTGTACATTTGAGGGGCATTCTTCCTCCTCCACCTGTATTTATGACCCCGGGCGAGGGTGCCCCAGTTCCTATTATGGACCCCCAGGGACAAGGTCCCCCCTTGGTGCGTGCCTCCTTTTGAGGTACCCTACATATCTGTAGGGTGTTCCCCTATCGCCACCTGGGGACACGCTGAATGGCCTGGGGGAGGCCAGGAACATAAAAATGAAGTTAATTAATTGTGTTTCCTTAAACATGGAGAATGATATAGTTTTCTGTATGACTTTTAAAAACATTAAATTATTATAGAGAAGTATGAATAAAGTCATACCGAAGACTTTTTGGTTTTCTTATTTAATATAACTCAACATTAGCTTGTAAAACTAATGTAAAACTAAAACTGAATTTAAAACAAAGGCTCGAATTTTTCATGCAGAAATTTTCAGGAGGTCTAGATTATTATCATCAAAGTATAAACACATACAAAGTACTGACAAAACTCTCCAAAAGTGACCCCGCGTACCTCTAGCGCCTCTAGAGGGGAAATGTTGTACTACTTAATCGCTCCGAGCCAATAAATTATGCTAAGTGTGATTCAGACGACGACCGGGTGACCGGGAAATTATCGAATATTAGCAGGTTGAAATTAAACAGTAAATCCTGCGATATGGATATGAAGGATAAGTATTGGGCTTAGAAAACTGATTATTATTAAGTGCTGCCGGCTAACAACCAGAATGAGCGTTCGATGCTTTTTCGAAGGGTGCGATATTAATCGAGAAAATGCAAAAGAAAAAGGAGTCAAATTACTTGCTGTGCCAAATAACAGGTAGGACATGAAATGTTTGAAATGTTTTTTTTTTTTTTAAACTTCAGAAAAGTTCTATTCTAGTACCATAATGAGATAGCTAAGAAATAAAAATACCATGATCTACTTAGAATTCAATGTCGTAGGCTATCAAATATAAATTTAGAAAATTCCAGAATGGCGGTATTCCTTTCATCCCCTAGATTCTATAAAACAAACTTTTCGAGGAGACGGAGGGATTCGGGATAGGGCCCGGGGCCTAGACCCGAACCCCGAGTGAGCCGAAAACTAGCAAATACTGACCTAGTCTAGGCTATAGGTTATAGGCTAATGAGAAATCTGGAAATGGGCCGTAGTTTTATATTGTTTTATTGGGTTAATTCAAGGCTGTAGCCTACTCAGTGAGAAATAGTGAGCAAACAAAAAAGATTAAGGGAAAGATTTTACAATTTAGACTCATTATAAAGACGATAAATGACCGGAAAGTCACAGCTGTATTATAGCTCAATTTCAAATACTTGGCTACTTACCCCCAAACTTATGGTCAATTTATCGGAAGGTGCAGCTTTTAATGGTAAACTCCAATATTTCGAAGTTTCAAAGCACAAAAAAGCTATGCAGAAAAAACTAGCACGTTTTAAGCCTCTCGAAATCCAAGTTTCGTCTTAGACACTATATTTTTTGTTTATTGTTTCCATTTCCTCGTAAGAAAGAGCATTCATTTGGAATTCTTTTCCCGTATTCTGCTGGTTTATGCTTTTTCTTATTGATAGTCTCTAAAAAAAAGACAAAAATGTGAAGTCTGTATCTTCTGAATTATTGGGTTTTTTTAACATCGATGATATTGGCTCTTGGTGGCCGAAATTGAATTCTCTTCAATGTAGTTTTAATTCTAATGTTCGATATGAAGCGGGGCATTACTTTTGGATAGGACTGAACTGGCACGAACAAACCAAATCTGACTACTTGTTATTTTTTTTTCTTTTTTAGAGACGGGAAGAATGGCTCAGAGCTGTGAGCCTATATTTTTTTTGCTTTCCTTCCGAAGAATATAGTGGGCCTGTATCAGCATATCCCGGCCTCCAATCAAGGAGCTTAGGGGACACACAAGAAGTAAATTTCGTACGGTTCTGAACCAAATTAAATAAAAGTAGATTCTGTCAAATACTATCAATACAATTTACGCGGCTAATTTCTTTAATCCAGTTGCCATGCAATGACAGGAAAAATAAAATACTTTCGAGATAAATTATCATATTTTCAAGTTTTGACGTCAATAACATTGAGAAAAAGGGATAGATTAGAGGAAGATGAATACAATTATAATAATCAAAGCAATTTTTCATTCGATATACGAGTATTTACGCGTAGCACTCTCAAATCGTAAATTTAGGCGTTATAAATGGGTGTCGGTAAACATCACATAAAATCTAATAGGGTAGGGTGAAACTATTTCAAAATAGAAGGCATTAATTTAAATATGCTCCGCAATAAAGCACCCTCATTTTTTCATTGTCCTAATTCTAATCACAAGCTTTATATCAGGATCCGTCTCTTTGATTCACAACACATCTGATCAAAGCATAATCACCTTCGGAACGGGTTCCGTAGGTGATTATCAAAACTATGAAACAAGTATAATCCCCTACGGAACTTGAAAAATTTAGGCACCAGGTTCGCATCGTCTCCGGAGAGGCGGACAAAGGGTCACTTTTTTGTGTGGAGAGGATAGGTTTTGTCAGTACTTGTTGTATGTGATTATACTTTGATTATCATTTATATACAGGAGCAAATAACATGCGCCTATCTTATCTGCAGTGAATAAGGAAAAACTGAGGTGGAAGTTTCCATGATATGATCACGAAGGATATTTAGATAAGCTTCATTATTTACCTAGAAATAAATTTAATGATGTCCATAAAGAATTACCGGATTCTTAAATATTAAATGATTTCCTAACGACGATCAGGCTAATGTTCATTTATCTTTTATTTCTCTTGGAAAAAAATTACCTGATTAAAGGTATTACGTGGCTGTTATTGAAGGTATTGCGTAAACTGTTATTCCTAACAGTTTAGTTTTTATTTACAACTATCTGTTCACAGAGAAGGGGATTAAAAGTTGGGTTAATATTCTTAAAATAAATTAAATCGGCAAAATGTAACTCATATTTTCATTCAATCATTAGTAAAGACATCTGACTCTTTTCTCACTTTTTCAATGATTGCAACAGCTCTACTGGAGTCGCTTTATCACATATTTTCAGTAGACGTCAGTCATCAACATACCTCCCTTTACTTTCCATGTCAGCGGCAGTATTGTTGACCATAGAAAAAAAAAAACTGGGTATAAAATAGTCCCTTGAGGAACTTCGCCAAAAACGGGCTTAGAATCTGAAACAACTTTCTAAATTTATTATTTGAAATCAATTTGATAAAAAAAAAGAAATTAACAGCCAGAATCAAATTAGATTTTATACCTTAAAGACCTTTCCCAAGGGGCAGTGGGGGGGGGGGGGGGGTTCATGTTATCTCCAAAGGCATAGCTATTGGGCCTTTCATCTATGCTGGAAAAAATGGCTATCTCAAAGTTTTGATCGGACGATTCTGGGGAAAAAGGGGTGTGAGAGGGGACCTAGGTGCCCTCCCATCTTTTTGGCTACTTAAAAAGGGCACAATAACTTTTATTTCCGTTTGAGTGGTCCCTCTCCTGGCGTTTTAGCACAATTGGTTCGATATGATCAGCCCTGGAAAAAAAAAACATGCATCCGTGATCTTTCTTTGGGCAAAAAATGCGAAATTCCTTGTTTTTACAGATGTGAGCTTGAAACCTCTACAGATAAGTTCTCTGACACACTGAATTCGATGGTTTAATTTTCACTTGGATTCTGTAACTTCTAGGGTGTGTTTCCTCTTTTTTTCAAAAGTCAGGCAAATTTTCTCAGACTCGTAACCTTTGATGGGTATCACTAAACTTATGAATCTTGTATATTTAGAATCAGCTTAATAAGCCAATTTATTTTGATATATCGATTGATATCAAAATTTAGTTTTTTTAGAGTCTCGGTTGCTATTGAGCCGTGTCGCTCCTTACTCAAAGTTCGTTACCGCGAACTGTTTGACAACGCAGACGTATATAAATCTTGGACACTGCCAAATGAACCAGGCCCAATGAAAATATTTTTTTTCTTATTGATTGATCTATAGAACTATTTATCTACTAGAAACAGCTTGCCAAAAAAAAAAGAATCTTTCGAACGATAAAGTGATTGCTGTTGAGAATTGGAAAGTAAATCAAAATTATTTTTGCTGTTCAGAAATGATTTGGGGAATAATTCCAACTCATGTCTCTTATTATGATACCCCCTTCAACATTAATTATTAAACCTATAACGAAGTTTGATGTGAAAGATTTCAATTCCTTGTTAAATTTGACAACTTTTTATTACCATTAACAATTGGCAATTTATGTCGCATAAAAAATTTCACTCACAAAAAAAAAAAAAAAAAAAAAAAAAAAAAATTTCAAAAAAAAAAAAGATTTCCTTCCCCGTTAATTGCCCGTAAGCATGAGACATTGATACAGTAGGCTATAAGAAACGAAAAGTTGATTTTCCTCCCTCACAAAACTTTCCCTGAAAGTTTCAGACTGATAACTAACCGTGAGACAAAACAGGGGAGACTGACCGAAACTAAGGCTTTCGGAATGCCCATTCTGAAAAACAAAATTCTTTTCTCATCTTTATCTGAATTCTTTTATCCTTTATTGTATTTCTAACATTAATTCTACTTTTCTCCTATTACATTGGTAGATTCTCAGTCATTGAGATTTATTTTTAGCTTCATTATTATTATTAATGTAGTCTGTTGCTACAACACGCCATACAGTATATATTGTGACTGAATGTGGACAAGTAAAACAAAAACTTGTTAAATATATTTCATTTGATTCGTAGTACTGATACAGCTCAGTTGTATTCTGTTTGGGGAAGTAGTGTCAGAGTAGTGTTGGGCGATATTTTGATTAATCGATATATCCATATTTTTACTTTCGATATTCGGTATATCGATATCGGTATTTCGGATCAGTTCTTGCTATCTCATGGATTGCTGAAGTTCGTAAACGCAAATGGTAAATAATGGGTATTTTGTATAACTTTTTTCAAAATTCAAATAATATAAAATCAAACAATAAAAATATAAACTTCGATTAGTTAAATAGATATAATAAAAAACCCGATTTGGAATTATTCGGGCTCAGGAAAAAACAGAAAAATAAACTACTGGCTATTCAAAAACTGGGTATATCGGTATTTCGGATCAGTTTTAGAAGTATCATTAATAGCACCCCCCCCCCCATCAAATTTAGAGTATGTGCGAAGAACGAAATATGTGTCCATCCTGTACCTACTTGGGATGCAGCATCCTTTACGGCCCGAACTATATTTGCTCCATTATCAGTTACTACCGCAACAACCTTGTCCTTGATCCCCCACTCAGTGGCAATATATATATATATATATATATATATATATATATATATATATATATATATATATATATATATATATATATATATATATATATATATATATATCAGGGCCGTATCCAGGATATATATATTGTTCAGGGGGGGGGGTACTATTTTTTGGACTTTTTTTCCAGGGGGGGGGTTACTATTTTTTGAATTTTTGATACTCAGTTTTCGACTAATTTTACTGATTTTTACCTAGGTTTTACTAATTTTCGACTTATTTTCGAGTCGGTCAAAAAATTTCGGGGGGGGGGTTCAAACCGGGTACCCCCCCCCCCCCCCCTGGATACGGCCCCCATATACGGATATATTATATGATATAACTAATTATATATATATTTATAGTATATAATAATATCGGGGGGGGGGGGGGGGGTATATATATATATATATATATATATATATATATATATATATATATATATATATATATATATATATATATATATATATATATATATATATATATATATATATATATATATATATATATATATATATCAAGGAGGCACACTTGTGCCTCTATAAAGAGGCGACCCACCACAATGTTAAGCGATTTCAGGTCCTAGAGGTCGCAGAGAGACGGCGGTAATTGCATTTTGCAGCCCAAGCTCAAACTAAGAAACTTGCAAAATTTCATCCTCCTCCGACTTTATCTTCATGGGTAAACTGGGCCGGAAGTTTCGACCCTCCCACCACAGCCCCCCTTTAACGTTGTCCGAATGGGCTGAAATTTAGAGGTTAAGCTCTCCTAGGGCCCGGGAGCTTATCCTCGAAATTTCAGCTCAATCCGATCACTCCTTCCCTGTTTTCAAAAAACCAAATATAGCCACTTAAATTCATCATGCCTTTTTTTTCTTAGCCACGCCTACAGGCCACAGTTGGCAACTGATCCGGGTGAATGAGGACTCATTCGAAGCAGAATTCGACCTGTTAGGGCCTTTTGATATTTTCAGTACCGAAAAAATTATCCCCCCGAATTTACATTTACGAAAAACCTCGTTTTCCTATAATAGCCCATGTTAATTTTTCCCACCACAACCCCCCTTTAACGTTGTCTGATCGGGCTGAAATTTAGAGGATAAGCTTTCCTGGGGCCTGGGAGCTTATCCTCGAAATTTCAGCTCAATCTGATCACTCCTTCCCTGTTTTCCAAAAACCAAATATCAAGTTTCGTGGGAATTTGCTTGCGTCGAAAATAGCTTCCATTTACTAAAAAACAATTACAATTGTGTCTGTTTAGTCCATCGGTTGATACTCCAGACTGTCA
This sequence comes from Artemia sinica, assembly GCA_027921565.1. Classification (NCBI taxonomy): domain Eukaryota; kingdom Metazoa; phylum Arthropoda; class Branchiopoda; order Anostraca; family Artemiidae; genus Artemia; species Artemia sinica. Next base: position 6,412,335 of record CM051256.1, read on the forward strand.
GGCGGAAAACCCGGGTTCGATTCACCGTCAGAGCACATTTTTTATATACTGAATTTAAACTTTAAAAAGAAACTCAGTTTCTTTTTTAAATTATTTGAAAAAAATTACGTTTTCTAAAGAGTTAAAGAGGCTGAGTTACAAGGTCGACCCTTAAAACGTACAGGGATTAGGAGGCACAGTTGGGGGGCTGTTAAAGAGGCTGAGTCACAAGTTCGAACCTTAAAACGTACAGGGATTAGGAGGCACCCTGTACGACGTGATTTGAGTATTCAGGAATAAAAGCCTTAACACAAGAATGTTCAAGAGCGGGGGGTTTGGGGGCGGCAGCCCCCCAACTTTAACTCCTGACACGATCAGCTAACAGTTAGTCAAGCAATAATAAGTAATAAACTGTACAAAAACGTGCAGAAATTATTTGAAAAAAAAACTACGTTTTCTAAAGAGTTAAAGAGGCTGAGTTACAAGGTCGAACCTTAAAACGTACAGGGATTAGGAGGCACAGTTGGGGGACTGCCGCCCCCCAAACCCCCCGCTTTCGCAGCCTTTAAATAAAAAAAAATTTCTTTTAACTGAAAGTAAGGAGCGACATTAAATCTTAAAACGAACAGAAATTATTCCGTATATGAAAGGGGCTGTGCCCTCCTCAACGCCTCGCTCTTTACGCTAAAGTTTTTATTGTTTAAAAAAAAGAGTTGTGAGAAAGTTGAGAGAAAGACAGGTAACTCCTTTTCCTTGACAGAATTTTTCAGACTGAGAAAATTCACCCTGTCTGATCGGCTAGTTTAGCTTTGATAACATTCAAAATCCGAACTTTTCATTATAACATCATTTGTTGTGAACTTTTCATTCTCAGTTGGTAATAATTCACATGTATCTGACTAGGGAGCCGAAGTGAATTCTTGCGAAAAAGATGCCAGGGTAAGATGTAAGATAAGGATAAATAAAATGAATTATAGAAGAAAGAATTCAAACCTGCAAAGAATATCGAAGATGTATGCTGAAAATTTGCAGAATTTTTATGTGGTGGATTTTCCGCGGGGAATATAGGGGGCTAGAGACCCCTAAAAAATATCAGTTTCGATAATACGTTTCGATATTTGGTCCGATATATCGATATCAAATATCGCTCAACACTTTGTCAGAGTCACTTTATTAATGTGTATAATGAAACAGGTGTTGGTTTTGACTCTATTTAATTATAAAACCTGATATGTGATAGAGCCATATATATCCTTTGAAGAACCAAGGAAAGTGAAAAATGAATCTTATTGTTTGAATTTGGTTAAGGACTTAAGTGCAAACTTGCACGGCCATCAATGCCTTACGGAATTAGGAAAAATTAAGAATTCAATTTTTTTTTGAAGAACCTCTATATCCAATTCTTTAGATTTTGGTGGTAGCAGGCACCAAATATAAAAAAAATGAAACGTGAGTGGAAAAAACAATAATAAAAAAAATAAAAAATTGCGGCACCAAATAGCTTAAGGAGATAGCTCTACTTTGAAGGTTTAGTTATCTTTGGAAATCAAGTAATCGTAGATGTTTGAATTTTTATGAAGGAATATCATTGTCAAATTCAACTAATTAGCTTTCTATATTTATCTTGACGGTTCAAGGTGGTGGTGCTGACGATATTATGGTACCACCCTAAAATCTTATAGAATTGCGGTTTTCAGGTAAGGATAGACGCAAGATGGGTTGTGTGTGTGTGGGGGGGGGGGTGATTTTATTTTGATGTTCTTGGTACTTTAAGATTTTGATAAGCAATTTATTAATATTTTTTCATTCAAAAATCAATGGGCTCCGTTGATTTTTGAATTAAAATCATGTTGGTTAGGTTCATCCATCCATCCTAGAGCAGAACTAAGGTAGATTGTCATGATATAAGGTAGATAGTCATTGATTTGTATACATACGGTAACATAAAAAAGAAAAGAAAAAAAGGGCTGTCTTTAAACATGTATTCTGTGAAGCTATGGATGCAGCCAATTATGTAGGTCGATTCTTAGTCATTATTATATATTTAAAACTTTGCTTATATTAAGGTTAATATTATAGCTAAAAATGGGTTTTTGAAAATTGCTGCGGCATGTGGCTCTGTGTGATATTTACTAAGTATGTTCAGAATTTTCTGACTATAGTCTAAAAATGTTACTTAGCTAAAAAAAAATTTTGTATGTAGGATTTCAGAAACATCTCAGGTTCCATAAGTGTAAAATTAACGAAAGAGGATTTGAGTTTCCAGTGTTACTGTGCATCTTTAGTAAACTTTAACAGGGTTGCCAACTTTTTGGTCCTTGAAATTTCGAAAACTAGAAGTTTTTTTTCAGTTGTATTATTGACCAAAAGACGCTTTGTGAACTTCTTTCAAAGCGGCTAATTGACATCAAATATAATGCAAACAATAACAAATTCAGATAAAAACATTCATGCAAAAGGACTTAGTGTGGAAGCACGAAACTCATATAAACAAATAAATCCCTTAATTGGATAAAACCCTTTACTTACATCTCTGGCAAAACCTGAATCCTCGAAAAAAAAAAAAAACCAGAAAAGGCACTATTTTGGTGAAAAGTGATTTTTTTTTTTTTGTGAAAAGTCAGTTCGTAAATGTACCGCTTTATGTTAATAATTTACAAAATGTGTCCTTTTTTGCCCTTTTATGTCCCCAACTTTTAAAACGTGTCACTTTTTTGCTCTTTTATGTCATTGTGTCCCGGCACATGGGAATATGTCCTTTTGACATAACATGTCCAGACGGCAACCCTGAGCGTTACTATGGCTGACTATGATTTTGCTGTGGCTGTTTTGAATCGGACTTGCGCTGTTAGTCGGTTTTTCATCTTTGGTGTACTCTGTTTATATAGCTTATGTACAAAGATAATAAGGATATGTATAAACTTTTTTTATGTTTATGGAGACAGTTATTATATTGGTAGATTCTTTGTAACTCATCATGTAATTTAAACCTTTGTAATGCTATGAATTCAGAAAAAAGCCTCTGAAAATCGTGGCGGTACCGGATAAAATAGAAAGCGTACTAAACAGCCTCAATTTTGACTCGTCAAAATCATATATAATTTAAACGTTTTACTTATCTCAAATTTTGTGTTTTCTGTTTCTAGGACTTTGATTTGGAGACTTCAGAGACCGAATGGGAACAAATATTGGAGCGTTGGAAGTTATTTTCGCCTCATGTAAATCATTTAAGTTTCCGAAAGTGTAATATAAACGAAAGAGAAATTGAGAGTTTCCTTTGCTGCTGTACTTCTTTAGTAACCCTCAGTTTGGATGACTGTAGTTATTTTAATCCGCCTGGAGGGGATTCAGTTTGTGATTTAAGAATTTAGCAAGCGTCAGTCATTTTGAAATGAAAGATAGTAAATATGCTGCACTATATGCTGCACTTATGAAATTGACGAATTTCATGCCCAATCTAGTTCACCTTTGCCTGTCACCTTGTTTCACCTTGACAGACAGTAGTCTGTCATTAGTATGACATATAATTGAACCAAAATGTTCCAACATTATTTCACTTGATCTTGGTTGCAGATATATAGACAGTTTGTCTATAGTTTGTTTATTAAAAGTACCAGATTTGAGGCTAAAATCGTTGAACCTAGTATATTTTTGAAGGATTTTGGAGAGAAAGGATTGTTGAAGCTATTGCTACTCACCAAACTGGGATAGCCCATCTAAATATCAAAACCTATATTATCTCTAGTGAAAAGTTCAATTTCCTCTGTCGCCAGCTGGAAAAGTTGATAACATTCTCTTTCAATGGTTTGGTATCCGATTCATCCCTTGGGCTGGAGTCTTTAATGCATCATAAGCAACTTAAAGCTCTTGAAATAGTTATTGACCGTCCTCCTCGTGGTATTCGTCTTAGGCAGATATGGTTCAACGAACCATTGGACATACAGTTGAATACATTTAGGACTCAGTGATATTGAAAAGGAGTGCCTCCAATTTATCACCTCGCGGCTCCTAAATTTGACATTTCTTAGTTTAACGTCATGCCCTTTGGATGACAACTTGTTTAGAGAAATAGCTTCTAATTTAGTCAATTTGGCTACTCTTAAAGTGAAAGACTGTAATATAACCGATGATGCATTGATTGGACTCCAAGATGTTGGAATTGACGTTGCCAGACCTCCGCTTAGTAATTTGAAAAGTAAGTAAAATTATATTTACCGCAGTTTACCCAAGAGGAACATAGACCAAACACAAGTTGTCTGTTATCTTATCAATTAGGCCTACTATACAAAATTTCATTTTAATTTTTTTTACATTCTCTTTGGCAAGTTCTTTATGTGGAGATTTTCCGGGGAATTATCCGGGGGCTATTTTCCGCGTGCTTTGATTTCCGGGGAAATAAATTTCCACGGAAGGGGCTTTTCTGGAGTGATCGAGAAACCGATTAGAGATTAAAGTCTTATTCAAAGGATAGAATGCTAAGGAGAGCTTTTCAGGCTCAATCGTCCGCAAGCTATTTTACGGGGAGTTCTGGTTTATTCTGACTGAAAGAAACTTTTTACCAAAGTTCAAACGCTCATTGGGGTATCAAGAGTTTATCTGTCGCTCAGGTAATGGAAATGGAACACAGTAATATTTGATGGATGCTGTCTATCTTGACTTCCAGACTTCAAGTAAAATTCAACGCCAAAAACTTGTTTTGAACTGTTCTGAAGCTCTAGTCCCCAAAAAAGTACTTGTCAAATACTTAAATATTAAAAAAGAATGTCATATGTTTCATAGTTTCCTACGATTCTCAATTAGTTTGTAGGTTATATTTTTGTACCCCCCCCCCCCCACCGTTTCTTGAAAAAAATTGATTGTTTGGAAGTACTAAAATAAGGGATCAAGTGGGAATGGTATTTCATTTTACTAACTTGCATCTGCCCTGCGTACGAGTGTTACGTCAAATTAGGGAGACAGAGCCTGTCATATTTTAATATCAAGTATTTATCTGAAAAATCAAGTAACCTGAATATATTTTTTTCCGTTAGAATACAATAACATATAAAAGAACGTCCCCCCCCCCCCCTATAATGTTTGTTCGAGTCGTAAAAACATAGCAAAAATGAATATAAACAAATTTTTTTTATGTGTTTTTTGGAGCTTTGTTTTTTGCAAAACCCTCCTTCGAAAAAAAAGTTCATTTGTAAACCCCCCCCCCTCTAAAAAAAAATTTGTATACGGCCCTGCAGACAATAGTATTTTTTCTAGGATGGCCAAAAAAAAATACTTAAAAGATATGTTTGAGCATTTTCTATTGTTATTGACGAACAATTTTTTTGTGCAAACATGAATTTATTTAGTCTTAATGATTAGACAAATAAGATATTGATATTAAAAGTTTTTTGGACGATATTAAATCGTCCGCAAGCTATTTTACGGGGAGGGGAGAATTTTCAGCGATGATGGATCTGTCTGAGGGAATTTGACGAGAGGGGGGGGGATACACTTTACGTTGGAATAAATTTCCACGGGTGAATTTTTTTGAGGGGGGGGGGGCGGGTATATTTGATAGAGTGTGAGCCAGATTTACCGCATTATTTGAAAAACGATTAGAAATTAAATTTGAAAAAAACAAGTTTTTTTTAACTGAAAGTAAAAAAAAAAAATCGATGATTTTTTTCTGGCCGTATAGAAGGGACAGTCGTAGAAATTTTTGAAGTACTGTATTTAATTTGAAAGTCTTTGTACCTCTTTATTTCCGAATTATCTTCCTAACTTTGGTCAAGAGCCACTGTCTCATCCATTGCCTAGTCACAAGTTCCCTCCGTTACTCTTTTTGCCCCAGCAGATCCCTTGGTATCCGGCATAATTTAATGTAAAGCGGCATTGAAAAAAGAGGCAAACTTCAAACTTTTGTTTGTAGGGATTTTCGTTCGTTTCAAAGCTTGATTTGCATATTCAATTTAAGTTTCACTCGTTTTAAGATTTATTTATTCGTTTATATTAGTACCTTTTGTATGTTTGTTTTTCTATGATTGTTTGTTAGTTTATGTTTGTTTTGAGTTAATTTAAAGCGGCATTGACTTAGTAGTTTTTAGACTTTTATATTGAAAAAAAGAGGCAAACTTCAAACTCTTGTTTGTAGGGATTTTCGTTCGTTTTCAAGCTTGATTTGCATATTCAATTTAAGTTTCAATCGTTTTAAGATTTATTTATTCGTTTATATTAGTACCTTTTGTATGTTTTTTTGAGTTTCATTTATGCTTCATTAGCAAAATATTTCTGTATGTTTTAAGCTTGATATGCGTATTCAATTTAAGCTTTACTCGTTTTAAAGATTTATTTATTTATTTATATTAGTGCCTGTTGTATGTTTTTTTGCTATGATTGCTTATTTAATTTCTGTTCGTTTTGGGTTTCATTTATTCTTTAATAGTGATTTCTGGTCGTTTTGAGTTTGAGTTAATGTATGTTCTGATTTTTTCTGATCTTAATTTTCGTATAGTCTACTTTTCTTTAAAAGACTTTTTTTTTGAAAGTTTTTTTTTTAATCCATTCATAAAAAAGGACAGAAAATACGGTAAAATTAAGTTGCAATTCAAATGAATATAAATTGGATTATAAACTCAACCCCTTAAAGACTCAACTAAACCCTCTCAAAACATAAACCTAACTCCCCTAAAGGCTAATGCCATTTACCATTTACTGGAAGCAGTATCTTTTAAATATTTAATTTACATTCAGTGGATTTTAACTGTCTGAATTTTATTTTTTGGTGATTGTTGGAATATTTGTAGTTTTTTTTTACAATGTTTTCTAATGAATTTCTCATTATGTTTTAATGTAATATTCTCGATCATTAATGTTGGAATACTTTTGTGTTTTTTTCATCCCTTTTCTATTTAAGAACTAAAATTTCCCATTCCAGTGTAGATTTTTTTACACAATTGGGATATCCAGTTGGAATTTTCGTTCAGCTGTAGTTTAGTACAATAATTTTAAAGATTTACCCCTCTTAGGAGGACGGGTAAATATTCGTGTATTTGCCGAACATTTGGTATGCCGGAGGGTTGAGGTCATTCTGGTCCTGTTTCTCTGGCTACCCCTGACTTATTCCGTCTTTTTGTTACAAAGATCTTTTCATGCTCTGTTCTGTTCAGCAACTATTGTATATTGCAAAATAAGTTCTGACCCTTATCTGGTGGGAAAGGCTAACTCTACAAGAAAAAAAATATTTGTCGAAGAATATAGGACACTATGGTCAAAATGAAAAATATAAACATTCCACAATTTGAGGGTTGGATATTTTTATGAAGTTCCACAACCCCCCTGTCTTTGTATCTGCTATGCAGAATCATCGTAAGAACCTGTCTTGTTTTGAATTTTAACTTGCTCTGAATATTTCATTTACGTACTTTCTCGAGTTATAAAAATAATCGACAGAACCTTGAACATTGTATGAATTAATGCTGCATAAGAATGTCTTTGTTGGTGTGGTTTAATTTTTTTTTTTCTCTTTACAGGGTTGACAGAGTTGGACCTCAGTTGCAATGAAGTGACCGATTTGTCTTTGAAGTTTGCATTCAAATCCTGTTCTTTAAAGAAGCTTAGTTTACAATCCTGTTTTGGAGTTTGTGTTTCTCTTTCTTTTCATATATATATATATATATATATATATATATATATATATATATATATATATATATATATATAATATAAATATAATATATATATATATATATATATATATATATATATATATATATATCTATATATATATATATATATATATATATATATATATATATATATATATATACATATATATATATATGTCATTATATATATATGCATTATATATAATGCGTAAAGAGCAAAAAACTGGTACTTTTAAAAATATTTGTATGTATTTTAACAGGGATTACAACAATTCAAAAACCTTGATAAAGAAAACCAAAAGTTTGAAGTAGAAATCGGTGTTAGAAAAACCTCATTACCAAATTTCTTTTCGTATAAGCATAAGTAATGTCTTTAAGACATTAAAAAAAGTTGACCAAAAATTTTTAAGTTCAGTTCAGAATCTCTAAAGTTATTATATAAACTGTAAAAAATATTTACAGTGTTTGAGCAATAATTTTAAAGTTTTAAATGAAACTAGAAAATACCTGAAAATTTTAAAATTAGTTTTTTTTTTTGCTAGATAAATCCACTCGCTACGTGATTAAGCTTACAGGTTTTTAACGAAACCAGTTATATAATGTCAGTAGGAAGTCCCAAAAAACAGAAATTTGCAATTATTACAAATGATGATTCTCTATTTTGACAAGGAATTACAACAATTCAAAAACCTCAAAAAACAAAACCAAAATTTCAAGCTTAGTACGTATGGTTGTTAGAAATCGGACAAGCTTCAATAATAATCAAATACTTTTAAAAAGACAGCAGTATGAAAAGACATCAAATTTCTCAAAGAGCAAAAAACTGGTAATGGCAAAAATATTTGTAAATATTTCAACAAGGGATTGCCACAATTCAAAGACCTTAATAAACAAAAATAAATAAGAATGCTATACGCCCCTGGGGGCGTATAGCATTCTATCCTTTGAATAAGACTTTAATCTCTAATCGGTTTCTCGATCACTCCAGAAAAGCCCCCTTCCGTGGAAATTATTTCCCGGAAATCAAAGCACGCGGAAAATAGCCCCCGGATAATTCCCCGGAAAATCTCCACATAAAGAACTTGCCAAAGAGAATGTAAAAAAATTAAAATGAAATTTTGTATAGTAGGCCCAATTGATAAGATAACAGACAACTTGTGTTTGGTCTATGTTCCTCTTGGGTAAACTGCGGTAAATATAATTTTACTTACTTTTCAAATTACTAAGCGGAGGTCTGGCAACGTCAATTCCAACATCTTGGAGTCCAATCAATGCATCATCGGTTATATTACAGTCTTTCACTTTAAGAGTAGCCAAATTGACTAAATTAGAAGCTATTTCTCTAAACAAGTTGTCATCCAAAGGGCATGACGTTAAACTAAGAAATGTCAAATTTAGGAGCCGCGAGGTGATAAATTGGAGGCACTCCTTTTCAATATCACTGAGTCCTAAATGAGTCAACTGTATGTCCAATGGTTCGTTGAACCATATCTGCCTAAGACGAATACCACGAGGAGGACGGTCAATAACTATTTCAAGAGCTTTAAGTTGCTTATGATGCATTAAAGACTCCAGCCCAAGGGATGAATCGGATACCAAACAATTGAAAGAGAATGTTATCAACTTTTCCAGCTGGCGACAGAGGAAATTGAACTTTTCACTAGAGATAATATAGGTTTTGATATTTAGATGGGCTATCCCAGTTTGGTGAGTAGCAATAGCTTCAACAATCCTTTCTCTAAATCCTTCAAAATATACTAGGTTCAACGATTTTAGCCTCAAATCTGGTACTTTTAATAAACAAACTATAGACAAACTGTCTATATATCTGCAACCAAGATCAAGTGAAATAATGTTGGAACATTTTGGTTCAATTATATGTCGTACTAATGACAGACTACTGTCTGTCAAGGTGAAACAAGGTGACAGGCAAAGGTGAACTAGATTGGGCATGAAATTCGTCAATTTCATAAGTGCAGCATATAGTGCAGCATATTTACTATCTTTCATTTCAAAATGACTGACGCTTGCTAAAATTCTTAAATCACAAACTGAATCCCCTCCAGGCGGATTAAAATAACTACAGTCATCCAAACTGATGGTTACTAAAGAAGATACAGCAGCAAAGGAAAACTCTCAATTTCTCTTTCGTTTATATTACACTTTCGGAAACTTAAATGATTTACATGAGGCGAAAATAACTTCCAACGCTCCAATATTTGTTCCCATTCGGTCTCTGAAGTCTCCAAATCAAAGTCCTAGAAACAGAAAACACAAATTTGAGATAAGTAAAACGTTTAAATTATATATGATTTTGACGAGTCAAAATTGAGGCTGTTTAGTACGCTTTCTATTTTATCCGGTACCGCCACGATTTTCAGAGGCTTTTTTCTGAATTCATAGCATTACAAAGGTTTAATTACATGATGAGTTACAAAGAATCTACCAATATAATAACTGTCTCCATAAACATAAAAAAGTTTATACATATCCTTATTATCTTTGTACATAAGCTATATAAAACAGAGTACACCAAAGATGAAAAACCGACTAACAGCGCAAGTCCGATTCAAAACAGCCACAACAGCAAAATCATAGTCAGCCATAGTAACGCTCAGGGTTGCCGTCTGGACATGTTATGTCAAAAGGACATATTCCCATGTGCCGGGACACAATGACATAAAAGAGCAAAAAGTGACACGTTTTAAAAAGTTGGGGACAAAAAGGGCAAAAAAGGACACATTTTGTAAATTATTAACATAAAGCGGTACATTTACGAACTGACTTTTCAAAAAAAATCACTTTTTCACCAAAAATAGTGCCTTTTCTGGTTTTTTTTTTTCGAGGATTCAGGTTTTGCCAGAGATGTAAGTAAAGAGTTTTATCCAAATTAAGGGATTTATTTGTTTATATGAGTTTCGTGCTTCCACACTAAGTCCTTTTGCATGAATGTTTTTATCTGAATTTGTTATTGTTTGCATTATATTTGATGTCAATTAGCCGCTTTGAAAGAAGTTCACAAAGCGTCTTTTGATCAATAATACAACTGAAAAAAAAACTTCTAGTTTTCGAAATTTCAAGGACCAAAAAGTTGGCAACCCTGTTAAAGTTTACTAAAGATGCACAGTAACACTGGAATCTCAAATCCTCTTTCGTTAATTTTACACTTATGGAACCTGAGATGTTTCTGAAATCCTACATACAAAATTTTTTTTTAGCTAAGTAACACAGAAATGTAAATTCATAGTCTTGATTGCGAATATGCTGTTTACTGACAATGTAGATCATGAAAAGGCTGTTCCACTGCCATTCGGGATCGCGAGCTTATAGTCTACATTCTGAATTTGACAAGTTTGTTCGAAAAACCATTGTGGATTTTTATGGGTTGTTTGGTGGAGTTTATAAATTTTGCTGTTCCATAGTTTTCAGTTCGACAACTCACTATTCAAATTGTTTTTCATAAACTCCTTTGTTCCACTGGTAATATTGAATCTTGTTTCGAGTGACGGGTTCGTCAGGGGAAACCCCTTTTGATCTGCTAAAAAAACTGGAGTTCCTTTTTGAGAAAAAGGTCAGACTTTACTGTTCGTAAAAGAAAATTTTATGTTTGAAATAATCAATTTTTTTTATGGCTATGATAGTTCTAAAGATTGTAGCCAGGCAAATATCTTGAAAAATAATTTGGCTAGATAGTTTCATCTTGTTCGGATTGAAAATTTTGATGTAATTTTTTTTTTTTTTAGTTTAAATTTTCTGTTTGCTATTCAAGACTGAATTTCATGGTATATAGATGCTTTTGAGGTTGTTTTGAGCTCCAAGAACTCTTTACAAAAGCACACGTTTCTTTTAGTTCTATTTGTCTGTATTGAAATTTTCCTATTCATTTCTCATTTTTTTCTATGCAACTAAGGATTGAGGGTAAAGCTCAGTAATTGGATAAACCCTAAAAAATTCTAATAAACCCAGCTCATCCTCCCTCTAACTTCAAAGAGGAATGCAAATGGAACTAGTTAGCTTGACCTACAAACAAAATTAATTGGAAGAACTTAAATTAAATATATTATTTATTTAATAATTAATTGGCTTAATTAAATTTGAATGTTAAAAAGATTTAATTTTAGTGTTTTAATTTAATTATTTTAATTCTCCTCGTATCCACCAAAATCTAATTGACTTCTAGCTAAAAAGATATGTTATTTGGGTCTAGTTCCCTCGCCTTAAGTCTAGTTCCCTAAACTTGCATTTAATTTCTATTCATATTTCTTGCGAAAAGAACAGAATTTGTTATAGTTCGTCAAATTTAAGGACCTTGGTAGAGTGTGTACCAAAAGTTTGAATTAACGCTCTGTATAGATTTTCGCCAAGGTATGACGAAATGCATAAATAGTATTCTTCATATCAATGGATGATTCCCTGGAAGCCAATGTTGAGGTTTCAAGGATAAACCTCACACATGGATATTCTGATCAAGCTTGACAAACCATCCTAGGATGTGGGACTGGAACATTTAGGGTAAAGAGGAGACAGGTCCGAAGAAAGTCTCCTCTCGCAAAAGCTTTGGTGGTAGAGTCTATCTTTTGGGGGCTCCCCAAAGCCTTTATTGAGGTTTTGAGAACTAACATACGAACTATAAATTAAGAAAATTGTATCAATAGTAAAAACTCATAAAAAAATGTCAGAAACATCAGTCTATTTAAGATTTTCCCTCAATTTTCTGTGTTTTAAATGTGGCCTAATTTGCCTTTTTTCTGCAGTGTTTGTTTTTCTTTTCTGGACTGTTCCATGAAAATCATGAGGACGAATCTGGGCTGGAAATTGAGAGTGGAGGGGGATGGGCCTTGGTGTTATCAGATTTTGCGTCTTGGATATCTTTCCCCTTAAGAAAGGGCTATATTAGCTTGGGTAGGAAAAAAATAATAAAAAAAAGCCAAGTGAACGATAATGAAACGTTTGAACAGTAATGAAAGCCATAGTAATATTTTAGAACACCCTCTGAAACGTATTTAGAAGACTTGAGTGATGTCTTGAAAGTAGCTTTTCCAGAGAATTATCGGAGCACACTTCTAAATGGAAAACAAAATCCTACAAATCTGACAATCCTGTGAAATTCTAGATAGTGTTTATAGGAAAATGTATTTCTTTTGTCTCTTTTTTTTAAGCTAAAGAATAATTGCTATTTTTTGTGGGTGGTACAAGCTAAAGACCATGATTGTTTTTTTTAATTTTTTTTTTGTGTGTGTGTGTGTGTAAACGATCGTAAGAAGGAATATTTCTCAGTCTTCAAGTGTAAGAAATTAGTATTTTTATGCCAATCAGGGCCAATCAAAACAATAATTAAAGGTTGAATAGAAACTTCAGTGAGCTAGTTAAGTTTTCGTTTTTTGGATCAGAATGCTTTGAAAGAGAAAACAGAGAGTTTACTTTCTTATAGCTCCGAGGCGAAAAAAAGCTTTTTAATTTCATTAGATTATATCTATGACGTATGCTATCCTACAGTTCTGTGTTAAACATTACTTTCAAAGAGAAACAGAGGCATTAATGTCTTTAGCTCCTTAGCGAAAAATTTAATTTCATTAGTTTATATCTATGACGTATACAATAACAGAGAGATCACTGTTCTATAGTTCTGTGACAAAAATGTTCTTTAATTTGATTGGTTTATCTATGACGTATATTGTGCTCTAATTTTTGTGACATATTTTCGCAAGTCAGTCACGTTATATCTTATCTATACTGACTCAGGAAATGTAATTTCTGGAGAGACTGTTGGCTCTCTCATGAGAAATATTAAAAAAGTAGAAAGAGCGAAAAGTTTTAGAAGCAATTTGTTGTACTTTTGTCTATTGTACTTATACAACCCCTATTTGTATTTTGAAGATCTTTGAATCTTCAAATTCAAAATCCTTTAGCTTCAAATTTTGAAGATTATTCCGTTACTTAAAGTTATTGGGCTCATTTTTGAAGGGCGATAAATCCTTGGGATTTAAATATGTAGAAGAACCTCTCAGAGTGAATTGTCTCTTCTTTTTAGCATTTGCCCACCCTGGGAAGTAGCTATTGGGTTGCTCTCATCTAGAACAGATTGTACAGGTGGCTTTATTATGGATTAAGATGGTATATTGTATAAGCTAAAAAAAAATAATTCATTGAATCTATTTTATGTATTTATTTATTTGGATGTTTTCCAGAAAGAATGATACCAAATCAAAGAATATTAGAAAAAGAAACAGCTAGCTGAAGAAGAGTTATTTTGAGATTTTCAAGACTAGATCTAGAGCTTAATCTTTGGTAAAATTCTACTTTAGCTATTTCTGACTATCTTGAAAAGGGCTTAGGTTAGGAAAATGAAACTTTCAGGATGGGTCTACAGGCTAAAGTATATCCCGGGAAGGTATTTTGAAGTACCTACCTCCACTCCTTCTCCCTCTACAGGGCCCTGACCTTTGATGACCTTTAAAAATATGTGTGTTATAAAAGTGAAACCTTGCAAAATAAATCTTCTGCTTAAATGAAGTACAACAAAATTTTTTCAGCTTCCCAACTTTGCTCAGTTCCAATTTATATTGGAACTGAGTTTTGAAAGATATGCAAATACATTTCCTAAATTTTGAAAAAAAAAACATTGATATGGCTTGAATTCTACTCAAATAACAGGAATTGCATTTTCAGATCTAAAGCCAGAGAAAAAGAAACGGATAACTGAAAATTAACGTGAAATGTTGTTTTGTCAAAATTTCAATAAGTAATAGTCCTGTCATATAGGCAAATTTCAGGACCCACTTGACGGAGGAGTGGAAGTAAATACTTCAAAATACCTTCCCGGAACATAGTTTAGTCTGTAGACCCCATCCCTGAAAGTTTCATTTTCCTAACCTAACTTCTTTCCTAGATATCCAAAAGTAGCTAAAGTAGAATTTTACCTGATCTTTTAGTACCAGGGGACCGAGCTTTGCTTGGTGAAAAGAAAAACAGTTCTTTTAATCTTTTTTCGGAAAATAACTTCAATTTTATTCTATTCGGCAAATTTTTTGCCTATTTATCCCAACAAATGTTCTTGCTTGTATTTTGTATCAAATTATTATGTTAAAATTGAAGTTGTATGTTCGGTTTTTGAATCCATGAAATTGTGAAGTGAAGTTTGGTAAACCTATACCTTTTTTAACCTTTTTACCTTTTGTTTAGTCGGCATGAGCCTTGACTAGGAATTTGGAAGGATATACAGTGTTCTCGTGATTTTCGTTTTTTTTTATATATCCGTTCATTTTTATAGATGATTGAGTTCCTTTTTCTAGATAGTGTTTAGGGAGTAGCCTATTGACCATAGCTTACGAGAAGATTGAATACATAGAATATATTTTTGGAATAAAATGTGTAGTTTATTGCTCGTATTTGACATGCTAGGGCTCAGTTCAACTTTTACATTCTTTTCTTATTAATTGGGGGGGGGGGGGGAGAGAATCAAGTTTATTAAGATACATCCTAGGTTTTTTTTTTTCATCTAACCAAATTTGAAGCCGTTCTCGTTAGGTATTTATCAGTACTGCTAATGTTAGCTTAACGCTTCTTCTTCTTGTTTGGATTAATGACGCTTTCGCATAATCTCATCACGGAAATCGAATCCCGAGCCCTACGGTTTGTTGCTACCGCTGATAAGCTTACAGCTATTGTAGTGAATCAACAGATTCTATTTCATCATACGAATTACAGAGACGTTTGTAGTAATTACATATTTATTTTTTGTATCCTATGCCAGTCAGCTCTGATTTACCCTGGGTTCTCACTTATGTGATTTTACGCAAAAGCAGCCTTTTTGTGTGGACCAACAAATTTCCTCCGTTTTTTGCTTTAAGTTTAAGCGCAATAACGGTTCAACAACTTTGATGGAATATTTCGACTGAGCTGTTGAAAATTGTATCCATTATTCTGAATGGAAAGCTTTTTAGAACCATAAATTGATAGTAACTGAGAAACTAGTCATGTTTATCAGAAGTTTTCCATTAATATTTGACAAAAACATGGGGTACGTGTCCTTTTATTCCAAGATTTTAATCCTTGGTGCCTGAGAGATTTTTTTTTATTGAAATGAGCATACAGGATAAGAATTATATTTTTGATTAAGTATAGCTAGCCTAGCCTTATGCAGGTTATCCCTTTGAAATATTGCTCTTGGCTTCTTGAACTTGATTTAGCCTATTCCTATGCATTTGCTATTTAAATATCTCTTAATATTTTTCGACATGAAAAAATTATGTTTGTCTGTTTAAATATATCGGAATATTTTTTTTTTAGCTTCAACGGGTGCAGTGAAACTATTTCTGTGTGAACATTTTTGTAATTTTCTTGCATCCACTATCCGTGAGCCATTTCTGTTGAAAAAAATCGCATCAATTGGAACTAAGGGTTAGTCTTACTATCGTCGTATCAGGCTTTGAACCAGGGTTTTGAATGTTGTTTATCCACAACATGAGTATTAAGTCTCCTCTCACCCCTTAAATTTTGATAAATACTTTTTTTTTGGGGGCGGGGGGGGGTATTTTCGTTGAAAATTGCCTGTTTTCGGTATCAGCCTTGTTGAAAAATTTGCCCTGTTTTCGCTATCCGGGTTGCAGCTAGCCTAGCAACCTAGTAAGAGACGATCACGTCCAATGTTAAGAAATATAAAAAACCCATAGTTCCTAAAAAAAGAGTCAGATCAAACAAAAACAAAACAAACCATTAGAACCGCCTTGTCCGAAACCCCTGTATAGGAAACTTTCTGTCCCTTGGTTTTGAATAAAGAAACATACGTCATAAGGGGGGTCATGTTCCTAATCTTAGCCCAAAAGTTCTCGACTTTTGGGAAAAAAAACAAATAAATTGGAATAAAAACTATCTAGTCTTGCTTTTGTAAAAAACTAGCTAGTAAAAAAAACTTGTAAAAATCTTGCTAGTAAAAAAACTAGTCTATACTTTGCCCCTATACCTGAATTTTAGAGATTTCACACCACCGCTGTCTTGTAAATCATAGTGATTGTTTGTAGCATCCCAGATGGTCCTATGTAAATATATGATTACATAAGGCCTTTTCAGCGAATCAGCATATTAAGCTGTTGCATAATTTACTATTTTCATTCAGCCTGGTAACTTATTTTCTAGAAACTTGCATCTTTATTAGAAAATGTTTGTTTGTACAAAAAAAAGTTATAAAGACTGATGATGTCAAGTAAAATTGTCTGCGTCGACTAATTTTTGACTATTGGGTTCGTAGCTGGGTCTCTCTCTGGTGCTCCAGAATTAGGGTTCGAATCTAAAAAACAATAAGAATTCAGTGTTGTCAATGCCAAGGGTTGTTGTCTGACTGGGAAGAATATTTTGTAAATACTTGTCCTTGTATTCTGAAGAGGAATGAAATATATCGCGATGGGTGAAACTCGATCAGTTCAGATGAAACTAAAGTTCGCTCAAATAAAATAAATGTTCATATGGTTGAACATTCGAATTAAATAAGCTTGATAATAGCCTAAATCTTTTCTCTCTCGTTCATTTTAGTAAGTTTTACCAAATTAAAAATAAGGCACATAGTAACATATTAGAACCTTCCTTGGAAACATAATCGTTTCGTGTTGGACATGGTTATTGCTACAAAATGGACAAATAAATAATGATGCAGATAAATAAAGAGAATAATTACTCAAAAACAATTGTTTACAAAGTTGCAGTATTTGTATTTTGGGAGTACCTGGTTAAGTCCTTGTGTGACACAGCTTTAATTTAGGAAATACATTTCCTAAATTAAAAAAAAAAACACCATTGATATGGCTTAAAATTCCACTCAAATAACAGGCATTGCATTTTCAGAACTAAATAAAGCTTATAGTGTGCTACGGACTAGAAAGATTAGCTATAGAGGATTCTACCTATCATGTTGTTTCACCCATTTTATGCACTTCGAAAGAGAAAGTTATCCACAGCAGCCACTAACCATTGAAGACACTGGTGACCCCATAGCCACATGCCTACCCCAGAAAGCGTTTTTTGGCGTGCCACGGGAGAGAAATAATTTTTAGAAGAGACTTTGACGAAGATGGGTATAAAAGGTTGGAGCGGCTGAGGTGTTGTGAGATGGTTTGGACCCCATTCCGTTAGAAGTTCCTTCCTCCGTCCCTATATCTGAAAGGAAAATCCTACTTGCGTGGCAAAATCCTAATGGCTTCAGGGTGGTCCTTTCACAAATTATCTTAACTAGAATCCAGACTGCAAATGGCGCTGGGTGGTGACCAAGAGGAATGGTGCCCCTCGAGGAAACTTATGGCCTAGTAGACAAAATAGCATCTCCACTTAATTCTGATTGGTGAATAATTTGCTTTGTTTGTTTTTGTAGGGTCTTTTGGGTGGAAAAATCCTTTTCTAGCTACGTTTTTTCTGTTATAGGCTGCCTCCCCATAATAGTATAATATTTGTAGGCATGAATATATAATGATTCTGAGCTAATAGGCTTGAGATTACTTGTTTATGGGTTCAGGATTGCACAAAGCTTTAATTCATACTAGACATCCCAGGGACTTCTTGTTCCCCGTTTTTTCTCGAGTTTATTGCTTTGTGTAGACTTGAGAATGTGTATATTAGTCCCTGTCCTGCGCTGGTTTGGGACCCATTACTTTTCCTGAGGTCACAATAATTTCAGTAGTATGAAAATTACAACTTTGATGTTTCAACGTTAAAAAAATAACTATCGTATTGACATTTTGACTGATGAATTTACTTTTTGAACTAGATTTATTAGGAGTTTCAGAAACTGGAACATGAAACTAGGCGAAATATACCAGGGATTGGAAGCATGAAACTAGATGACACAAAATTCATTTATTCAGGCAGAAAGGATGGGGTGCATGGAGAGGGAGTAAGACTAATGATGAGTAAGGGAGCTGCTAAGTTTTTTTTATGTTGGGAAGATATCATAGGCAGCGCCCTAGCGCTGCCTAAGTAAAGAACGATGTGGCCACAATGTGTTTTTTTTTCCATACCCGGGCACTTCGTATCGAAGTTGTCGTAGAAACTTCGAAAAGGGCTCATTCGATTGGAAATTGGAGTGGCTAGTGCCCTTTTTAATAGTCGAAAGTGATTGCAGGGCAACTAGCCCCCCCCCCCCCCTACGCCCATCATTCCCCCAAACACATCCAATCAAAATTTTTGAGAAAGCCATTTTGTTCAGCATAGTTGATTTCCAGATAGAAAATATGTTTTTGAGGAGAACACTCCCTTACAACCTTCAGGGTAAGGGTTTTAAGTTATGCCCTGGGGGTATATAAGGTTTTTTATAGAAGGCGTTGTCGTAGAAACTTCAAAAACAGGCTCATTCGATTGTAAATTCAAAGGGCTAGTACCCTTTTTAATATTCGAAAGTGATTGGAGGGCAACTAGCCCCTCCCCCCGCGCCCATCATTCCCAAACACATCCAATCAAAAATTTGAGATAGCCATTTTGTTCAGCGTAGTTGATTTCCAGATAGAAAATATGTTTTTGAGGAGGACACTCCCCCACAACCCTCAGGGCAAGGGTTTTAAGTTATGCCCTGGGGGCATTTAAGGTTATTATAGGTGTTGCCGTAGAAACTTCAAAACAGGCTCATTCGATTGGAAATTCAAAGGGCTAGTGACCTTTTTAATAGTCGAAAATGATTGGAGGGCAACTAGCCCCCCCTCCCCACGCCCATCATTTCCCCAAACACATCCAATCAAAGTTTTTAAGATAGCCATTTTGTTCAGCGTAGCTGATTTCCAGACAGAAAATATGTTTTTTGAGGAGGACACTCCCCAAAAACCCTCAGGGCAAGGGTTTTAAGTTATGCCCTGGGGCACATAAGGATTTTATAGAAGGCGTTGTCGTAAAAACTTCAAAAAAGGCTCATTCGATTGGAAATTCAAAGGGCAAGTGCCCTTTTTAATAGTCGAAAGTGATTGGAGGACAACTAGCCCTTCCACGCCCATCATTCCCCCAAACACATCCAATCAAAATTTTGAGGTAGCCATTTTGTTCAGCGTAGTTGATTTCCAGATAGAAAAATATGTTTTTGAGGAGGACACTCCCCCACAACCCCTCAGGGCAAGGGTTTTAAGTTATACCCTGGGGCATATAAGGTTTTTACAGAAGGCGTTGTCATAGGAAATTCAGAGGGCTAGTGCCCTTTTTATAGTCGAAAGTGATTTGAGGGCAACTAACCCCTTCTCACGCCCACCTTTTTCCCAAATAAATCCAATCAAAATTTTGAGACAGCCATTTTATTAAACGTAGTTTTAAGTTCTGGAAATTAGGTCTTTGAGGATGACAACTCCCCCACAGCCCTCAGGGCAAGGGTTGTAAGTTATGCCCTGGGGGCATATAAGGTTTTGTATGGACAACGTTGTCGTAGAAACTTCAGAAAGGACTCATTCGATTGGAAATTTAAATGGCTAGTTCCTTTTTTAATAGTCGAAAGTGATTCTAAGGCAACTGACACCCCTTCCACGCCTACCATTTCCTCAAAACACATCCAATCAAAATTTTGATATAGCGATTTTGTTCAACGTAGTTGAAGGTTTTGGAAATTATATGTTTGTGCAGGACACTCCAACCACAGTCTTCAGGGGCAAGGGTTATACGTTATGCCCTGGGGGCATTATGCCCTTATGGAAGGAATTCTCGTATAAACTTCAGAGAGGGCTAGTTTGACTGGAAAAACTTGAAAGTTCTAGTTCACTTTTTAAGCGTCAAAATATATTGGAGGGTAACCAGCTTCCCCCTACCCCCAAAAAAAAAAAATCTTTTTTCCCTAATGCATCCAATAAAAATTTTAAGATAGCTATTTTGTTAAGAATAGTTCTAAGATCATATAACAAAAATTCCGGTATCGACACAACCCACCAGGGCCCGGGGGCAGGGCGTTGTAAGTTATGCCCTGGGGGCATATACGGGTCTTCTGGAAGGGATTCTCGTATTAATTTCAAAGAGGGATCATTTGATTGGAATTTGACGCAAAAAAAAAAAAACGAAAGTTCTAGTTCACTCTTTAAGAGTCAAAAGAGATTGGAGGGCAGCTAGACCCCCCCCCCCCTTCTCCACGCCCTTTTTTCTCAAAACCCATCTGATAAGAACTTTGAGATAGTTTTTTTTAAATAGATCAATGACCATATAACGAAAACTCAGGGGTCAACACAGCCCCCCAGGGCCCAATGGCAGGTGTTGTAAGTTATGCCCTGGGGGAATATATGGTTCATATTGAAGGGATGCTCGTAAAAAATTCAGAGATGGCTCATTTGATTGGAAATTGAAAGTTTCTAGTTAAGTTTTTCAGAGTCAAAAGAGATTGGAGGGTACCTAGCCCCCCTACGCCCCTTTTTCCCCAAATACATCCAATAAAAATTTTGAGATAGCCATTAAGTTATAAATTTCTCAAAAGTCAGATAACAAAATTTCAGGTGTCGTCACAACCCCCCCCAGGGCCCGGGGGCAGGCGTTGTAAGTTATGCCCTTGGGCATATATTTTTCGTATGAAAGGGATGCTTGTATAAACTTCAGGGAGGGCTCATTTGATTGGATATTGAAAGTTCGAGCTCACTTTTTATTAGTCAAAAGAGATCCGAGGGCAGCTAGCCCCCCCCCCCCCACGCCTTCTTTTTTCAAATTTTGATGAAATTGAATCTGATGAAAATTTTGAGATAGACATCTTGTTAAAAGTAGTTCAAAGGTCGGATAAGAAAAAATCCGTGTGTCAATAGAACCCCCCAAGGCACAGTGGAAGGCGTTCTAAGTTATGCCCTAAGGGCATGTATGGTTCTTATGAAAGGGATGGTCGTATAAACTTCATAGAGGGCTTATTTGATTAGAAATTGAAAGTTCTAGTTCACATTTTATGAGTCAAGAGAGTTAAACTAGCCCCCCTCATGTTCTTTCTTCCCAAACCCGTCCGCTATAAATTTTGAGATAGCCAGTGTTTTGAAAATTGTTCAAAATTAGATAACACACCCCCCCCCCCCCTAGAGCCCGGGGATAGGCGTATTAAGTGTTGTCCTGGGGGCGTATATGGTTCTTATGAAAGGGATGCTCGTATAAACTTCACAGGGGGCTCATTGGAAATTGAAAGTTCTAGTTCAATTTTTAAGAGTCAAAATATATCCGAGGGCAACTAGGCCTCCCCCCACACACCCTTTTTCCCCAAGCCCATCCGATAAAAATTTTATAATTGCCATTTCATTAAAAATAGTTCAAAGGTCGGATGAGAAATATTCCTGTGTCGACGGAACCCGCCAGGGCCAGGAGGCAGGCGTTATGAGTAATGCTCTAGGGGCATATATAGTTTCTTATTGAAGGGATGCTCGTATAAACTTCGGAGAGGGCTCATTTGATTGGAAATTGAAAGCTCTTGTTCACTTTTTAAGAGTTAAAAGAGATCGGAGGGCAACTAGCCCCCCCCCCCCTCCTCCACGCCCTAAATGCATCAGATACAAATTTTGAGGTAGACATTTTGTTAAAAATAGTTCGAAGTTCTGATAAAAAAAAACTCCGGTGTCGACACAGCTCCCCAGGGCCCGGGGGTAGGCGTTGTAAGTTATACCTTGGGGGCATATATGGTTGTTATGGAAGGGATACTCGTATAAAATTCCTAGAGTGCTCATTTGATTGGAAATTGAAAGTTTTAGTTCACTTTTTAAGAGTCAAAAGTGATTGGAGGGCAGCTAGCCTCCCCCCACACTCCATTAATTTTTTTCCCAGAGGCACTTCATATAGAAGGGGTCGTCGTATGAACTTCAAAGGGGGCTCATTTGATTGGAAACCGAGAGTTCTAGTGCCCTTTTGAAGAGTCAAAAGTGATCAGAGGGCAACTGCCCCCCACCCCCAAGCCCTTTTTCCCCAAATATATCTGATAAAAAATTGGAGGTAGCCATTTTGTTAAAAATAGTTCAAAGATCACATAAAAAAAACTCCTTTACGTATGGTCATTTCGTTAAAATTAATTCAAAGATCAGATAAGAAAAACTTCTATGTCGACACAACCCTCCCCCCCCCCCCACCAGGGCTGGGGCAGGCGTTGTAAGATTGCTCTGGGGGCATATATGGTTCTTATGGAAGATATGCTCGTATAAACTTCACAGAGTTTTCATTTGAATGGAAATTAAAAGTTGTAGTTCATTTTCTCAGAGCGAAAAAAGATCAGAGAGCAACTAGCCCCTCCCGCCCTCCACGTCTTTGGGTGTATCGGATGTATAAACCCATCCGATAAAATTTCCAGGTGACTATTTTTTTATCAGGTATTAAAACTCCAGGGTCGACACAATCCTCCAGGGCCCAGGGATAGGCGTTGTAAGTTATACTCTGGGGATATATATGGTTCTTATAGAAGGGATACTCGTATAAAGTTCAGAGAGGGCTCATTTGACTGAAAATAGAAAGTTCTAGTTCACTTTTAAATAGTCAAAAGAGACCGAAGCTTAATCTAGTCCCCCCACGCCCTTTTTCCCCAAACCCATCCGATAAAAATTTTGAGATAGTAATTTTGCTAAAAAGCGTTCAAACATCAGATAATAAAAATTCCGAGGTTGACACAAACCCATTTTTTCACTTTGATATTGTTACTTTGATATCAGTTTTGATACTTTGATGAATATTTGATTTTTTTTAAGTTTGATTTTGAAATAAGGAATTTTTAAAAAATTGAAATTTTTTGCAATCAAAAAACTAACAAAAATTAATTAAAAAAAAACTTTCCGAAAAATGCAAACAAACATAAAATAGATATTAATGTAAATTAATAAAAAAAATCTTAAAACGAGTGAAACTTAAATTGAATATGCAAATAAAGCTTGAAACGAACAAAAATCACCACAAACAAGAGTTTGGGTATGACCTCCTTCTCTCATTGTAAAAGTTTGAAACCTACTGCGTCATTGGCGTTTTACTGAAAACTATATGCGTCTTGAACAGTCTTAGAAAGTATAAACAACATCAAATTGAATATTTGATGTATAATGATATTAATTTTTTAAAGATTCATCAGTTCAAGAATTTATTTCGCTGTAATTGTATATTTATTTTCAATACTGTAAGAACTGGAAAAGAAATAGTTGTAATATAATCCGTTTTCAGTTAAGTGCCAATGACGCAGTAGGCTTTTGGTTTTTATTTAGTTAGGAAAGGAGGCAGTATCCAAACACTTTTTTGTAGGGAAACTATATTGTTCTTTAACAACTTTAAAAAGAGCAAATAAATTAAACTGAATATTTGATGTATAATGATATTAATTGCTGAAAGCTCATCAGTTCAAAATGTTACTATAATTATAATTTGGGGAAGATATGGTTCTCTACTCCTCCTTTGACTTTCTCTTGCCCATATTTGATTTTTGATAATGTTTACTTTAACCAGCAGGTTGAGGGAACTTGAAAGGAGCCTACTGGATGTGTGTTGATTGATAAATGGTGTTCTGCATCGGGACTATGATGTAAGTGAGAATGTTGGATGTTTGGATTCCCGGTATGCTTTTTTGTGTGAAGTTTGTGATTGGAAGAATATGAGAGAAATGAAAGTCTACCACAAGAACCGTCAAGGGATAAACACATCATAAGAGTTGCTTGATGAGCTATGTCTTGAAACAGAGCCGCATATCCTGGCCCTAACGGAAACTTGGCTTAAGGATTATAGTTCTACTTTATTAGAAATAGAAGGTTATAATATGTATGTGCAAAATAGGGTACTACACCAACGTGGTGGTTTAGCTGTATTTATAAAAAGTGGTTTTAGTGTACAGATTAGGTCGGATTTATCGGTTAATTATGAAATGAAATTTGAGTCTATGGTTCTTGATGTGAGTAATGCAAATAATAAGTTTATGGTTGTAGTAATTTACAGACCACCTTCAGGTAATGTTGAGGAGTTTATCCAACTGACTGATGAATTTTTGGAAAAAGTTACCAAGTTCAAGAATACCATGTTTTATGTGTGGGGATTTTAATATTGATTTAAATACGGTTGATTGGAATAGTAAGGTAAGACATTTTGTTAACACAATGTTAAGTTTTGGTTTTTATCCTGCAATTAACATATGCACACGAGTGAAAGAAACTTCAGAGTCTATAATTGATAATATTTTTGTAAATATCAATTATTTATGCCCACAGTAGTTATTAATAGTGTATCTGACCATTTTGGGGTTGCAATATCTGTACCTGGAACGTTTGGTCCAAAACCCAAGAATAAAAGAGTGCCAAAGATGCCTTTTGTGGATGGAAATGTGCTTTTGAAGTTTAAGCGGAAGCTTAAAAGTGCAGATTTTGAGTTTCTTCAGGGTATTACAGGTATTGATACCAAATTTGGTAAATGGTATGAAAAAATTAAATTACTATTTCAATAGTGTTTGGAGTTTTAAAGAGACAAAGCAAAGATATAAGTTGCCAATTAAACCTTGGATTACAAAAGGATTACTAGCCTCAATGGAAAAAAGGCAAGTGATGTATAAAAGGTGCGCAACTGAAGGTTCAGCATCTGATAAAGAACAATATAAAGAATTTAATAGAAAGTTAAAAAGTCTTTTAAGAAAAGCAAAAATGGATTACTATGCACAGAAATTTAAAGATTATGAAGGAAGCCCGGCTAAAACTTGGCAACTGATTAAGTCGGTAATAAGCCCAAATAGTGAACCCTAGTAATTTGTCGTGGGAGTCTGATAGTGGTGTAGCCAATAAATTATGTACCCACTTTTCAGAAGTAGGGCTAAGAATATCGACATATGTGGAATGCATAAATGGTGATGATACATACCAGAATGTTCTTTCTGAAGCAAGTGATACAACCATTTATCTTCAACCAGTGAGATCGCGTGAACTTGAGGATATCTTAAAAAGTATGAAAAAATCGGCAGCTGGAATGGACTTTATAACCTTTCAAATAGTTCAAAAAATTTACCCAATTATGTATAGTCATCTGTTGTACCTTTGTAATCAATGTCTTGAATTTGGAGTGTACCCTAATTGCTTGAAAAGTGCTTTGGTTATTCCTCTGTATAAAGGAGGTGATAAGGAAGATATGAACAACTACAGTCCGATATTTCTACTTCCAGTGATTCCTCGTATTTTTGAGAAATTGATTTAAAGACGGCTGATGGATTATTTTGAAAAAAGATGTTTTTTGTGCCACAGGGTCTGTGTTGGGTCCCCTATTTTTTATTGTGTACATTAATGATCTAAATGGATGACTCAAACAACTGTCAACTCCAAGGTACACTGATGGCCCAGTACGAGCAATACTTCCAAGTTTTGCTGATGATACTCAAATTTTTTTTTTTTTTTTTTTTTTTTTTTTTGTTACAATGGCTGCGAAAACAGAAGCGGATTTGAAAAATGGCATGAAACAAGGAATGGTGATAATCGAGAGGTGGATGCGAGTGAACAAACTGCTTGTTAATCAGAAGAAAACAATGTTCATGTTATATGGCAGAAGTGCGTGGAGAATTTAGGGCGTGGAGGAGGGGGGGGGCTAGTTGCCCTCCGATCTCTTTTAACTCTTAAAAAGTGAACAAGAGCTTTCAATTTCCAATCAAATGAGCCCTCTCCGAAGTTTATACGAGCATCCCTTCAATAAGAACTATATATGCCCCTAGAGCATTACTCATAACGCCTGCCTCCTGGCCCTGGCGGGTTCCGTCGACACAGGAATATTTCTCATCCGACCTTTGAACTATTTTTAATGAAATGGCAATTATAAAATTTTTATCGGATGTGCTTGGGGAAAAAGGGTGTGTGGGGGGAGGCCTAGTTGCCCTCGGATATATTTTGACTCTTAAAAATTGAACTAGAACTTTCAATTTCCAATCAAATGAGCCCCCTGTGAAGTTTATACGAGCATCCCTTTCATAAGAACCATATACGCCCCAGGACAACACTTAATACGCCTATCCCCGGGCTCTAGGGGGGGGTTGTTATCTAATTTTGAACAATTTTCAAAACACTGGCTATCTCAAAATTTATAGCGGGCGGGTTTGGGGAAAAAAGAACATGGGGGGGGGCTAGTCTAACTCTCTTGACTCATAAAATGTGAACTAGAACTTTCAATTTCTAATCAAATAAGCCCTCTATGAAGTTTATACGACCATCCCTTTCATAAGAACCATACATGCCCTCAGGGCATAACTTAGAACGCCTTCCACTGTGCCCTGGGGGGTTCTATTGACACCGGATTTTTTTCTTATCCGACCTTTGAACTACTTTTAACAAGATGTCTATCTCAAAATTTTCATCAGATTCAATTTCATCAAAATTTGAAAAAGAAGGCGTGGGGGGGGGCTAGCTGCCCTCGGATCTCTTTTGACTAATAAAAAGTGAGCTCGAACTTTCAATATCCAATCAAATGAGCCCTCCCTGAAGTTTATACAAGCATCCCTTTCATACGAAAAATATATGCCCAAGGGCATGCCCAAGGGGAAGGATGGGCGTGGGGGGGGGCTAGTTGTCCTCCAATAACTTTCGACTATTAAAAAGGGCACTAGCTACTCTACACTAGCAACATTAAAAAGGGCACTACGATTAATAGTCGAAAGTTATTGGAGGGCAACTAGCCCCCCCCCCCCCACGCCCATCCTTCCCCCTGACACATCCAATCAAAATTTCGAGATAGCCATTTGTTAAGCGTAGTTGATTTCCAGATAGAAAATAGATTTTTGAGGAGGACACTCCCCCCCAACCCTCAGGACAAGGGTTTTAAGTTATGCCCTGGGGGCACATAATGTTTTTATAGAAGGCGTTGTCGTAGAAACTTCAAAACAGGCTCATTCAATAGGAAATTGGAGTGGCTAGTGCCCTTGTTAATAGCCGACAGTGATTGTAGGGCAACTAGCCCCGCCCCCACCCATCATTCCCCCAAACACATCCAATCAAAATTAGAGATAGCCATTTTGTTCAACGTAGTTGATTTCCAGATAGAAAATATGTTTTTAAGAAGGACTCAGGGCAAGTGTTTTAAGTTATGCCCTGGGGTCATAAAATGTTATTATGGAAGGCGTTGTCGTAGAAACTTCAAAACAGGCTCATTCGATTGGAAATTCAAAGAGCTAGTGCCCTTTGTAGTAGTTGAAAGTGATTGGAGGGCAACTAGCCTCTCCCCCATGCCCATCAATTCCCCAAAACACATCCAATCAAAATTTGAGATAGTCATTTTGTTCAGCGTAGTTGATTTCCAGATAGAAAATATGTTTTTGAGGAGAACACTCCCCCCCAGCCCTTAGGGCAAGGGTTTTAAGTTATGCCCTGGGGGCATATAAGGTTTTTAAAGATAGCGTTGTGGTAGAAACTTCAAAAAAAGCTCATTCGATTGGAAATTCAAAGGGCTAGTGCCCTTTTTAAAATTCAAAAGTGGTTGGACGGCAACTAGCCCCCTCCCCCCCCCCACACACACACACCCATCATCCTCCAAAAACACATCCAATAAAATTTTGAGATAGCTATTTTGTTCAGCGTAGTTGATTTTCAGATAGAAAACATATTTTTGAGGAGGACACTCCCCCACAACCCTCAGGGCAAGGATTATAAGTTATGCCCTCGAGGCATATAAGGTTTTTATTGAAATCTTTGTCGTAGAAAATAGAAAAAGGGCTCATTCGATTTGAAATTCAAAGGGCTAGCACACTTTTTATAGTCGAAAGAGATTTGGGAGCAACTAAACCACCTCTCACGCCCACCTTTTCCCCAAACATACCCAATCAACATTTTAGATATCCATTTTATTCAACGTAGTTGAAAGTTTTGGAAATTAGGCCTTTAAGGATGACAATCCCTCCCCCACAGCCCAGAAAGCAAGGGTTGCAAGTTATGCCCTGGGGGCATATAAAGTTTTTTATTGAAAGCGTTGTCGTAGAAACTTCAAAAACGGCTCATTCAATCGGAAATTCAAAAGGCTAGTGCCTTTTTTAATAGTTGAAGTGATTGGATAGCGACTAACGCCCCTCTCACGTCCACCCTTTTCCCAAACACATCGAACTAAAATTTTGAGATATTCAATTTGTTCAGCGTAGTTGAAAGTTCTCGAAATTAGGTCTTTTAGGATGATACCCCCTCAGAGCTCTCAGTGCAAGGGTTGTAAGTTATGCCCTTGGGCATATATTTTTCGTATGAAAGGGATGCTTGTATAAACTTCAGGGAGGGCTCATTTGATTGGATATTGAAAGTTCGAGCTCACTTTTTATTAGTCAAAAGAGATCCGAGGGCAGCTAGCCCCCCCCCCCCCACGCCTTCTTTTTCAAATTTTGATGAAATTGAATCTGATGAAATTTTGAGATAGACATCTTGTTAAAAGTAGTTCAAAGGTCGGATAAGAAAAAATCCGGTGTCAATAGAACCCCCCAGGGCACAGTGGAAGGCGTTCTAAGTTATGCCCTGAGGGCATGTATGGTTCTTATGAAAGGGATGGTCGTATAAACTTCATAGAGGGCTTATTTGATTAGAAATTGAAAGTTCTAGTTCACATTTTATGAGTCAAGAGAGTTAAACTAGCCCCCCCCCCATGTTCTTTTTTCCCCAAACCCCGCCCGCTATAAATTTTGAGATAGCCAGTGTTTTTGAAAATTGTTCAAAATTAGATAACAACCCCCCCCCCCCCTAGAGCCCGGGGATAGGCGTATTAAGTGTTGTCCGGGGGGCGTATATGGTTCTTATGAAAGGGATACTCGTATAAACTTCACAGGGGGCTAATTTGATTGGAAATTGAAAGTTCTAGTTCAATTTTTAAGAGTCAAAATATATCCGAGGGCAACTAGGCCTCCCCCCACACACCCTTTTTCCCCAAGCACATCCGATAAAAATTTTATAATTGCCATTTCATTAAAAATAGTTCAAAGGTCGGATGAGAAATATTCCTGTGTCGACGGAACCCGCCAGGGCCAGGAGGCAGGCGTTATGAGTAATGCTCTAGGGGCATATATAGTTCTTATTGAAGGGATG
Organism: Artemia sinica; assembly: GCA_027921565.1. Lineage (NCBI taxonomy): Eukaryota > Metazoa > Arthropoda > Branchiopoda > Anostraca > Artemiidae > Artemia > Artemia sinica. Next base: position 6,441,892 of record CM051256.1, read on the forward strand.
CTCGTATAAACTTCGGAGAGGGCTCATTTGATTGGAAATTGAAAGCTCTTGTTCATTTTTTTAAGAGTTAAAAGAGATCGGAGGGCAACTAGCCCCCCCCCACCCTCCTCCACGCCCTAAATTCTCCACGCACTTCTGCCATATAACATGAACATTGTTTTCTTCTGATTAACAAGCAGTTTGTTCACTCGCATCCACCTCTCGATTATCACCATTCCTTGTTTCATGCCATTTTTCAAATCCGCTTCTGTTTTCGCAGCCATTGTAAATTGAGTATCATCAGCAAAACTTGGAAGTATTGCTCGTACTGGGCCATCAGTGTACCTTGGAGTTGACAGTTGTTTGAGTCATCCATTTAGATCATTAATGTACACAATAAAAAATAGGGGACCCAACACAGACCCCTGTGGCACAAAAAACATCTTTTTTCAAAATAATCCATCAGCCGTCTTTAAATCAATTTCTCAAAAATACGAGGAATCACTGGAAGTAGAAATATCGGACTGTAGTTGTTCATATCTTCCTTATCACCTCCTTTATACAGAGGAATAACCAAAGCACTTTTCAAGCAATTAGGGTACACTCCAAATTCAAGACATTGATTACAAAGGTACAACAGATGACTATACATAATTGGGTAAATTTTTTGAACTATTTGAAAGGTTATAAAGTCCATTCCAGCTGCCGATTTTTTCATACTTTTTAAGATATCCTCAAGTTCACGCGATCTCACTGGTTGAAGATAAATGGTTGTATCATTTGCTTCAGAAAGAACATTCTGGTATGTATCATCACCATTTATGCATTCCACATATGTCGATATTCTTAGCCCTACTTCTGAAAAGTGGGTACATAATTTATTGGCTACACCACTATCAGACTCCCACGACAAATTACTAGGGTTCACTATTTGGGCTTATTACCGACTTAATCAGTTGCCAAGTTTTAGCCGGGCTTCCTTCATAATCTTTAAATTTCTGTGCATAGTAATCCATTTTTGCTTTTCTTAAAAGACTTTTTAACTTTCTATTAAATTCTTTATATTGTTCTTTATCAGATGCTGAACCTTCAGTTGCGCACCTTTTATACATCACTTGCCTTTTTTCCATTGAGGCTAGTAATCCTTTTGTAATCCAAGGTTTAATTGGCAACTTATATCTTTGCTTTGTCTCTTTAAACTCCAAACACTATTGAAATAGTAATTTAATTTTTTCATACCATTTACCAAATTTGGTATCAATACCTGTAATACCCTGAAGAAACTCAAAATCTGCACTTTTAAGCTTCCGCTTAAACTTCAAAAGCACATTTCCATCCACAAAAGGCATCTTTGGCACTCTTTTATTCTTGGGTTTTGGACCAAACGTTCCAGGTACAGATATTGCAACCCCAAAATGGTCAGATACACTATTAATAACTACTGTGGGGCATAAATAATATTGATATTACAAAAATATTATCAATTATAGACTCTGAAGTTTCTTTCACTCGTGTGCATATGTTAATTGCAGGATAAAAACCAAAACTTAACATTGTGTTAACAAAATGTCTTACCTTACTATTCCAATCAACCGTATTTAAATCAATATTAAAATCCCCACACATAAAACATGGTATTCTTGAACTTGGTAACTTTTTCCAAAAATTCATCAGTCAGTTGGATAAACTCCTCAACATTACCTGAAGGTGGTCTGTAAATTACTACAACCATAAACTTATTATTTGCATTACTCACATCAAGAACCATAGACTCAAATTTCATTTCATAATTAACCGATAAATCCGACCTAATCTGTACACTAAAACCACTTTTTATAAATACAGCTAAACCACCACGTTGGTGTAGTACCCTATTTTGCACATACATATTATAACCTTCTATTTCTAATAAAGTAGAACTATAATCCTTAAGCCAAGTTTCCGTTAGGGCCAGGATATGCGGCTCTGTTTCAAGACATAGCTCATCAAGCAACTCTTATGATGTGTTTATCCCTTGACGGTTCTTGTGGTAGACTTTCATTTCTCTCATATTCTTCCAATCACAAACTTCACACAAAAAAGCATACCGGGAATCCAAACATCCAACATTCTCACTTACATCATAGTCCCGATGCAGAACACCATTTATCAATCAACACACATCCAGTAGGCTCCTTTCAAGTTCCCTCAACCTGCTGGTTAAAGTAAACATTATCAAAAATCAAATATGGGCAAGAGAAAGTCAAAGGAGGAGTAGAGAACCATATCTTCCCCAAATTATAATTATAGTAACATTTTGAACTGATGAGCTTTCAGCAATTAATATCATTATACATCAAATATTCAGTTTAATTTATTTGCTCTTTTTAAAATTGTTAAAGAACAATATAGTTTCCCTACAAAAAAGTGTTTGGATACTGCCTCCTTTCCTAACTAAATAAAAACCAAAAAGCCTACTGCGTCATTGGCACTTAACTGAAAACGGATTATATTACAACTATTTCTTTTCCAGTTCTTACAGTATTGAAAATAAATATACAATTACAGCGAAATAAATTCTTGAACTGATGAATCTTTAAAAAATAATATCATTATACATCAAATATTCAATTTGATGTTGTTTATACTTTCTAAGACTGTTCAAGACGCATATAGTTTTCAGTAAAACGCCAATGACGCAGTAGGTTTCAAACTTTTACAATGAGAGAAGGAGGTCATACCCAAACTCTTGTTTGTGGTGATTTTTGTTCGTTTCAAGCTTTATTTGCATATTCAATTTAAGTTTCACTCGTTTTAAGATTTTTTTTATTAATTTACATTAATATCTATTTTATGTTTGTTTGCATTGATTGTTTATTTAATTTCTGTTCGTTTTAAGTTTCATTTATATTTCAATAGGAATTTTTTTTTTCGTTTTAAGCTTGATATTCATATTCAATCTAAGCATTACTCGCTTTAAGATCTATTTATTCATTTATATTATTACTCGTTGTATGTTTTTGCTATGATTGTTTATTTAATTTCTGTTCGTTTTGGGTTTCATTCATTCTTTAATAGTAATTTCTGGTCGTTTTGAGTTTGAATTTTAAAAATGTATTTGTATCTGCTGAGCTTAAGTTTAAAATGTCCTTTACTTTTCTTTGAAAAACTTATTTTTCGGAAAGTTTTTTTTTAAATTAATTTTTGTTCATTTTTGATTGCAAAAAATTTCAATTTTTTAAAAATTCCTTATTTCAAAATCAAACTTAAAAAAAAAAAAATCAAATATTCATCAAAGTATCAAAACTGATATCAAAGTAACAATATCAAAGTGAAAAAAATGGGTTTGTGTCAACCTCGGAGTTTTTATTATCTGATGTTTGAACACTTTTTAGCAAAATTACTATCTCAAAATTTTTATCGGATGGGTTTGGGGAAAAAGGGCGTGGGGGGACTAGATTAAGCTTCGGTCTCTTTTGACTATTTAAAAGTGAACTAGAACTTTCTATTTTCAATCAAATGAGCCCTCTCTGAACTTTATACGAGTATCCCTTCTATAAGAACCATATATATCCCCAGAGTATAACTTACAACGCCTATCCCTGGGCCCTGGGAGATTGTGTCGACCCTGGAGTTTTATACCTGATAAAAAAATAGTCACCTGGAAATTTTATCGGATGGGTTTATACATCCGATACACCCAAAGACGTGGAGGGCGGGAGGGGCTAGTTGCCCTCTGATCTTTTTTCGCTCTGAGAAAATGAACTACAACTTTTAATTTCCATTCAAATGAAAACTCTGTGAAGTTTATACGAGCATATCTTCCATAAGAACCATATATGCCCCAGAGCAATCTTACAACGCCTGCCCCAGCCCTGGTGGGGGGGGGGAGGGTTGTGTCGACATAGAAGTTTTTCTTATCTGATCTTTGAATTAATTTTAACGAAATGACCATACGTAAAGGAGTTTTTTTTTATGTGATCTTTGAACTATTTTTAACAAAATGGCTACCTCCAATTTTTTATCAGATATATTTGGGGAAAAAGGGCTTGGGGGTGGGGGCAGTTGCCCTCTGATCACTTTTGACTCTTCAAAAGGGCACTAGAACTCTCGGTTTCCAATCAAATGAGCCCCCTTTGAAGTTCATACGACGACCCCTTCTATATGAAGTGCCTCTGGGAAAAAAATTAATGGAGTGTGGGGGGAGGCTAGCTGACCTCCAATCACTTTTGACTCTTAAAAAGTGAACTAAAACTTTCAATTTCCAATCAAATGAGCACTCTAGGAATTTTATACGAGTATCCCTTCCATAACAACCATATATGCCCCCAAGGTATAACTTACAACGCCTACCCCGGGCCCTGGGGAGCTGTGTCGACACCGGAGTTTTTTTGTTATCAGAACTTCGAACTATTTTTAACAAAATGTCTACCTCAAAATTTGTATCTGATGCATTTAGGGCGTGGAGGAGGGGGGGGGCTAGTTGCCCTCCGATCTCTTTTAACCCTTAAAAAGTGAACAAGAGCTTTCAATTTCCAATCAAATGAGCCCTCTCCGAAGTTTATACGAGCATCCCTTCAATAAGAACTATATATGCCCCTAGAGCATTACTCATAACGCCTGCCTCCTGGCCCTGGCGGGTTCCGTCGACACAGGAATATTTCTCATCCGACCTTTGAACTATTTTTAATGAAATGGCAATTATAAAATTTTTATCGGATGGGCTTGGGGAAAAAGGGTGTGTGGGGGGAGGCCTAGTTGCCCTCGGATATATTTTGACTCTTAAAAATTGAACTAGAACTTTCAATTTCCAATGAGCCCCCTGTGAAGTTTATACGAGCATCCCTTTCATAAGAACCATATACGCCCCCAGGACAACACTTAATACGCCTATCCCGGGCTCTAGGGGGGGGGGTTTGTTATCTAATTTTGAACAATTTTCAAAACACTGGCTATCTCAAAATTTATAGCGGACGGGTTTGGGGAAGAAAGAACATGAGGGGGGCTAGTTTAACTCTCTTGACTCATAAAATGTGAACTAGAACTTTCAATTTCTAATCAAATAAGCCCTCTATGAAGTTTATACGACCATCCCTTTCATAAGAACCATACATGCCCTTAGGGCATAACTTAGAACGCCTTCCACTGTGCCCTGGGGGATTCTATTGACACCGGATTTTTTCTTATCCGACCTTTGAACTACTTTTAACAAGATGTCTATCTCAAAATTTTCATCAGATTCAATTTCATCAAAATTTGAAAAAGAAGGCGTGGGGGGGGGGGGGGGCTAGCTGCCCTCGGATCTCTTTTGACTAATAAAAAGTGAGCTCGAACTTTCAATATCCAATCAAATGAGCCCTCCCTGAAGTTTATATACAAGCATCCCTTTCATACGAAAAATATATGCCCAAGGGCATAACTTACAACGCCTGCCCCCGGGCCCTGGGGGGGTTGTGACGACACCTGAATTTTTGTTATCTGACTTTTGAGAAATTTATAACTTAATGGCTATCTCAAAATTTTTATTGGATGTATTTGGGGAAAAAGGGGCGTAGGGGGGCTAGGTACCCTCCAATCTCTTTTGACTCTGAAAAAAACTTAACTAGAACTTTCAATTTCCAATCAAATGAGCCATCTCTGAATTTTTTACGAGCATCCCTTCAATATGAACCATATATTCCCCCAGGGCATAACTTACAACACCTGCCATCGGGCCCTGGGGGGCTGTGTTGACCCCTGAGTTTTCGTTATATGGTCATTGATCTATTTAAAAAAACTATCTCAAAGTTCTTATCAGATGGGTTTGAGAAAAAAGGGCGTGGAGAAGGGGGGGGGGGTCTAGCTGCCCTCCAATCTCTTTTGACTCTTAAAGAGTGAACTAAAACTTTCAAATTCCAATCAAATGATCCCTCTTTGAAATTAATACGAGAATCCCTTCCAGAAGACCCGTATATGCCCCCAGGGCATAACTTACAACGCCTGCCCCCGGGCCCTGGTGGGTTGTGTCGATACCGGAATTTTTTTGTTATATGATCTTAGAACTATTCTTAACAAAATAGCTATCTTAAAATTTTTATTGGATGCATTAGGGAAAAAAGATTTTTTTTTTGGGGTAGGGGGGAAGCTGGTTACCCTCCAATATATTTTGACGCTTAAAAAGTGAACTAGAACTTTCAATTTCCAATCAAACTAGCCCTCTCTGAAGTTTATACGAGAATTCCTTCCATAAGGGCATAATGCCCCAGGGCATAACTTATAACCCTTGCCCCTGAAGACTGTGGTTGGAGTGTCCTGCACAAACATATAATTTCCAAAACCTTCAACTACGTTGAACAAAATCGCTATATCAAAATTTTGATTGGATGTGTTTGAGGAAATGGTAGGCGTGGAAGGGGTGTCAGTTGCCTTAGAATCACTTTCGACTATTAAAAAAGGAACTAGCCATTTAAATTTCCAATCGAATGAGTCCTTTCTGAAGTTTCTACGACAACGTTGTCCATACAAAACCTTATATGCCCCCAGGGCATAACTTACAACCCTTGCCCTGAGGGCTGTGGGGGAGTTGTCATCCTCAAAGACCTAATTTCCAGAACTTAAAACTACGTTTAATAAAATGGCTGTCTCAAAATTTTGATTGGATTTATTTGGGGAAAAGGTGGGCGTGAAAGGGGGTTAGTTGCCCTCAAATCACTTTCGACTATTAAAAAGGGCACTAGCCCTCTGAATTTCCTATGACAACGCCTTCTGTAAAAACCTTATATGCCCCCAGGGTATAACTTAAAACCCTTGCCCTGAGGGTTGTGGGGGAGTGTCCTCCTCAAAAACATATTTTCTATCTGGAAATCAACTACGCTGAACAAAATGGCTACCTCAAAATTTTGATTGGATGTGTTTTGGGGAATGATGGGCGTGGAAGGGCTAGTTGTCCTCCAATCACTTTCGACTATTAAAAAGGGCACTTGCCCTTTGAATTTCCAATCGAATGAGCCTTTTTGAAGTTTTTACGACAACGCCTTCTATAAAAACCTTATGTGCCCCCAGGGCATAACTTAAAACCCTTGCCCTGAGGGTTTTGGGGGAGTGTCCTCCTCAAAAAACATATTTTCTGTCTGGAAATCAGCTACGCTGAACAAAATGGCTATCTTAAAACTTTGATTGGATGTGTTTGGGGAAATGATGGGCGTGGGGAGGGGGGGCTAGTTGCCCTCCAATCATTTTCGACTATTAAAAAGGTCACTAGCCCTTTGAATTTCCAATCGAATGAGCCTGTTTTGAAGTTTCTACGGCAACACCTATAATAACCTTAAATGCCCCCAGGGCATAACTTAAAACCCTTGCCCTGAGGGTTGTGGGGGAGTGTCCTCCTCAAAAACATATTTTCTATCTGGAAATCAACTACGCTGAACAAAATGGCTATCTCAAAATTTTGATTGGATGTGTTTGGGGAATGATGGGCGCGGGGGGAGGGGCTAGTTGCCCTCCAATCACTTTCGAATATTAAAAAGGGTACTAGCCCTTTGAATTTACAATCGAATGAGCCTGTTTTGAAGTTTCTACGACAACGCCTTCTATAAAAACCTTATATACCCCCAGGGCATAACTTAAAACCCTTACCCTGAGGGTTGTAAGGGAGTGTTCTCCTCAAAAAATATTTTCTATCTGGAAATCGACTATGCTGAACAAAATGGCTTTCTCAAAAATTTTGATTGGATGTGTTTGGGGGAATGATGGGCGTAGGGGGGGGGGGCTAGTTGCCCTGCAATCACTTTCGACTATTAAAAAGGGCACTAGCCACTCCAATTTCCAATCGAATGAGCCCTTTTCGAAGTTTCTACGACAACTTCGATACGAAGTGCCCGGGTATGGAAAAAAAACACATTGTGGCCACATCGTTCTTTACTTAGGCAGCGCTAGGGCGCTGCCTATGATATCTTCCCAACATAAAAAAACTTAGCAGCTCCCTTACTCATCATTAGTCTTTACTCCCTCTCCATGCACCCCATCCTTTCTGCCTGAATAAATGAATTTTGTGTCATCTAGTTTCATGCTTCCAATCCCTGGTATATTTCGCCTAGTTTCATGTTCCAGTTTCTGAAACTCCTAATAAATCTAGTTCAAAAAGTAAATTCATCAGTCAAATGTCAATACGATAGTTTATTTTTAACGTTGAAACATCAAAGTTGTAATTTTCATACTACTGAAATTATTGTGACCTCAGGAAAAGTAATGGGTCCCAAACCAGCGCAGGACAGGGACTAATACACATTCTCAAGTCTACACAAAGCAATAAACTCGAGAAAAAACGGGGAACAAGAAGTCCCTGGGATGTCTAGTATGAATTAAAGCTTTGTGCAATCCTGAACCCATAAACAAGTAATCTCAAGCCTATTAGCTCAGAATCATTATATATTCATGCCTACAAATATTATACTATTATGGGTAGGCAGCCTATAACAGAAAAACGTAGCTAGAAAAGGATTTTTCCACCCAAAAGACCCTACAAAAACAAAGCAAATTATTCACCAATCAGAATTAAGTGGAGATGCTATTTTGTCTACTAGGCCATAAGTTCCTCGAGGGGCACCATTCCTCTTGGTCACCACCCAGCGCCATTTGCAGTCTGGATTCTAGTTAAGATAATTTGTGAAAGGACCACCCTGAAGCCATTAGGATTTTGCCACGCAAGTAGGATTTTCCTTTCAGATATAGGGACGGAGGAAGGAACTTCTAACGGAATGGGGTCCAAACCATCTCACAACACCTCAACCGCTCCAACCTTTTATACCCATCTTCGTCAAAGTCTCTTCTAAAAATTATTTCTCTCCCGTGGCACGCCAAAAACGCTTTCTGGGGTAGGCATGTGGCTATGGGGTCACCAGTGTCTTCAATGGTTAGTGGCTGCTGTGGATAACTTTCTCTTTCGAAGTGCATAAAATGGGTGAAACAACATGATAAGTGTAGAATCCTCTATAGCTAATCTTTCTAGTCTGTAGCACACTATAAGCTGCCCTGTTTCGAAATTAAGGCGTATAAAGAGTAGGTGGATGATGAGACAGGATGATGGTAGTGGGATGATCAAAAATAGTTTCACATTAATATACTAAATGTCACTAAATCCAATTATAATGATAAATTAAGTTTTTTAATTTAGTTAGAGAAAGTGATAAATCATTAGAATTGTATGATGATAAAGACAAATGCTTGAAAACAAATGTTTCTCGATTTGATGTGAGCAAATTTGTGATAAATAATAGGACAAGTGCTTAGACAGACATACGTTGGTGAAAATTAAATTTATAATGAGAAATGGGATTGTTCAGCAACATCTTCAAATTACCTCACTTTAAATCAGGATTTGTTTTGTAAAAGTTGCGTTTTATTTTATCAAAAGTTGGCTGTGTCACACAAGGACTTAACCAGGTACTCCCAAATACAATACTGCAACTTTGTAAACAATTGTTTTTGAGTAATTATTCTCTTTATTTATCTGCATCATTATTTATTTGTCCATTTTGTAACAATAACCATGTCCAACACGAAACGATTATGTTTCCAAGGAAGGTTCTAATATGTTACTATGTGCCTTATTTTTAATTTGGTAAAACTTACTAAAATGAACGAGAGAGAAAAGATTTAGGCTATTATCAAGCTTATTTAATTCGAATGTTCAACCATATGAACATTATTTTATTTGAGCGAACTTCAGTTTCATCTGAACTGATCGAAGTTTCACCCATCGCGATATATTTCATTCCTCTTCAGAATACAAGGACGAGTATTTACAAAATATTCTTCCCAGTCAGACAACAACCCTTGGCATTGACAACACTGAATTCTTATTGTTTTTTAGATTCGAACCCTAATTCTGGAGCACCAGAGAGAGACCCAGCTACGAACCCAATAGTCAAAAATTAGTCGACGCAGACAAGTTTACTTGACATCATCAGTCTTTATAACTTTTTTTTTGTACAAACAAACATTTTCTAATAAAGATGCAAGTTTCTAGAAAATAAGTTACCAGGCTGAATGAAAATAGTAAATTATGCAACAGCTTAATATGCTGATTCGCTGAAAAGGGCCGTATGTAATCATATATTTACATAGGACCACCTGGGATGCTACAAACAATCACTATGATTTACAAGACAGCGGTGTGAAATCTCTAAAATTCAGGTATAGGGGCAAAGTATAGACTAGTTTTTACTAGCAAGATTTTACAAGTTTTTTACTAGCTAGTTTTTTACAAAGCAAGACTAGTTTTTTTATTCCAATTTATTGTTTTTTTTCCCAAAAGTCGAGAACTTTTGGGCTAAGGTTAGGAACATGACCCCCCTTATGACGTATGTTTCTTTATTCAAACCAAGGGACAGAAAGTTTCCTATACAGGGGTTTCGGACAAGGCGGTTCTAATGGTGTACTTTTTGTTTTGATCTGACTCCTTTTTTAGGAACTATGGGTTTTTATATTTCTTAACATTGGACGTGATCGTCTCTTACTAGGTTGCTAGCTACCGCTGCAACCCGGATACCGAAAACAGGCAATTTTCAACGAAAATTACCCCCCCCCCCCCCCCAAAAAAGTATTTATCAAAATTTAAGGGGTGAGAGGAGACTTAATACTCATGTTGTGGATAAACAACAATCAAAACCCTGGTTCAAAGCCTGATACGACGATAGTAAGACTAACCCTTAGTTCCAATTGATGCGATTTTTTTTAACAGAAATGGCTCACGGATAGTGGATGCAAGAAAATTACAAAAATGTTGACACGGAAATAGTTCACTGCACCCGTTTGAAGCTAAAAAAAAAATATTCCGATATATTTAAACAGACAAACATAATTTTTTCATGTCAAAAAAATATTAAGAGATATTTAAATAGCAAATGCATAGGAATAGGCTAAATCAAGTTCAAGAAGCCAAGAGCAATATTTCAAAGGGATAACCTGCATAAGGCTAGGCTAGCTATACTTAATCAAAAATATAATTCTTATCCTGTATGCTCATTTCAATAAAAAAAAATCTCTCAGGCACCAAGGATTAAAATCTTGGAATAAAAGGACACGTACCCCATGTTTTTGTCAAATATTAATGGAAAACTTCTGATAAACATGACTAGTTTCTCAGTTACTATCAATTTATGGTTCTAAAAAGCTTTCCATTCAGAATAATGGATACAATTTTCAACAGCTCAGTCGAAATATTCCATCAAAGTTGTTGAACCGTTATTGCGCTTAAACTTAAAGCAAAAAACGGAGGAAATTTGTTGGTCCACACAAAAAGGCTGCTTTTGCGTAAAATCACATAAGTGAGAACCCAGGGTAAATCAGAGCTGACTGGCATAGGATACAAAAAATAAATATGTAATTACTACAAACGTCTCTGTAATTCGTATGATGAAATAGAATCTGTTGATTCACTACAATAGCTGTAAGCTTATCAGCGGTAGCAACAAACCGTAGGGCTCGGGATTCGATTTCCGTCATGAGATTATGCGAAAGAGCCATTAATCCAAACAAGAAGAAGAAGCGTTAAGCTAACATTAGCAGTACTGATAAATACCTAACGAGAACGGCTTCAAATTTGGTTAGATGAAAAAAACCTAGGATGTATCTTAATAAACTTGATTCTCCCCCCCCCCCCCCCCGATTAATAAGAAAAGAATGTAAAAGTTGAACTGAGCCCTAGCATGTCAAATACGAGCAATAAACTACACATTTTATTCCAAAAATATATTCTATGTATTCAATCTTCTCGTAAGCTATGGTCAATAGGCTACTCCCTAAACACTATCTAGAAAAAGGAACTCAATCATCTATAAAAATGAACGGATATATAAAAAAAACGAAAATCACGAGAACACTGTATATCCTTCCAAATTCCTAGTCACGGCTCATGCCGACTAAACAAAAGGTAAAAAAGGCTAAAAAAGGTATAGGTTTACCAAACTTCACTTCACAATTTCATGGATTCAAAAACCGAACATACAACTTCAATTTTAACATAATAATTTGATACAAAATACAAGCAAGAACTTTTCATTTTGATTCGATAAAAAGAATAATTCCGAGAGTAAAGAACTTGAAAATCGTTGTAATTTCATAAACTACAGTGCAGGTAAAGTGTACTATAATTTATGAAGTGAACCTGACGGGACTCATTCATCGCAAGAGATAACTAATTTCTTTAGATTTTATGGATGAGTGTCCAAACTCAATATTTAAAAAGCACATTATATTTTAATTGGATCATTGATTGTATAGAATAATTTGTTGGGATAAATAGGCAAAAAATTTGCCGAATAGAATAAAATTGAAGTTATTTTCCGAAAAAAGATTAAAAGAACTGTTTTTCTTTTCACCAAGCAAAGCTCGGTCCCCTGGTACTAAAAGATTAGGTAAAATTCTACTTTAGCTACTTTTGGATATCTAGGAAAGAAGTTAGGTTAGGAAAATGAAACTTTCAGGGATGGGTCTACAGACTAAACTATGTTCCGGGAAGGTATTTTGAAGTATTTACTTCCACTCCTCCGTCAAGTGGGTCCTGAAATTTGCCTACATGACAGGACTATTACTTATTGAAATTTTGACAAAACAACATTTCACGTTAATTTTCAGTTATCCGTTTCTTTTTCTCTGGCTTTAGATCTGAAAATGCAATTCCTGTTATTTGAGTAGAATTTCAAGCCATATCAATGTTTTTTTTCAAAATTTAGGAAATGTATTTGCATATCTTTCAAACTCAGTTCCAATATAAATTGGAACTGAGCAAAGTTGGGAAGCTGAAAAAATTTTGTTGTACTTCATTTAAGCAGAAGATTTATTTTGCAAGGTTTCACTTTTATAACACACATATTTTTAAAGGTCATCAAAGGTCAGGGCCCTGTAGAGGGAGAAGGAGTGGAGGTAGGTACTTCAAAACACCTTCCCTCCCGGGATATACTTTAGCCTGTAGACCCCCATCCTGAAAGTTTCATTTTCCTAACCTAAGCCCTTTTCAAGATAGTCAGAAATAGCTAAAAAAGAATTTTACCAAAGATTAAGCTCTAGATCTAGTCTTGAAAATCTCAAAATAACTCTTCTTCAGCTAGCTGTTTCTTTTCTAATATTCTTTGATTTGGTATCATTCTTTCTGGAAAACATCCAAATAAATAAATACATAAAATAAGATTCACTGAATTATTTTTTTTTAGCTTATACAATATACCATCTTAATCCATAATAAAGCCACCTGTACAATCTGTTCTAGATGAGAGCAACCCAATAGCTACTTCCCAGGGTGGGCAAATGCTAAAAAGAAGAGACAATTCACTCTGAGAGGTTCTTCTACATATTTAAATCCCAAGGATTTATCGCCCTTCAAAAATGAGCCCAATAACTTTAAGTAACGGAATAATCTTCAAAATTTGAAGCTAAAGGATTTTGAATTTGAAGATTCAAAGATCTTCAAAATACAAATAGGGGTTGTATAAGTACAATAGACAAAAGTACAACAAATTGCTTCTAAAACTTTTCGCTCTTTCTACTTTTTTAATATTTCTCATGAGAGAGCCAACAGTCTCTCCAGAAATTACATTTCCTGAGTCAGTATAGATAAGATATAACGTGACTGACTTGCGAAAATATGTCACAAAAATTAGAGCACAATATACGTCATAGATAAACCAATCAAATTAAAGAACATTTTTGTCACAGAACTATAGAACAGTGATCTCTCTGTTATTGTATACGTCATAGATATAAACTAATGAAATTAAATTTTTCGCTAAGGAGCTAAAGACATTAATGCCTCTGTTTCTCTTTGAAAGTAATGTTTAACACAGAACTGTAGGATAGCATACGTCATAGATATAATCTAATGAAATTAAAAAGCTTTTTTCGCCTCGGAGCTATAAGAAAGTAAACTCTCTGTTTCTCTTTCAAAGCATTCTGATCCAAAAAACGAAAACTTAACTAGCTCACTGAAGTTTCTATTCAACCTTTAATTATTGTTTTGATTGGCCCTGATTGGCATAAAAATACTAATTTCTTACACTTGAAGACTGAGAAATATTCCTTCTTACGATCGTTTACACACACACACACACAAAAAAAAAAATTAAAAAAAAAAACAATCATGGTCTTTAGCTTGTACCACCCACAAAAATAGCAATTATTCTTTAGCTTAAAAAAAAAGAGACAAAAGAAATACATTTTCCTATAAACACTATCTAGAATTTCACAGGATTGTCAGATTTGTAGGATTTTGTTTTCCATTTAGAAGTGTGCTCCGATAATTCTCTGGAAAAGCTACTTTCAAGACATCACTCAAGTCTTCTAAATACGTTTCAGAGGGTGTTCTAAAATATTACTATGGCTTTCATTACTGTTCAAACGTTTCATTATCGTTCACTTGGCTTTTTTTTTATTATTTTTTTCCTACCCAAGCTAATATAGCCCTTTCTTAAGGGGAAAGATATCCAAGACGCAAAATCTGATAACACCAAGGCCCATCCCCCTCCACTCTCAATTTCCAGCCCAGATTCGTCCTCATGATTTTCATGGAACAGTCCAGAAAAGAAAAACAAACACTGCAGAAAAAAGGCAAATTAGGCCACATTTAAAACACAGAAAATTGAGGGAAAATCTTAAATAGACTGATGTTTCTGACATTTTTTTATGAGTTTTTACTATTGATACAATTTTCTTAATTTATAGTTCGTATGTTAGTTCTCAAAACCTCAATAAAGGCTTTGGGGAGCCCCCAAAAGATAGACTCTACCACCAAGCTTTTGCGAGAGGAGACTTTCTTCGGACCTGTCTCCTCTTTACCCTAAATGTTCCAGTCCCACATCCTAGGATGGTTTGTCAAGCTTGATCAGAATATCCATGTGTGAGGTTTATCCTTGAAACCTCAACATTGGCTTCCAGGGAATCATCAATTGATATGAAGAATACTATTTATGCATTTCGTCATACCTTGGCGAAAATCTATACAGAGCGTTAATTCAAACTTTTTTGGTACACACTCTACCAAGGTCCTTAAATTTGACGAACTATAACAAATTCTGTTCTTTTCGCAAGAAATATGAATAGAAATTAAATGCAAGTTTAGGGAACTAGACTTAAGGCGAGGGAACTAGACCCAAATAACATATCTTTTTAGCTAGAAGTCAATTAGATTTTGGTGGATACGAGGAGAATTAAAATAATTAAATTGAAACACTAAAATTAAATCTTTTTAACATTCAAATTTAATTAAGCCAATTAATTATTAAATAAATAATATATTTAATTTAAGTTCTTCCAATTAATTTTGTTTGTAGGTCAAGGTAACTAGTTCCATTTGCATTCCTCTTTGAAGTTAGAGGGAGGATGAGCTGGGTTTATTAGAATTTTTTAGGGTTTATCCAATTACTGAGCTTTACCCTCAATCCTTAGTTGCATAGAAAAAAATGAGAATGAATAGGAAAATTTCAATACAGACAAATAGAACTAAAAGAAACGTGTGCTTTTGTAAAGAGTTCTTGGAGCTCAAAACAACCTCAAAAGCATCTATATACCATGAAATTCAGTCTTGAATAGCAAACAGAAAATTTAAACTAAAAAAAAAAAATTACATCAAAATTTTCAATCCGAACAAGATGAAACTATCTAGCCAAATCATTTTTCAAGATATTTGCCTGGCTACAATCTTTAGAACTATCATAGCCATAAAAAAAATTGATTATTTCAACATAAAATTTTCTTTTACGAACAGTAAAGTCTGACCTTTTTCTCAAAAAGGAACTCCAGTTTTTTTTAGCAGATCAAAAGGGGTTTCCCCTGACGAACCCGTCACTCGAAACAAGATTCAATATTACCAGTGGAACAAAGGAGTTTATGAAAAACAATTTGAATAGTGAGTTGTCGAACTGAAAACTATGGAACAGCAAAATTTATAAACTCCACCAACAACCCATAAAAATCCACAATGGTTTTTCGAACAAACTTGTCAAATTCAGAATGTAGACTATAAGCTCGCGATCCCGAATGGCAGTGGAACAGCCTTTTCATGATCTACATTGTCAGTAAACAGCATATTCGCAATCAAGACTATGAATTTACATTTCTGTGTAATTTTTTTTAAGTCGAAAATTAAATAGCCTATGCCTCCAAAGCAGCTCATAATTAACTAAATTAAACAATCTTATTAATATTGCAATTAATCATAAATATTTACTAATTATATTATTGTTTATAATTATTAATTAATTATATTATTGACTTCATTATTACTTAATCAATTATATAATGATTAATTATAACTTTATAATTAATTATAAAATTAAATTTATTTTATAAATATGTAAATTAATTATACAAATTCAGTCACAAAGCTGTTCTATAAAACCACTCAAATTTGCACCAAATTTCGCATAAAAAAAACACACAGGATTTAGGAGTCAGTTTATCAGCCAAATTCATACGAATAATGCCATTCAATTCCATTTAAGAAAATACAGGATTCAGGAGTCAGTTTATCAGCCAAAATCATACAAATGATGTCACATGAACCACATGGCTTAGTAAAATGAAGCCACAGTGTCCAAACGAGAGAGGTGACAGTGGCATTTGATTATAATCACAGAGTTCAGATCAAATTGATTAGTATTTATTTGGATGTGTAGTCCCATGAAACAAGGCCACAAGTAATTTCTAATTTCAATTGGACCTAATTCTACTAATCCGTCACTTTCTTTTTATATTGTTACTGATCCATTCCAAGCCCTGGTATAGCCTGTAAAAAAGAAGAAAAATTCATGTCAATGGGGCCAAATAAATATGCATTTGCTACAACTACTATTGCTACTCATATGTTATGACCAAAAAGCATGGAGAAACTGATGGGAAAGGAAACTTAAATTAAAATTGACTTATACGAATTAAAGAATCAAGCGCTACTGACGATGGATTTGGACACAAGTTTGGACACAAGTTTAAATTTGGACACAAGTTTAAATTATTCCAAAAGCCGAAAATACAAAACTTAAACTTCCACCTATTCCAAAGTAAATAAAACAAGATAATAACAGATAAGATAAATTAGAAATATGTAAAACCCGAAAAAAAAAAAAAAAAAAATTCAAGTCAATGTTGCCAAACAAATGCGCAGTTATTATTACCACTACTCATTTGTCGCAGCTCAAGAGTGTGGGAAAACTGGTGAGAGAGAAACCAAGGTGCTCTGAAATTGTCTTAATACGATAACGAGCGCCATTGGCAGTGCAATATTATCCAGAAGAACTAGAAACGTTTAAAACAAGCTCTATTTTAGTTTAGCAAGCACGAATTTTAATTCAAAATCTAAGTAATTGGGACACAGCTTTACATTCTTCTGAAAGCCTAGAGAACTAAAACCACCGTGCATGTCAAAACAAATAAAACAAGGCTATAGCATATAAGATAAATTAAAAAAGTATAGCCTATATATATATATATATATATATATATATATATATATATATATATATATATATATATATATATATATATATATATATATATATATATATATATATATATATATATATATATATATATAATATATCATATATACAAATATATATATTATTATATATTATATATATTTATATCGTATATAGAGTAAATAAAGTATATATATAGAGGATATATATATGGTATATTATATAAATATATATATTATATATGGCATATATCTACATATATATATATATATATATATTATCCAGAAGATAGATATATTATATAATATATATATATATATATATAATATATATATATATATATATATATATATATATATATATATATAAGAAATCCCATCAATATTGACAAACTAATATGTAATTATTTCTATTGCTACACATTTGTCGTGGCCAAGAGTTTGGGAAAGTTCATATGAGAGGAAACTCCGGTGCTTTAAAATTGACTTAATATGGCAACGAACACAAACTGACAGTGCAGTATTATCCAGAAGAGCTAGACACATTTAAAACAAGCTCAATTTTAATTTATTAAGCACGAAATTTAATTAAAAGTCCAAGTAATTGGGACACAGCTAAAGATTCTTCTGAAAGCCTAAAATAGAGATTAAAACCACCGTAAATTTCAAAATATATAAAAGAAATAATACAGCATATATAGATCAATAGAGAAAAAGTATAGTCTATATATATATATATATATATATATATATATATATATATATATATATATATATATATATATATATATATATATATATATATATATATATATATATATATATATATATATATATATATATATATATATATATATATATATATATATATATATATATATATATATATATAATCAATATTGACAAACCAATACGTGAATTCTCCCAATGGACTAGCTATCATTGAAAGCAATTGAGAATTTGTGGTTTGACTATGAAATTTGATTGAAAAGACAGTGAAATTGTGTCGGAAAGACTTTCAATCAAAACGGGAGCACCACAGCACACTCTCAAAGCTGCAATTTGATCAAATGACATTTCTTTAGAGCTGACTTTTGGTGCTTTCCTAGCCCATTTGGTACATTTTTTGGCAGTCCTTTCCTGAACTTTACAAAGGAAATCCTGTCCGTTTCATCGAAAAAAAAAAAAACAAAATCTACATTTTCTAATGATATGATTTCCAATGAAATTGAATATCTCCAGCATAAAACGAGAAAATTTAAATGGTTTTCTAAGAATTCCAAAAAAGTAGGCGTTTGGCTGTTAGTTTTTTTTTTTGTCGCTTATTCGGATCTCTTATCCACGCTCTACAAGTTATGGTAAGACTGTCCAGTCAATTCTAAATAGTTTGCCCACACGGATTAAAAGTGTACAATGGACAAGATGGGTGATTATTTAAGGTGCCAAATCCCCTTAAAGTTGTTTTGCGAAGTTATGACAATACAGTGTACAATGGACAAGATAAGGTGATTCATAAGGTGCCAAATCCCCTTAAAGTTGTTTTGCAAAGTTATGAAAATCAAATATCTCCTTTTCACCAAGCGAAGCTCAGGTACTAGAAGTAAAACGGGTATTAATTGCACTATTACGCATTGAAAGGCAACTTACGTATTCACATTTGAGACTGGCGATTTCAGAACTATGAATTGACTAATTTATAGTTTCGGAAACTCCTCTCAGATGGCTAAAAGCCATGAAATTAGGTGGCACAGACTAAACCGATCGGATGCAGTTTTCGCGCTCAACTTCAAAAAGCAGAGAGAGCTTTTTTTTTTACTGAGAATATCATTAAAATTATTTATCTTTATAATTATTATTTTACAATTATTATATCATTTTTATTATTATAAGATTTTGACATTATATCAATTATCCATCATTATAATTATTATCATTATTATAATAATTCTCTTTAACTATATGCTTTGGCAAGCCAGTTATTAGGATTGGAGCTGGAATTTAAGTCACACATTCTTAGCTACACATTCCTAGCCCTTGGTTTACTAGGGGCTTAAATATACATTCCCAGCCCTTAGTTTAGGTTATAAGTCAATTCCTAGAAGTTTTATTCAGCTAGTGGAGCAACTTTCCAAGTTGGATCCCAACTTGACGCTCAAAGTCATTTTAAGTCTTAATTGACTTTCTTTTTTGCTCGTCTCTTTAAGACTTATTAGATAGAGTGAATCCAGTTTGAAAACCTTCTATATAAGCTGGAAACCTCTCTAGTGTAGAAATAGCTTGCATCTTCATAACACTAAAAATTAAGGTTAAATATGAATTCCAACGGATATTAAATTAGACAAAGCAATCTCCGATAGTAAAACAAGATATACCATTGAAGTTACTGAACCTGTTCATGATCAACTGCGTAGCGTATCAAGCAAAACAAAACAGAGGGGTAGTAGCCCCTCCCCATATTTTAAAAATATCCTTTTCATTAAATGAAAATACGAGATACCTTTCGTATTTTCATTGAAAAAAGTAAAAAAACTCCCCCATTTACATAGATTATGAAAATGCAATCCCCCACCCGCCAGCTACATTTTCATGAATTGCCGCCCCCTGTGCAGACCAACTAATTTCCAATCATCTAGTATATCAAGAGGCGACAACGCAGCATAGAAACAAAGCAACATAAATCGGGAGCGCTATTTTCCTTAGATAATTAAGCTTTACTCCAACTCATTAAATATTTAGAAAATAATTCTTTAAATACCAAATTATAAGTTTTCAGAATAAAATAACATCTAGGGACAGAGTTACAGGGATATGGATGGGAATGAGTGCTAGAGTCTAAGACTCCCCCTTCCCTTGCAAAAAAATAAGTCAGATGAACTACGTGGCTTAACAAGCAAAAGACGTGGAAAATCAGAGAAGGGAACTTACTGCATATATTCATTGACATGCTGAGAAAAAAGATGCTGTTTCTCGGGTAGTCATTTTAAGTCATAAATAATCAAAGTATGTCTTTTTACGCTAAATAAAGTAAGTGACCCTCCCCCATAGAGTAACAGATTTCAGTTTCTTAATTTCTGTCTCCACTCACTTGTGCAAGGGGTAGGGCATCTCACAAAAATATTTAATTAAACATCTATTTCGCCCAGTGTTTTTTCATTCCATTTTACCAAAAAAATTTATTTATTAAATAAGCGTAAGCTTTGAACCATCTACGTTTTAAGAGAGAGAGTTTTATGTAGGGGCTTAAAATTTCACAAAAATACTGTATTTTTCATTGGTTCTGATAGTTAGTGACATTTCCTAATACAAATCGCCCGTCCTTAACTGATAACTCTGCAGTTAATAAACTTTAATAGGAAAATTTAGCACTTTTCATTAATTAAAATTAAACAAAACTATAACTTGAGGCCTCACCGACCACTCCTAGCTTGAATGTGTATAAAACTAGACTTTTGATGTTCGTGTAGCATCGAAAAGAGAGAAAAAAAAATTGAGCTTCAGTAACATCAAAAGCTGAAAAAAAGTAGGAGCTTGAGAGCACCCAACTCATGGTTTGATACCCCAGGGAAAGAATTTTGACCATATAGGGCTAATTCTATGCTTATTCTAAAGAAGGCAATCTTGGGCACTCTTTCTCCCTCATTTAGCTTTATGGGTTAATTTAATGTTTTTTCCGCATTTACTAAGATCTCAAATTTAAACTAACGTTTAGTTTCCGTTAATTTTTCTCAAGGGGGAAAAAAGGCCATTTATTTCAAGAGCGAAAGCAAATTTTCCTCAAATGCAGGAAGGTTACTTAAATCCCCGTCCCCAATTTTGGGTTGAACTAAAATAATCAAGAATAAAAAGCTGTACAAATGATTTTTAAAGAGGCTACAGTCCTATACTCTTTGTTTAAAAAAAAAAAAGCCTGGTTAGAAACGTTTGAGTGCTGGAGAATTACTTTGTGCCTCCGTTTTATTCAAAAAATGCAGTAGTAAACCCTCGCACTAAAAAACTCTTCTCCAAAAGAAGCTCCTCATTCAGATTTTGTCGGCCCCATACTGTCTCGCAACCTGAACCTGTCTTGTTCCTCATTTGCTCCTGTACTTCAAGATATGAAAGAACTTGGTTCCCTACACTAAAAAAAAAGTCATAAACCATCCAAATGGTTTCTCCTTCGTTCAAAACCCCCCTCACCATTCTGCGTTTTTATTAATCTTTAGATTTTTTTTTTTTTTGCAAATTGTACTAATTCAATCTGTTTTGAACCTTTTAATGTAGCATGCTTGTAACATGTCTACCACAAGCCCATATATATCATATATAGAAATTTTGAAAATTAATTTTAATCCAATCCAGCAGGGCTTGTGATAGTTGAGAGGAGAGAGCGAGAGAGAGAGAGAGAGAGAGAGAGAGAGAGAGAGAGAGAGAGAGAGAGAGAGAGAGAGAGAGAGAGAGAGAGATAACATACCCTTCGCCAGTCAAAGCACAGCAGGGCTGAATTTGCCATCTATGAGTTTTGATTGATGTCAAATTCAGTTGTCTTGAAATCTCAGCAACTGACATACAGCCTTTGACATCCTGCTTATTGGCAAATAACAAAATTGCAGCATTTTTTCAATTCATCTTGATTCACTACTTTGTGCAGCTCTTCTCTACTAATACTTAGACGTTCTCTATCTGTTGAATCCACAACCAATATAATAAACTATGAAACAGAGTAGAACAACATTAAAAATCATGACTTAATTAGATCTTTAAAAGTCGGATTTATAAACGACAAAACTGTTTTTAAAGTTATGATCCTGAGAGTTTGTTTTAGTGTCCCTATTGGGCTATCCCTAATTTCCCTAGATGTAAGCTGGCCTAGATAGCAACACAAGCCTATCAAACCAAGCGTTGTCTGAATCAGTTTGGATAACAGAAAATAGAAACATTATTACATGTACTTTAATATGCATGACAGAACAATAGAACGGGCAGCTGGAAGACTGTTGGAAATGGGAAATACAGGAAAAAATATATGTATCTTAACTGACTATCAAGCATGCCTAAAGACTCTTCAGAATATAAAAAGTCGGCGAAATAGAGAATTGGAATGCTACGAGGCCTTGAATAGCTTGGCATCCAAAGGAAACCAAGTTACCCTAATGTGGGTCCCAGGGCACTCTGGAATAAAGGGTAATGAGATGGCAGGTGAAGCAGCTAAGGCTGGGACATCACTGAGATATTACGGTTCAGAATCTTTCATCCCGATTTCTCAGAGTTACTGGAAGGCGGCAGTGACGGGTTGGAGAAATGAGAGAGCGGAACAAAATTGGTATAGGAAGGTGGGATGTAAGGAAACAAAAGAATTACTCCCGAAGTTCAACCCCACCCTGACTAAATATTTCCTATGACTGAAAATGCCCGAGACGAGAATGGTTACAGAAGCCATAACGGGAATTGGAAATTCCAGGAAACTTCTTCCCCGAATAAGGAGGGTGAATCCTCATTATGCCAAAAATGCGAGATGGCAACTGTGGAAACAAGAAGGCGTCTAATAGAAGAATATCCAGCTAGGATCAGACACCGGCTTGATATATTTCATAATGTTATTGTTAAGCTGGAGGACATAGTAAGGGAAAGAGAAGTCTGACAGCTGGCAAGGTATGGTAAGGGTGGGGAGGCCGAACCCATCACTGCCCCCAACCATTAATAGAGTTTAGCTTTTGGAGTGTAGGGCCTTGAAGGCCTGAATGTCGACCAACTGATAGTGGGTCCACCCCTCCTAATAATAATAATAATAATAATGACACAACAATGAATAATAGAAAATAAGGGGACATAACTTATATTCACTGAAAAACTTCAAGATTTCAAGATTTTATTTAACACACAAAATAAACAAACAAAAATGTTCATAAAGAGTCAATAGGGAGCTAAGCTCGAATCCAAAGCTACATATCATGAAAATGAATTCTGTGATCCGCCAAAAGACAAATGAAAAAAGACAAGAAAAAAAAACCTGCCAACTTAGAGCAGGAGCTAGACAATAAAGCTACCTCGGGTGGCAGATCCACAAAACAGCACTTCAAAAATAAAATAAAACGACTCTGTAATTTTTCTTTTTTTTAAATCCCACCTCCTCTCCTCTCGGTGACCTTCAAAAATACTTTAAAATTATCTCATAATTTCCCTAATGTCACCTACTCTTTTCTTAATAAAAAAAAATTCTTCAAAAATTTCAATTTATTCAAATTTTATATAAAAATTTTACATTCCAAAATATACCAGGGTATAAAAATAGAGGTATACTACATTTAAATTTTCTAAACGACTGTCATAAAGGGAAAATAAAAATTCTGTAAAATTTTCTAAAAAAAAAAGAGATCGGTTATTTTTAAATTATTATTTAATTTGAGCAAATTTGCTATAAAATGGACTTTGAAATCTCATTGAAAATCTAGCTTTTTTATAATTCACTGAAGTGAGTCTGTAAATTTATTCCAAAACGAGCCAAAGAAGAAGCTGAAACACTCTATGACTCTGGCATTCTTCAACTGGTGTTATTTTCGAAGCGGCATTCCTATTGTTAGATGAACAATACCGTGAAGTTTATAGCTATAAACGGAATCTCAAAAACAATATATTTAAGTATGATACAAGACGATGGCTTGCAACAATAAATTTTTATAAACCGAAAGGCTTTTACGATAAAATTATAAAACCATGTAAACCATGATAAATCTTATCGTCAACAAATTGAGCTTCCTTTGAGCTATACATTAGCCCTATGGCATAACTAACTTATCCAACTTTTCTTGAAGGTGGTATCACACCTGCTATTGGCTTAGAAGAGGTCACCAAGAGCAGCAAAGCACCACAGCAGCAACAAAAGAAAAAAAAAACTTCAGCAAAAAGAGTTGGGTATACCAAGATTGAAGCAGCTTGATTGCGAAATCCCATCAGCACTACGAGAGCTAATAAGACATTATTAAAACAGCGAGGGGCCCCCCAAATCATAAATTTTTTGGGTAATTTCTTTTCAGTTTATCGAAAAAATTAGTTCATTTTACTATTCCCCCCAGCAAAATCCTACGTATGACCATCATACTCCTACTAACAGCTCATTGCAGCCCGAAGTCTAAGGCTAACACACCTATGCACGGAGGCTTGGAATCTATTCAAAGCCTTTTTCTTTAAACCTTCTCAAGAAGTTCCTACTTTTCTTGAATCTTTTCTTGCGACCTCCACCCACCCAATTGGAGAACGACCTGATTTCCGTTGGCTGACATGGACGATATTCGGCAATCTGTCATCCTTCATCCACAGAAAGTGTCCATTGTAATTTGGAAATTAATTTATGTTTTATTACTCTAGTAAAACTTTATATTCCGTCAGGCTGTGCGTTTTTTTTTTTTTTTAATATTCAACAGCTGAATCCTTATGAATTTGTCTTCAGTTGGCCACTTCTATTAATTGCAAAATCAAAATTCAAATCGATAATAAAATATTTCTACCAATGACATATTCCCCTTATCGTTTATGGCTTCTTCTAATATTTCAACACTTTTTAAATCCATTTTGAAGGTTTTCATCATTTTTTAACATACGACCGATAGTTTCCCTGAAAAACGACAGAAAACAATGATAGTCCAGAACAACGAGGTTGGCATTAAAAAGCGGACATAGTAGAAGTTCCAAGCTAGCTTCCTGGAAAGTTATCTGACAAGTCTTATAAGGGTCACTATTATTAGGGAGACTGGCAGAACTTCTCAGCTATTTTTCAACACCACCATAGTAGAAGCTCAACCACTATTATTCTCAATCACCTGAACTTGAACATCAACACGCTTTCAG
The DNA here is from genome assembly GCA_027921565.1 of Artemia sinica. Lineage (NCBI taxonomy): Eukaryota > Metazoa > Arthropoda > Branchiopoda > Anostraca > Artemiidae > Artemia > Artemia sinica. Next base: position 6,467,114 of record CM051256.1, read on the forward strand.
CAGTGATGGGTAACATAGTTGGGTTACATGAATGTTTCTTCACTTACAGCATTTTACAAGGAAAAAACCCCATTCTAAATCCACCAAACGTATATCGCTGGTCTTCCAAGGGTGGGCAAGGTTAGTTCGTAAACAATATCAATAAAAGGTATAATTACTTATCTAGAACTGTTTCTCTGTTTTTCTAGTAAAGCCTTTTTTCTTCTTTTTTAATTACAGAGCGTTACAATTTCCTAATAATTCGTTAGATTGATTGCAAAAGTATCCTATTCCTAGTTATGACTGAGCTATTGCAAATTATCACCTGAGAACAGTTTTGCCTATGCTTCCTTAAAACCTCACCCCTTTTTCTTACCCTATCCCCTAAGATATTGCTGTGTCCTCTGTTAAATTACTTGGGGCCAAAATTTCTTCTAATTTAAAATGGGATATCCACGTTAAAGAAATTGTGCATAGAGCTAACGCATCCATTTCTCTGCTTAAGCTATTCAATAAATTTAACGTCCCCCCTCTCATTCCTTAAGAATTTATATCTCCTTTATCTGCCCGCATCTTGAATATGCTTGCCCAGTTTGGCATCCTGGCATCTCCCGTGATGAATCAGAAAAAATTGAATCCATTCAAAAAAGAGCCCTGAGAATAATTTTCAAAGAAGCTAAGGTACCACACACATCTCCTTCTGGAAAAGGCCAAGTTGGAAACATTTAAGTACAGGAGAGGTATGTTGTGCCTACGTTTTGCAAAAAATCCAATAACAAACCCTCACACAGAAAATGTTTTCCAAAAGGGCACCCCCACCCAGACACCGCCTGCGACGTACTGTTTCTAAACCCGTTCCTATCTTGTCCCCCATACACTACCTCTCTGCTCTATGTCCCTTTCATTACTGATAAAATGAACCGCTAGTCTTCCTTTCTTTTTTTTGGTTCTGGTGATACCTAAGTTTTATGTTCCCTTGCTTGTTTTTTTCCCCTCCCTTTTTTACATGTTCTTTTTTAAACCTCTTTTAATGTATATTTGACTTCACTCTCTTATTTAGTTTTTCAGTTTTTTACCTTTTTAACTTTCTGGCATTTTACAGATTAATATTTTTTTTTTACTAATGAATGGTTTTCTCATTCTGATATTTTTGTTTTTATTATTGTTTGCTAGTTTTTTAGTTGATGTGATTTTATTATGAGTTTTTTTCGGGTTTTTATAACTCCGAAATGCAAATATGGCCCTTTGGAGCTTGTGATAGAATTTTTTTGAAATAAATATCCATCCTAACAATGCACATCCTCACACAGTCCCATTGAAGGAAATCTTTCTTCAGCACTTTAAGCCGGAAGATTTTGAGCAACTACTCAACAGTCCAGGCAAAGCCTCCAGTGACTTTCGTTCATAGATGGAAACACCTACAGCAGCAATTTAAAATTGGAAAAATTGACTTTTCTTCTAGAACGTTTTGTTTTTCAAAAGACAAGTCTTTTGAATCACCCTGATGATAGACAAGGGAGGAGCCCTCTCTCACCGTTCCCTACTATGTATGCAAGTGTGTTTAATAAATCTTTGTAAGTCCCATAATATTATCTAATTTATGGCTATTTAGGATTATCATAGTAAATGGATAAATTTCTAAAAGGAACAGATTATGAAAAACAGAATAATGGACTAAAAAGAGGGCAAAAAAACCCATAAAAAAAGAAGATGTTGAACAGACAAAGAAACAAATAAATTATAAGCTACTGAAGCAAAATCACCAACCAAAGAGTATAAACTAGACTAGGTTTATGATATTAAAACACCAGGGAACAAAAAAAAAGAGATCGAAAATGTAAAAAAGAGAGAGAAAACACAAAAACTTAAAATAAAGTAGAAAATCATCTAACCATATTGAGAAACAAATACCAAGACTATTTTCAAATTTAACAAGTAATGCATGAGCAATAGCCATATCATGACTATACAGTATTACTGAAACTAAATAACACAATAATGCAAGTACAAATTCAAACTTTCAGCTGTCATATTAGTAATAGCTTACAGAAAACAATGATAGTCCAGAACAACGAGGTTGGCATTAAAAAGCGGACGTAGTAGAAGTTCCAAGCTAGCTTCCTGGAAAGTTATCTGACAAGCCTTATAAGGGTCACTATTATTAGGGGGACTGGCAGAACTTCTCAGCTATTTTTCAACACCACCATATTAGAAGCTCAACCACTATTATTCTCAATCACCTGAACTTGACATCAACACGCTTTCAGCAGTGATGGGTAACATAGTTGGGTTACATGAATGTTTCTTCACCTACAGCATTTTACAAGGAAAAAAACCATTCTAAATCCACCAAACGTATATCGCTGGTCTTTCAAGGGTGGGCAAGGTTAGTTCGTAAACAAAATCAATAAAAGGTATAATTACTTATCTAGACTGTTTCTCTTTTTTCTAGTAAAGCCTTTTTTCTTCTTTTTTAATTACAGAGCGTTACAATTTCCTAATAATTCGTTAGATTGATTGCAAAAGTATCCTATTCCTAGTTATGACTGAGCTATTGGAAATTATAACCTGAGAACAGTTTTGCCTATGCTTCCTTAAAACCTCACCCCTTTTTCTTACCCTAACCCCTAAGATATTGCTGTGTCCTCTGTTAAATTACTTGGGGCCAAAATTTCTTCTAATTTAAAATGGGATATCCATGTTAAAGAAATTGTGTGCATAGAGCTAACGCATCCATTTCTCTGCTTAAGCTATTCAATAAATTTAATGTCCCCCCTCTCATTCCTTAAGAATTTATATTTCATTTATCTGCCCGCATCTTGAATATGCTTGCCCAGTTTGGCATCCTGGCATCTCCCGTGATGAATCAGAAAAAATTGAATCCATTCAAAAAACAGCCCTGAGAATAATTTTCAAAGAAGCTAAGGTACCACACACCCTCCTTCTGGAAAAGGCCAAGCTGGAAACATTTAAGTACAGGAGAGGTATGTTGTGCCTACGTTTTGCAAAAAATCCAATAACAAACCCTCACACAGAAAATGTTTTCCCCAAAAGGCACCCCCACCCAGACACCGCCTGCGACGTACTGTTTCTAAACCCGTTTCCTATCTTGTCCCCCATACACTACCTCTCTGCTCTATGTCCCTTTCATTACTGATAAAATGAACCGCTAGTCTTCCTTTCTTTTTTTTTGGTTCTGGTGATACCTAAGTTTTATGTTCCCTCGCTTGTTTTTTTTCCCTCCCCTTTTTACATGTTCTTTTTTAAACCTCTTTTAATGTATATTTGATTTCACTCTCTTATTTAGTTTTTCAGTTCTTACCTTTTTAACTTTCTGGCATTTTACAGATTAATATTTTTTTTTACTAATGAATGGTTTTCTCATTCTGATATTTTTGTTTTTATTATTGTTTGCTAGTTTTTTAGTTGATGTGATTTTATTATGAGTTTTTTTCGGGTTTTTATAGCTCCGAAATGCAAATATGGCCCTTTGGAGCTTGTGATAGAATTTTTTTGAAATAAATATCCATCCTAACAATGCACATCCTCACACAGTCCCATTGAAGGAAATCTTTCTTCAGCACTTTAAGCCGGAAGATTTTGAGCAACTACTTAACAGTCCAGACAAAGCCTCCAGTGACTTTCGTTCATGGATGGAAACACCTACAGCAGCAATTTAAAATTGGAAAACTGACTTTTCTTCTAGAATGTTTTGCTTTTTCAAAAGACAAGTCATTGAATCACCCTGATGATAGAAAAGGGAGGAGGCCCTCTCACCGTTACCTACTATGTATGCAAGTGTGTTTAATAAATCTTTGTAAGTCCCATAATATTATCTAATTTATGGCTATTTAGGATTATCATTGTAAATGGATAAATTTCTAAAAAGGAACAGATTATGAAAAACAAAATAATGGACTAAAAAGAGGGCAAAAACCCATAAAAAAAGGAAGATGTTGAACAGACAAAGAAACAAACAAATTATAAGCTACTGAAGCAAAATCACCAACCAAAGAGTATAAACTAGACTAGGTTTATGATATTAAAACACCAGGGAATAAAAAAAAAGAGAGAGAAAAACACAAAAACTTAAAATAAAGTAGAAAATCATCTAACCATTTGAGAAACAAATACCAAGGACTATTTTCAAATTTAACAAGTAATGCATGAGCAATAGCCATATCATGACTATACAGTATTACTGAAACTAAATAACACAATAATGCAAGTACAAATTCAAACTTTCCGCTGTCATATTAGTAATAGCTTACTACCAGAACACTTGAGGCCCAGACAAACTATACTTCCTCCTTCTGCACTCACTCTATTAAAGGCTCCATGCTTTGCTAAACCCTCCCAAGAAGTTCCCACCTTTTTTTATATTTCTTTATTTTTAATATATTTTTTATTTTTAATTATTACATTTTTTAAATTTTAATATTGTTTTATCTTATTTTTTTTTACCTTAATTATATAATTTATTTTTTTTTTTAATATTTTATCTATTCTTATATTTATTTTATTTTTAATATATGGGCTATATATATGTTTTTTTAAAATACAATTTTTATTGTTTATTTTAATAGTTTTGTTTTTTTTTTATATGTATTTTTTAAATTTAATGTTTTTTATAGTCTCTTTCCATCCTTTTTAAGGAATGTTCAAAAATAATTCAACCCCTGCTGGATTCCCAAAAAAAACATCTGAGCATAGAATAAAACAAAACTTACCTCAGTGTGTAACTATACTAGTATATCCTTTCTTAAACAAAATTTCAACCTACTTCTGAGTCATCGAATAAAAACTCATGTGGTGATATAGTAAGTATTCCATGCAACTCGTAAAGATTCTTGACCACCCAAATCCCACATGATGAAGTGTATATTTTTCCAAACGATTTCTTCAACATTGGATCCTATTGTGGGTGAAGTTTGAACAACATCATTCATCAAAAACTGGTAAAGTATAGTTGTCTTTCCTGCATTGTCCAACCCAACTATGACAATTTTATGTTCTAAAACAGGATCTTGTGAAAACATATAAAAAAATTGTATTCAACAGAGCTTTGGCACATAAATGCCATCCCATATCTGCCAAAATGTTAATTCTTTAACATAAAAATGATGACAAAGACAATAACAACCTTGCCTTCTAAAATAATAATAAAAGTCATAATTGAAGGTAAACACAAACACATGGTTTTTTTCAGCAGTATTTGGAAAATACGAATCTCCCACAGATTCTAATCCTTGTCTCCACAATGTCTCCACAGATTCTAATTCTTGAAAAAAGAAGAAAAAGCCAAACATAAGACAAGTACAAATTGCTTAAAATATCCTTTTTTTTACTCCTCCAAAAATATATGTTTCATTTTTTGTATAAATGAGCAAACTAACTATTTAAATGGAATAGAAGCCTCAAGCTCAACCAATATCTATAGTTAATCAAGAGAATTGTAATTGGAAAAACATTTTAAATAAAAAATTGCAAATGTTAATTGATGTTAAAAAATGAATAAAATTCAGCTTAATCTTACTTCAAATCTCTGTAAATATGCCTTGATGGGATTAATGTTTGGTATAGCTAGGCTATAACTAAACAATGGGATGAGGATTTTATAGAAAAGTCTGACTCCCAATGGAAAAAATTCTGACATCTATGCATACAGTATAAAATAGATAGAATTATTTAATAAGTAATAAAATAAATTTATTTTGCCAGTTAAGCCTTTGATGTGCAACAACAAATTCAATTCCTTCAAAACTTCTACATAAAACAAAGCATAACCAGTACCTAATGAAAATCATTCTATCTCATATTCTACCTTCACAACAAAATTGTCTCTATCCCCCAGTATGTATCATACATCCATACCTTTCAAGAAAGGGGATAAGGAAAAATCTCCATAGGATAGGCAGGAAACTTCAAGAGGCATGCACTGGTAATTACAGCCAAAAAACCAGCAAAGCAGAATACAGTATGACCCAACTGTAAAAGAGTGTGGCACATGTAAGAAACTAGCCATTGTAAAGAATGTCCTATTGTTTGGGAAACAATTATTGGTTATGGTGTTTGATTGGGTTGTGTTTGTTACACTTTTATGTTGTTATTGGGTTATGGTGGCCTAACCACTTTGTGATGAAAGAAAACTATTTACTAATCAACTTACATGTACGGTAATGGTCTTCAAAGAGGATAAAACGTTGTGCATAAACTGAAGGAAAAGTAGGCTATTTTTCAAAATGGGTTGGGAAGAGGTCATTAAGAATGATTGAAAAGAAACTGGAATGTCTTGAGACATTCCAGAGTACAACTTCAAATAGATTGGGTGAAGAAGGAGCATGCATAGCTGTGTTGACCTCAGGCAGCTTGGTACTGAAGTGAGTTATTAGTAGTAGTAGTAGTAATAATGGCCTGGGCACAATTTACAAACTTAACAATTTGTCTCTGTGTTTGAACAATGTATAAGAAGAATAATAAATGAACATTTGGTATGAATTTGTAAGGAACTCAACAACTTTAAGAAAGTGAAATAGAATTTATATCTTGATTATTTATTTTAATTACTGTCCTGTAGACCAGGATTTCTGGGCTTGATGAATACAAGCAAAATATTGCAATAAGGAAGTCTGAGATCATAACACAATATACACAGATTTCTTTTTCACTTACAATAAAACTTGAATTAACTGGAAGTATATATGGAAATTCAAGAAATAGAAATTTTAAAAAAATTGTGAAGTTAGAATTTGTTTATTACAGGATTAGTCTAGGGTAATATCAGGGCATTCAGGGGAGGGGAACAGGCTGGGATGAAATTGCAATGGTATCAACCATTATATTTGCAAGAGAGTGTTCAATGGAGAACCAAATTCTGGACTCCTAAAACTAGGAGTTTTTTTGGTAATTGAGATAGCTTGTGTTCAATAGAAATAGTTTTGACCTTTAAGGGGGGAGGGATCACAAGAGATGCTAAGCAGATTCCTGTCAAGCAGTATGAAATTTCCCATGCTTTATTCCAATATTAACTGCAATTGAAGTTAATAAAGAAAATAATCTTAGGGTCAAAGTGATTGCAAGGTATTCAGAGGAGATTTAGGGGGCAACTGCAAAATATTTATGGCAATGTGGTGCCATTTGGTTTGGTAATTTGAACAAAAATCTCTATTTCACTGCACTTTGCAACTGGTTTAAATTTGTGGAATCTTAAGCAGGTTTATGCATAGTTGCATTTTTCAATAGTTGCCTAAGTAAAGAACAATGTTGGCACAATGTTTTTATTTAAATTTGGTTAAAACTAAAATAAAAACAAAAAAAAAATTCAGGGCAATTATTATCAAATTTGCCATTCAATCAGGGGCAAAATTTTCAGCAATAGGAGCATATTTTGAAAAATACCTTTTTTTGCACTTTCATTTTTTTATATCACAAAAAATGAAAACTACCCCTCCTTCCTATTTTGAAAAACATTTCATTTTTTGTGTATCTTCATTAAAAAAGTCCCAAAATTCTTCATAGCCATTTTGTTCCCCCAAAATTAGTGAACTGGTTGTTCACCAGGATGAAAATCATTCTATCTCAGCCATCCTGTGCTTTGCAACAAAATTCCTGTCTATCTATCCCCAGATGTATCTAGGTCCACCCATTTCAAGAGCTGATAAGTCAAAATCTATAGCTGATACAGGAAGTCGCAAGACATGATGGTATTCCAAAAAAAGCAATCAGCAAATACAGTACTGACCTCACTGTCAAAGAGTGTGGCACATGTAAGAAATCTAGCATCATGATAAAGGAATTTCCTATTTTAGCATGCAAACAACTATTGGCTATGGTGTTTGAACACTTTGGCCTAATCACTTTGTGATGAAAAGAAAACTATTTACTAATAAAACTTACCACAGAGCCAGTACGGTAATTCTTCAAAGAGGATTTTCTTTGTGCATAAACTAATGCAAAGTTATGCCTCCCTTCAAAAAGGGGTTCAGAAAGAGGTCATTCAAGAATGATTGAAAAGAAACTGGAATGTCTGAAAATGACATTCCCTTAGTGCAACAGATAAAATAGACATTGGGTGAAGAAATTTAGCATCATAGCTGTGTTGACCTCAGGCAGCTTGGTACTGAATCCCGAGTTATTAGTAAAGTAGTAGTAATAATGGCCTGGGCACACTTTACAAACTTAACAATTTGTCTCTTTGTTTGAAATTACCCTGTATAAGAAGAATAATAAATGAACATTTGGTATGAATTTGTAAGGAACTCAACAACTTTAAGAAAGTGAAATAGAATTTATATCTTGGGCATTTATTTTAATTACATGTCCCAGAAATTACTGGGCTTGATTTAATAGAAGCAAAATATTGCAATAAGGAAGTCTGAGATCATAACACAATATACACAGATTTCTTTTTCACTTACAATAAAACTTGAATTAACTGGAAAAAACAAGTATATATGTAAATTCAAAGAAATGTACTAGTTACAAATTTACAATAAAAAAATGTGAAGTTAGAAAATTGTTACCATTACAGGATTAGTCTAGGGTAATATCTGGGCATTCAGGGGAGGGAACAGGCTGGGATGAAATTGCAATGGTATCAACCATTATATTTGCAAGAGAGATGTTCAATGGAGACCAGAATTCTGGACTCCTAAAACTAGGAGTTCAGTGTTTTGGTTAATTGTAGATAGCATTTGGCACTGACATAGTTTTCTAAGAAGGCCTGGATCATAAGAGATGCTTAGCAGCACAGTCAACCAATGATCCATTGCTTTATTCCAAACCAACTGCAATTGAAGTTAATAAAGAAAATAATCATCAAATGCAAATTCAGGCAGAGGGTACTGCAAAATTTAACAAAGGTGGTGCCATTTTACAGGTTAGCCCAAAAATCCTGTTCACTGTTCATTTTGAAACTGGTGAGAATCTAGCATTAAGCAGGTTTATCATAGGCAACACAATAGTGCTGCCTAAGTAAAGAACAATGTTGGCACAATGTTTTATTTATTTAAACCAGGGCAATTCGTATCAAAGAAGTTGTCATAGAAACTTCGAAAAGGGTTCATTCAATTGGAAATTGGAGTGGCTTGTACCCTTTGTAATAGTCAAAAGTGATTGGAAGGCAACTAACACCCCTTCCATGCCCACCATTTCCCCAGACACATCAAACCAAAATTTTGAGGTAGCCATTTTGTTCATCATAGTTGATTTCCAGATAGAAATAATGTTTTTGAGGAGTACACTCCCCCACAGCCTTCAGGGCATAGGTTGTAAGTTATGCCCTGGGGGCATATAAGGTTTTTCATAGAAAGCATTGGCGTAGAAACTTCAAAAAAAGGGCTCATTTGATTGGAAATTTAAAGGGCTAGCGCCCTTTTTAATAGTCAAAAGTGATTAGAGGGCAACTAACCCACCTCTCACGCCCACCTTTTCCCCTAACACATCCAATCGAAATTTTGAGATAGCAAATTTGTTCAAACATAGTTGAAAGTTCTTGAAATTAGGTCTTTGAAGATGACAACCTCCCCCCCCCCCCCCAGAGAACTCGGGGCAAGGGTTAAAAGTTATGCCCTGGGGGCATATAATGTTTTTATATAGAAAGCGTTATCATAGAAATTTCAAAATGGGCTCATTTGATTGAAAATTGAAATGGCTAGTGCCCTTTTTAATAGTCAAAAGTGATTGGAAGGCAACTAGCACACCTTCCATGCCCAGCATTTATCCAAACACATCCAATCAAAATTTTGAGATAGCCATTTTGTTCAAAGTAGTTGAAGGGTCCAGAAATTATATCTTTGAGGATGATACTCCCCCCCATAGCCCTCAAGTTAAGGGTTGTAAGTTATGCCCTGGGGGCATATAAGGTCTTTATTGAAAGTTTTGTTGTAGAAACTTGAAATAGGGCTCTTTTGATTGGAAATTCAAAGGGCTAGTGCCCTTTTTAATACTCAAAGGTTATTTAAGGGCAACTAACCCCCCCTCTCACACACACATTTTTCCCAAACACATCCAATCAAAATTTTTAGATAGCCATTTTGTTCAACATAATTAAACGTTTTAGAAATTAGTCTTTGAGGATGATAACCCCTTCAGTGCCCTTGGGGCAACAGTTGTAAGTTATGCCCTGGAGGCATATAAGGTTTTTATAGATAGTGATGTAGTAAAAACTTCAAAAAGTGTGATTGGAAAAAGTTTGATTGGAAATTACAAGGGCTTACACCCTTTTCAATAGTCAAAAGTGATTGGAGGATAACTAACACCCCTCTCACACCCACCATTCCCCAAACACATCCAATTAAAATTTTGAGATAGCCATTTTGTTTGACCTATAGAGTCCGGGAATTTTGTTTTTGAGAATGACACTCCCCCACAGCCCTCAGGGTAAGGGTTGTAAGCTATGCCCTGGGGGTATATAAAGTTTTTTTTAATAGAAAGCATTGTTGTAGAAAATTCAAAAAGGAATCATTCAATTGGAAATTGAAATGGCTAGTGCCCTTTTTAATAGTCAAAAGCGATTGGAGGGCAAGTAACCCCCCTCTCACACCCACCATTTCCCCAAACACATCCAATCAAAATTTTGAGATAACCATTTTGTTCAACATAGTTGAAAGGCCTGGAAATTATGTCTTAGAGGATGACAACCCCTCACAACCCTCAGGGCAAGGGTTGTAAGTTATGCCCTGGGGCATATAAGGTTTTATTGAAAGCATTGTCATAAAAAAAAATTCAAAAGGGCTCATTCAGTTGGAAATTGAAAGGGCTAGTGCCCTTTTTAATAGTTGAAAATGATTGGAGAGCAACTAACACCCATTTCAAGCCCACCATTTTTGAGATCAAACACATCCAAACAAATTTTAAGATAGCTGTTTTGTCTAACATAGCTGAAACTTCTAGAAACTAGGTCTTTGAGGATGACAGTCCCCTCACAGCCCTCAGGGCAAGGGTTTGTAATTTATGCCCTGGGGGCATATAAGGTGTTTATAGAAAGCATTTTGTAGAAACTCAAAAAAGGGCTCACTCAATTGGAAACTGAGAGGGCTAGTGTCCTTTTTAATAGTCGAAAATGATTGGAAGGCTTGACATTTTTATATTAAAGATCAATGTCGGCACAATGTATTATTATTTTTTTTTTCTTTTTAGACCAGGGCACTGTGTATTGAACAATTTGTTGAAGGAACTTCAAAAAGGGCTCACTTGATTGAAAATAGAAAGGGCTAATGCCCTTTTTAATAGTCAAAAGTGACTAGAGGGCAACTAGTCCCCCTCCATGCCCACACTCCTATTTGCCCATTATGTTTAAAAACTAAATATTGCCATAAGATTAAATCAAAATGCACTGTGTTAATGCTAATTCCCAAAAAGGCATCTCAGCAGTATCCCAAGAATGACTAAGGGTATTATATTCAAACTTTTGGGGCTACTTCTGCTCTTAGAATTTAAACAGATTTTTTTTTTTTTTTTTTTTTTTTTTTTTTGCTAATGGTATCAAGTTTTCTATTTCAGGTCAACTAGAGGAGGTATGAAACTAAATTAAACACTTCTATTTGGGTCCAGATTTTTAAAAGGGTGTATGTTGTTAAAATTGCTGAAAATTTTTCTCTAGCATACAAATTGCAGGCCAAACTATAAAGTCTTAAAAAAAAACAAAAAGATTTAAAGTACTATTTTCTTTTTCCCTGTAAAAGACTATGTCAATATAAAACAAACAGAAATTATTAAAAAAAACTTTTTCCACAAAATAAATTTTTCAAAGAATAGTAAAGAACTCCATTAAACCAAAAATCAGCAAAAATATAATCAAATAACCTACCAAGTGTGAAACTACCACAAATCAGCATTGATAAATAACTGAAAGCCAAAATGAACAGATATTACAATAAATAACTGAGTCAAACTCCAAACAAGCAGAAATTAACATGAGTATGGCTCAAAACCCCTATGCCTTCCCAAGGCCAGAACATAATTTGTACTTTACTGAAAAAAATACAAATGAATGTGCATTGTCAGTTTAATACATATACTGATATTTAGTAATCAAAATGTTAATATTATTTGATCTATTAAAGTTAAAACATTTATATTTTTTCAGTAAAGTACAAATGATGTTCTGGCCTTGGGAAGGAGTAGGGATTCATGCTGATGCCATTGAAACTTTGGGAGGGAGTCTTCCAATCCCCTTAGCAATGCCCCTAGTTGCTCAAAGATGCAATTTGAGGTATTTGAGCATTTACCAGTTTAGTTATATTAAACTAGTAAACTAGTATACTACTAGTATAACTGGTATAGTTTACTAGATATATTACTAGTTTATAAGGTACTGTTCTAAAATCTAGGACAAACATGTGAAAAAAGTCGAAAAGCCCAGATAGCCATTACCTGGTAATTGTCTATTTGACACCTTATAAAAAGGGGTTTCTTACTCTGGAAACTATATTTAAACTTTAGTTGTTTGGGGTTTAGGGGAAAGAAAGTACCTAGGTTAGGTTATGTATTTATTATATGCTATGCTTTACCCCCCCCCCCTAATGTAAAAAAAAAAACAAAGAACAACACTTTAAATATCATATACACAATTAAAACCATGCTTTACATTGTATTTCTCTACAGTCATGTGTTGAATCATCCTGTAAAAATGGGTTTTCATTGCATCTCCAGTTTGAGATATATAAAACAGTAGGTATACTAAAGGAGTACCAAAGTAAACATATCACTTGATGCCTTTTTTATGCTCTTTCCAAATATAATAATCATTTTTGTCACAAATGAATTTTACCCCTACCCCTATATATACCAATTCAAGGTAGCCTAGATATTTGCACATTAGGGGGGTGGGGGGGTAAAGTTTAAACTTACCTCTCATTACATCAGAAATACAATTTACCTACACCTTCCCCCACCCCCTAATGTGCAAATATACACCCTGAATTGGTATATATATGGGTGAGGATAAAATTCGTTTCTGACAAAAATGATCATTAGGCCTATATTTGGAAAGAGCATAAAAAAGGGGTAAATATATACCAAATCATATTATTGAGTTAGGAATAAAGTAAATATACCATTCAATGCCTTTTTTTTTATGCTGATTACAAATATAATAATCATTTCTATCATAAATGAATTTTAGTCCCCCCCCTAATGTATGCCAATTCAAGGTATATATTTCTACATTAGGGGGGTGGGGGGTAAAGTTTAAACTTACCTCCCATTTACATCAGAAACAAAATTCCCCCTCCCCCTAATGTAGAAATATATACCCTGAATTGGCATATATAGGGGGGGGGGGCTGAAATTCATTTCCAATAGAAATGATTATTATATTTGTAATCAGCATAAAAAAAGGCATAGAATGGTGTATTCACTTTATTCCTAACTCAATAATATAATTTGGTATATATTTACCAAAAAAGGGACATCTACCACATGGCTAATATGGGAGTAAAGTTCATTTGAGATGCAAATGGATGTCATCGGCTATTTAGATTGAGGATGCAATTCTAGGTATATATTTGCACATTAGGGAGGTGGGGGTATATATTCTATGAATATATAGGTTCTAATAAATTCATGGATTTCTTAGAAAAAACTGGAAAAACAAGGAAAGAAGTGAAGATATAGGCTACCCCCTGCAAAATGTTAACTAGGATTTTTCTGCATATTATGGAGTAAGAACTGTTTTATTAATATGTTTCCTTATGTCCAGCTGGACTCTGAGGCTTATATAAAAATAGGCTATTGGCTGGCCAGTTGGCTAATTTAAAGATTTGTATACAGATACTGTCAAATTAGCCATCTGGTTGTATCCCTAAAAAAGGGCATCAAGTGGTAGGTTTACATTATTTGTAAGTCAATGATATGAGCTGCAAGAAATTTACCTTTTCACTTTCATCCTAGGCTAGCTAAATTAGAGTACCATCTAGAAATTTACCAGTTTTAAAGGCCATCAAAGGTCAGGACCCACTAGAGAGAGAAGGAGTAGAGGTAGGTACTTCAAAATACCTTCCCAGAACGTAATTTGGTAAAGTTCTACAAAATCATATTATTGAGTTAGAAATAAAGTGAATACACCATTCAATGCCTTTTTTTTTTTTATGCTGATAATGAATATAATAGGCTAATCATTTCTATCAGAAATGAATTTCAGCCCCCCCCCCCTATATACCTAACCCTGAATTGGCATATATAGGGGGGGGGCTGAAATCCATTTCTGATAGAAATTATTATTATATTTGTAATCAGCATAAAAAAGGCATCAAATGGTGTATTCACTTTTGTCCTAACTCAATAATATGATTTCATAGAACTTTACCCATTAATTTAGCCTGTAGACCCATCCCAGAAAGTTTTATTTTCCAAACCTAAAATAGAAGAATTTTAGATCAAGTAGAATTGGTAAATTTCTACCAAATCATATTATTGACTTATGCATAAAGTGAATATACCACTTGATGCCTTTTTTATGCTGATTACAAAATATAGTAATCATTTCTATTGGAAATAAATTTCAGCCCCCCCCCCCCTATATATGCCAATTCAGGGTATATATTTCTACAACCTAACCTTGAATTGGCATATATAGGGTAAAAGACCTCTTTTTTTTAAGACCACTTTTCTTTGGCATTTTGAAAAAAAAATAGCAATGAGTTTTTGGACTGCCTCTTTTTTTTTACTACAGTATGACACAATGCAAGTGTAGACCAATCATCTCTCACTAGAGCCAGCCCAGTGGGAGTAATTTGTCATCATAATTCCAATGTGTGGTCTCTGTTTTGACAAGCAAGTGAAATGAAAAAAATATATATTTAATATTTGTGTTTTATAGAATAAAAATCAAGAAACAAAAGTTAGATTTTTAGAATCAGAAGACAATTAGCTTTCTATTAATATGTGAATAATACTGAAACACTAAAAGATATTTACATCAAAATAGGGCAATTGGTATTTCCCAAAAAGAGGTCTTTCTAGGTAAGCCAATAAACTAATCATTTTCAGTGAATGATCTTAAATAATTTTAATAATTTTAATGTTGCTGCATAGCTTGGATTTGTAGCTATTCATTGGCCTATGCAAACCTTTTCAACTCTAATTTACATAATTTTGTTCAATTGGATACTGGTCTTTTACTCTAGGGGGGGGGGGGGGCTGCTGAAATTCATTTCTGATAGAAATTACTATTATATTTGTAATCAGCATAAAAAAGGGTCAATATATACAAAAATCATATTATTGATTTAGGACTAAAGTGAATACACCATTCGATGCCTTTTTTTGCTGATTATGAATATAATAAGCATTTCTATTGGAAAGGAATTTCAGCCCCCATCCCCATATATGCCAATTCAGGGTTAGGTTAGGTATAGCATATATAGGGGGGGGGGGGGCTGAAATTCATTTTCAATAGAAATGCTTATTATTTGTAATCAGCATAAAAAAAAGGCATTGAATGGTGTAGGGTAAAAGACCAGTATCCAATTGAGCAAAATTATGTAAAACTTAAAACCTCATATCTTGTTATCAAATTAGAGTTGAAAAGGTTTGTATAGGCCAATGAATAGCTAAAATTCAAGCTATGCAAAGTTCAACATGGTTTATTATTAAAAGTATTTAAGATCATTCATGAAAATGATTAGTTTATTGACTTACCTAGAAAGACCTCTCTTTTGGAAATACTGATTATCCTATTTTGATGTAAATATCTTTTTAGTGTTTTGAGTATTATTCACATATTAATAGAAAGCTGATTGTCTTCTGATTCTAAAAAATACAACTTTTATTTCTTGATTTTTATTCTATAAATCACAAATATTAAATATGTATTTCTTTCATTTCACTTGCTTGTCAAAACAGAGACCACACATTGGATTTATGATGACAAATTACTCCCACTGGGCTGGCTCTAGTGAGAGATGATTGGGTTACACTTGCATTGTGTCATACTGTAGTAAAAAAGGGGCAGTCCAAAAAACCCATTGCTATTTTTGCCAAAATGCCAAAGAAAAGTGGTCTTTAACCCAAAAGAGGTCTTTTACCCTATTCACTTTATTCCTAACTCAATAATATGATTTTGTATATATTGACCAAAAAAGGCATTGAATGGTGTATTCACTTTCTTCCTAAGTCAATAATATGATTTGGTAGAAAAATTTACCATAGAATCTTACCCATAAAAAATGCATGAAATGATGTTTTCACTTTCATCTTAGCTAAGTTATAAAGACCCACGGCAAGTTACTTCTTTGTAAAATGCTCCCAGCTATAATTTTACAGCTAGGCCTACTTGCAAACATTGAACATAGGCCTAGTCTAAAATAATGACCAAAAAATAGGTGGTCTAAAGGAATAGCCAAATATTTATAAAAACCTTCTCACCTTCATTACCAAATAAGCTCCATAGCTTTGCTAAGAGCATACCCATTTCAACTTTGTCAATGACCCAACTGCAAAACAATAATATAATTTCCTTCTTTTCACTTCCTTAGTAGGCCTAATTTACGAAGTTCTTCTGGTTTCTCCAATAAAGACAGTGTAATTGCAACGTAAAAAGATACTAAACTAATTTTCGGCTTTATGAAAGAATGATTTGAGCAATCGGGAATTTTGTTTCGGTCAAACTCTTACACAAACTTGAAAGGGGCTGTCTGGGGAAAATTTTGCATATGGGAAACTATAAAACTACATTAATGGCCGATGCTATGTCACCATTAGGAATACCGTATGAATCTATTATAAAGAGTTGCTATTTTTCTGTTGACTACATCCATATGCGGGGACAACTGAATCACTTCGCACAACCGCAATGCCTCTTAAAATGAGAGGCTGTATTCCATATTTTGCATATTCTAAAACGAATAATTGCAAAATTTAACATAACGGTAGAACAAAATTTTTTCACATTCTTTGAAAAAATGACTAGAACTTATATTTCTCTTTAGATGAGTCACCTCTCTCTGCCTCGAAAACAACTTTTTACATTAAATATTAAAAAAAGCTGCATTCTTTTTACATATTTATTGTGTCCACAGTACTAGCCTACTGTTTAAGGTCTTTATGTAAGATATTAGCCTTTCACCTGAAATAAAATATCATGAATGACTTTGCTACTACTCATCAATTTCTGTCAACTAGAACCACAACATCTATGATAAGTTGTGTTTGGTCTCTAAGGTGCAAAGCGTTATTTCTTCATTATTGTTTTTTTTTTTACAATTTTTGTCTTGATCAAAATAGATAGAATTTGACCTATAACACCAACAGAATTAGATTCATAAAAAATATCCTTGTTACTGAATTACATAGCCTTTTCTTTCTATCTTTTCTATTTTAAAACCTTAAAATTAAAGTGTAAAGAACATTTTTATGTCAAATAGGTTTTGTTTCAGTCAGTGCACGGTAAAAAAAACTGTAGGTAAATAGAAAAATGTGTCAATGACAACCACAACTCTAGAAAATTAGAATCCTGATAGCGATAAATAAATTTAAAGAATTGTTTTTTTTTTCGATAATCCGAAATGTGTAAAATTGACTAAATTTTAAATTATCAATACTAAGCTACGGGCGAAATATTTCTCAAAGAGTTTTAAGTTCATTGTACAAAAATGGCAGAACTTGACACTTCCCTACAAAGACTTGATAACGAGTGCGTGTTCATCAGTTTACTTTTTTCCAGGGATGATCATTTTGAAAAATGCTTGTAGAATTGTGAAGGAGCGAAAATCGAAATTATAGGTACTTTGGAAATAACAAGACCATAGAAAAATCTAATTTCTGTCATTTTGTGTTGCAAAAACTTTTTGACCCAAGCGAGGAGAGAAAGGTATTAAGGGAAAATTTTGAGATTGTTAATCACAGTGTATTGTTTAAAATTAATGAGAAGCTTTGTATTCAACCTAAAACTCACTGCTAAGGCAAGAACTTACAGATCTACCATTAGTAGAAGTACTAAAAGGATCAACCACTAATAAGGCCCCATGTGCTAGAAGTGTGGTAAATGAGTTTTTTAAAACAGAGTTGCTTTAAGGTTAGAAATAAGTTACTGAAGATCATGATTATGATTTTTGGAAAAGGAGAAGCACATAGCAATTTTCGAAAAACCTTAATTAAAACATTGTGTAAGAAAGGTGATAAAAGTATGTGTGGTAATTATCAAGGTATTAGCTTAGTCTCTGTAGGTAGCAAATAAGTTAGTAATTTGATACTTTTTAGACTGAGAGATGCTGGAGACAAAGTTATAAGAGAAAATTAATGCGGTTTTATAATGAGTAGAGGATGTGTCGACAAATGTTCACTCTTAGGCTAATCCTTTAAAAGAGCCTGAGTTGTCAAATACCTTTCGGTCTTCAGTTTTATAGATTATGAGCAAGGGTTTGATCTGTTGATAGAAGAGCTTTAGAAGGTATTATCCTTGTATCGTATATGAGACATTTAAAGTGAGTAGTGCTACGCAAGAGAATAACATGGGTGCGGCTAAAATAGGAAACGAGGTTAGCAGCTGGTTTTTGTATTAAATCAGAAGTTAAACAGGGTTGTGTTCTATCACCCTTTGTATGGATCATTTTGATACACTTTGTCTTAAGGAGCCGAGGAAGGGCACATAATCAAATGAGAACACGGAAATATGTTGATAGTTTAAGCATTATAAATGAAAGCACGAGCAAAATGAATGAAATTTAGAGGTTTTGCGAGTTCAGGGTGTAAGAATAAGTTTGAAAATTAATGTCAAGAAGACTAAGTCGCAAATTCTAGGAGTAAGTGATGACGAAAAGGTGACGTTGGGCAATGAAAAGATAAATCAGGTGGACAGCTTCACTTACCTTGGTAGTATTTTAGTGAAAGACGGTGGGAGCAGTGAAGATGTTAAAAGTAGAATAGCCATGGCTCAGGATGTGTTTTCACAGTTAAAAAAAAGTTTGGAAAAATAGGAAGATAAGTCTACAAACTAAGATTAAAATATTGGAAGCTACAGTGATGACAGTGGTCAAGTACAGTTCTGAGGCATGGACATTCCGAAAGACGGTTAAAGATTTGCTCGATATTCTGCAGAGAAATTGGCTACGAATTGTTTGGGTTTCCCGTTGACTGTATGTATTCCAAACAGTAGGCTGTATAAAAAGTGTAGTTCCATTTTACTTTCTATGGCTATAAGAAGAGAGGTTGAGATGGCTAGAGCACGTCCTAAGGATGAAGGATGACAGATTGCCGAAGATTTTCCTTTTCAGCCAACCGACTAGGGCTAAACGGAAAGCAAGTCGTCCTCGTCTGGGGTGGGAGGACGTCATAAAGAAAGATTTAAAGGAAATGGGAACTTCCTGGGAGGGCGTAAAGTGGAAGGTTTTCAATAGATTGGGATGGAGGAGGAGCATGCGTAGCTGTGTTGGCCTCAGGCGGCCTGGTGCTGTGGTGAGTTTTTAGTAGCAGTAGTAATAGTTTTGTTCCAGAGGTAATGTTCCCACATGGTCTCACATTCGTCCTTTAGCATATACGCTCTCTATACAAAATGAAGAGGTATTATAAAAAAAAATATTTAAGTATTACTATGGTTGTACAGTATTATATTCCTTGAAAAACTCTTATAAGGACAGGGTAGAAGGTGAATGGGTTTTTATTGCGGACGGGGGATACCAGACTCTCAGAAAGTGAATTTTATTGACAGAATTTTATTAGACGTTATATTATTTTTTTTTTTTTGAAATTTTTTTTCACTCCTTATCTTTTCAGAAAATATGATGCAAATTCTCATCTTTTCGAATCCTGTAAGATACGTGTTTTCTCACACTTTCGGGCTTGAATAATTTGTTTTTCAAAGTGAAAGTTGTGTCTTCAAGGCAGTACTGTACTTTACGCGAATTTTTTTAAAACTTTATCTCGTTGTTGTCTAATTAAACTGTTTAAAATAGGATTTTAGTGTCAAAAAGTGTTCTAGATCAATAAAAACAAATATTTAAATTCAGGAATGGTTTTTACTAGTACTGTTCTTCGTGCAAGGCGTGATTTTTGACAAATTTTGGAAAAGGAGAAGGATTTTCCAACTTTCAGCTGTGAGTTCATCTTTTAACAGTTATTGTATAATCTATCTATCTATTCATTAAACTAAAATTGTTCCAAGCTCTAGCTTAGTTTAAAAATATTAGTTTGATCATTTATCAGACTAAGGCTGTATTATACAACCTAGGCTTCAGTGTAGCCTATTTCTCCTTTTTTTTTGTCTCTCAATGCTTTGTATTGCTTTGTTAATTCCAAATAGATGTATTTTTGACTTATTAAAAACATTAAGACCTATCTGATTGCTAAGGAATGGTAAAATTCTACTTTAGCTACTTTCTGGTCTATCTTGGAAAGGGGGTTAGGGTAAAACACCCAGTAGTTGGCCACCTGCAATATTCTCGGACAGAATGTAACTAAAGGGAACCTAGCTCTAGGCCTAATGTGGTCACTTAGTGGTAAAAAAACAGTATCTAAACTTAGTGGTCAAACTAAACTGGTCACATCTTGTTACCAGAGCTAATTGAGAAGGATTGGGCATATTAATGAATAGCTAAAAGTCTAAGCAACAATATGGTTGAAATTGTTTGAAACTTAGATATATGGATATCTAAGGGACCAGGGAAATACCAGCTTTGTCTTTGTATAAAAATTTCTAAGTGTTTCAGTTTTATTAGCCCTAGAGCTAGGTTCCTGTTAGTTACATTCTGTTCTAGAAGGCATGTAACCGATTACTGGATATTTATTCTTACCCAATGTTAGGAAATATAAAACTTTTCATCAGGGATCAGTTTCTACAGGCTAAAATATGGGTAAATATCTACCAGAAGGCGGGGTTCATATTACATTGAGTTAGGAATAAAGTGGCCCAAAACACCATTTGATGCTTTTTTTCCAGATGCTGATTACAAAAAGAGGTATAATAAGCATTTCTATTGGAAATGAATTCCACCCCCTCCCCCTATATAGCTATACCTAACCTAACCCTGAGGTTGGCATATATAGGGGGGGGGGCTGAAATTCATTTCCGATAGAAATGCTTATTATATTTATAATCAGCATAAAAAAATGGCATTGAATGGTGTATTCACTTTAGGCTAGTCCTAAACTCAATAATATGATTTGGTAGATATTGACCTAGTCCAAAATATGTCCTGGGAAGGTATTTTGAAATACTTACCTCCATTCTTCTTCCTCTAGAGGGTCCTGAAATTCGCCTACATGACAGGTTCTATTACCTATTGAAATTTTGGCAAAACAACATTTTACCTTAATTTTCAGTTATCAGTTTCTTTTTTCTGGCTTTAGTTCTGGAAATTCAATTCCTGTAATTTGAGTAGAATTTTAAGCCACATCAAAGTTTTCTTTTCAAAATTTAGGAAGTGTATTTGCATATCTTTAAAGCCTTATAAATTGGGATTGAGCAAAGTTGTGGAGCTAAAATCCATTTGTTGTACTACTTCATTTAAGCAGAAGATCTATTTTGCAAGGTTTTATCTTTCATAACACACAAATTTTTAAAGGTCCATGACCCTCTACAGGGAGGAGTGAAGGTAGGTACTTCAAAATAGCTTCTAGGCACATGCTTTAGCCTGTAGACCTAACCCTGAAAGTTTCATTTTTCTAACCACTTCCCAATAACCAAAAAAGTAGCTGAAGTAGAGTTTTACCTGGTAAAAATTCTAGTTTAGCTACTTTTTACTATATTAGGAAAGGGGTAGGTTTAGGGAGAATGAAATTTTCAGGGATGGGTCTACAGACTAAGGTATGTTAGGAAGAGTCCTACAACTTTCTCCCTAATCCTTTGATGATCTTAAAAGGCCTCAAACTGTTGCAGAAGAAATTTTCTGCTTAAATGAAGTAAAATAAAACTGTTTTTCAGCTCCACAACTTTGCTCAATCCAATTTATAAGGCCTCAAATTTGCAGTACATTTCCTAAAAAAAAAAACCCATTGATGTGGCTTAAAATTCTACTAAATTACCAGAATCACATTTTCAGAGCTAAAACCACAGACAAAGGAGTAATTTTTTTGTTATTCATATTATTGACTTACAATAAAGTAAACATACCACTCATTGCCTTTTTTATGCTCTTTCCAAATATAATAGTCATTTTTTTAGAAATGAATTTTACCCCCCACCCTATATATACCAATTCAGGGTATATATTTGCACATTAGGGGGGGGGGGTGGCCAGGTGGGGGTAAATTGTATTTCTGATGTAAATGAGAGGCAAGTTAAACTCCCCCACCCCCTAATGTGCAAATATATACCCTGAATTGGTATATTTAGGGGTGGGGGTAAAATTCATTTCTGACAAAAATGATTATTATATTTAGAAAGAGCATAAAAAAAAGGCATTGAGTGGTATGTTTAGCCTACTTTGTTCATAAGTCAATAATATGAACAATGAAAAAATTTTACTGAAAAAGGAAAGGATCACTGAAAATGAAGGTAAAGTATTGTTTTGTCTAAATTTCAATAGGTAAGTAGTCAAAATTTCTCTTGTCAAGTAAGCAAATTTTCTAAGACTTAGAATCAGAAGGGGTTAACATGGAAAGCTTGGCAATACCTTCCTATTTTTTTGGCCCTTGTTTCATTACTGAAAGCTTCATTTTCCTAACCTAACCCCTTTTCCAAGACAGCAAAAGTAGCTAAACTAGAATTTTACCATCCTTTAGCAATCTTTTAACAAGATTGCTAGCAAGCCTTTTAATAAAGGATCATCCTTTAGCTGCTTTTAATAAGTCAAAAATACAGCTAGTTGGTAATTAACAAAGAAATACAATGCATTGAGAGACAAAAAAAAAAAGGGAGAAATACACTGAAGCCTAGCTGTATGATACAGCCTTAGTCTGATAAATGATTTAGATACAGCCTGTATTTAAATCATCAGGGGAGGAGTAATGTAGATTATCTGAATTCAAATATTATATTTGAAAAGAGGATAAAAAAAGGAATGTCATTGTACTTTGATAAGGTATTTCCCTCTAAAGAGCTGATCAAATACTCTCTCACCAAACTTTAATGTTGTATAAGTAACAGCCTGAAATTTAATTTTTCAACAAAAAAGGTTAAGTTTTTCAGAGAGACAATTAATTAGTAAATGTATCCTAGAAGGCAGGAGTCAGTCACAAAATAGATGATTCTGAAGACCATAGAATAGTTTGAAGGAAGTTTTTGGTGGGCAAGTTTTTATGAACTTATTTTACAATCACTCAACAAATGAAGGTTGCTTATAGTGATATTGTGTGAAACCTGTCTGACTTGTTTTTAGCAAGAAATTAGACTTTCCTTTAGCCATCAAGCAGCATGAATATAATTAAGAAATCCAATATTTATTGGCAATCATGCTGCAATAGAAGTGGCAGGAGAAAAGTAAGCAGAACAGGGGATGAGAGAGTTGGTAGCAAGATCCATGATATCCACCAGGCTTGCCCCTAAAATTGCAGGAACAAGGTAGTCAGCCTTCAATGCTTCCCTTACTTCTCTTGTAAGGAAACCACCAGAAAATGGTTGTTTCTATACATTTGTGTACAGTTTTGAATTTCCTGGAGCAGAATGTACAAAAAGAAAAAGATACAGTTATCAAGATTGCATCCAAGTTTTTTCACAAAAAGATGCAATAAAGCAGGCACAGGATGTGTGCAAAAGTGCCTTGAAATTTAATGCTCTTGAAAGGCACAGGGGTTCATATCCAAGCATAACATTTTTGGCAGATATCCATGATCTGTTGAGTAGTTTTTTAGCATGTAAGGAGGAGCTATACCCCTCTTTGTTATAGTTGATCCTTGTGATCTACCAGCTATTCCTAATGAGCCAAGGACTATTGTAGCATCTTGTTTAAACAAGTGCATGAGGATGTTAAATTTTCTTGTTGAAAAGCAGGAAACCTTAGTACAGCCTCCAGGCCCTATAGTCTTGCCCTCAGTGCCAGCTCAAGCACAACCTTCTGTTCCTGTTGTGTTGAGCAATGTTCAGAGCAACTTGAATATTGGAAACCCAGTTAATCAACATGAGTTTGTGGAAAAACTTGGTTGTGCCAATAAGGTGTAGCATATTGTGGCTAAGAAAGACAAGATAGTAATGCATATGTCTGACAAACAATCAGTGGCTGCTGCTGTTGCTGTAATACCAAACACGCTAAACATTCAAACAAAGGTAGTGTGGCACAAGTATGCTGCTTTTGAGCAGATTCTCATTCACCATTTTTCTCAACTAGATCACAGCCAAAATCTTGTTTCTATCACTCCATTGTCAGTTCTTATACTAATTTGTCTCCTTAAAAAAGGCAAAGCTCCTGGATCTGTCAGACTCCAACCTGAACATTTGATTTATGGTACTGCAAAACTAATTGAGCATATGGCATTACTATTACAAGCTTGTGTTACTCAGCAATTTTTACCAACTGCATTATGTAAGGGCTTTGTGACATGTGTCCCAAAAAAGAATAAGGACCCTCAATCTTGTGAATTTTATCATCCAAATACAGTATTTTCAGCTATTAGAAAATTTTTTGAAAAGATTCTTCTTTTAAAAATCTCAAATAGATATGATCATCATCAGTTTGGTTGTTGTGTGGGTCTTGGTGTTGGGAATGCACAAACAGTTTGTGTGTCTATTTTGGAGAGGTATAAGAGGATGAAGAAACCTTTGTATGTTTGGGGTATAGATATTTCTAAAGCATTTGATTCAATCCTAAACTCCCAAGCTGTTTTATCACTTTTGATGAAAACCCATTCATTTGCGCCTCCCTGTGGCAATGGTATCAAAACTTTCTACTTGTGTCCACATAAAAAAATCTTTATAGCAGCCAAATTTCTGTGCGTCATGGAGCAAAACATGGCTCAGTGTTAAGTCCTTCAATATTTAACAATGCCATCTGCTGTGTAACCTGCAGGATGCTGCATTTTCTTAACAAGCCATCAATTGACACAAGTCACCCTTTATATGCAGATGACATTCTTCTGCTGTCTGATAATTTGCAATCACTGCAGGCTGCTGTGAAGAGCCTTTATGCTGGATTGTCTGACATCAGGCTGTCAGTTGCTTCTGCTAAAACCGAATTTCTTGTTTTTGGTTGTCATGACCCCCCCCCCCCCAATCCAAAATTCAGGTTGGCCCTGATTCAATTTTTGCCACTGCATCTCTCAAGTACCTTGGACTTGCATTTGAGACCTTAATTTGAGCAACAAGGTCACTAGCAATTAATGTCTTGAGAGAGAAGTTGAGAAAGTCATATGGACTTCTTTTTAGAGTTAAAGGGCAATTTGACAAAAAATAGAAACGCTTGGTTGGCTTTATAATTTGATTTTTTGCTCCCTGTGTATTTTTTCTGGTGTCTTTACAGAAGTTTTTTTTTACCATGTCAGAACATCAACAAATTTGGTCTGTCTTTTACAGAATTTTGTAAGTATTTTCTTTGTGTTCCTATTTGGTTTTGTAACAGTTGTATCTCCAAACATTACTGAGTTTTTTGAGATATGTGATAAGATGGATGTTTTAGAAGGCAGATTCAGACAGCAACCTGAGTCAGTTGTAGATTTTTCCATTGGATTGTATTAATTGTTTGTGAGTCATTGTTAGTGTATTTTATAGTGTTTGTGATGAGGTGTTTTTATTAGGTATATTTCTTTTTCCATACTCCTCTAAGTGCATTTTTGTATGCATAGAGGGTTCAAATAAATTATTATTATTATTACCCCTCCCCTAATAGATCAATATCTAGCCTAGTTTCCCTCTGTTTAATATAGCTCATCACAGTTAATTGCAATTACACATTGAACAAGCACTGATGCTGTGATCTTAAAATGTTGTTTTTTGACAATATAATTAATTGCACTTGTGTATTTTAAAAACTAAAACAAATGGCCCAAGCATATGGTCTAGTTGTCCAACTTACCCTATTTTTCACCTGCATCATTCCTTTTGTATATCAATTTATAGCTGAAAAATGAATAAAATGCTTAAGGGCTCGGTACACGTAGCTGATTTTGGGAACCGATTTCAGCATCAGTGGAGAAACGATAGCGGTAAGAAAAATTTGTTGAAAGAAAAATTTATTGAGCAAAGATTTTTAAAACAAAACATCATGGACACAAATAGTCAACTGGAGTTTATTAATAATTGCATGATTGATCTCAGCTTAGTTCTCAGCTCAGTAGTGGGGTCTTTCACCACAGACATCTCTGGCTGACTATTTATTTGTATCCATATTTTTTTTGTGCAATGATCATGATGGAATTGGCGCTGATTTTGTAAATCGGCGCCGAAAACTAGAAAGTTTTTCAAGCTCAAATCAACACCCATTTCTTCTAAAAACAGCACTGATTTTGAAATCAATTCCCAAAATCAGCTACGTGTGCTGGCCCTTTAGAGTTGAAAATTGTAGAGCTCTATATAAGCTTGTAAGAATGATTTTGACTGGAAATTTTTTAGTTTGTCTTGATAGATAAACACACTGAAAATTTTCTGTCTAGAGGTGAATAAATTGCAGCTTATTGAGTTCTGAATTACAATAACCAAAAAACTATTTTGATATTTTTAAATAAGCACTTTTGAATGCTGTTCCACAATTGTAATTTCCTACTGAGTGCCATATATTACAATAATCAGTTGCAATAAGCTTATTGAATGCAAGATTATGTATTGCCATCATATCCCCCTTCCCATTGTCTCCCTCCCCACCTAGAAATGCCACTGCTGATTGGGCTTTCTCACAGATTTTTGTAGATTATTTCTTTGATAAAAGTTTTTGTTACTGATGATTTAACCTCTTTTCTGTCCTAGAGTACCCAGACTAGTGGATATTTTGGGACATCCTGAAAGATATTTGAGGAAACACTCCTTTTTTTTTTACTAAATATAGCCTAACTTATTAAAAACCTGCAGTCTACTTTGATGCAATAAACACATAAAACACATGCATGTAACATTATTCGTACAACAGCTTACTGTGAAAGGTTGACATCAAAGTTCAGAATTTTTGCTGTATGTTTTGTGCCATCATGCAGATTAGGTTTTTGGAAACATAAGGCAATTTTGCTTGTAAACACAAAGATATCATATCTTGTTCCAGGAATTTCACAATAAATACTTCCATTTCAGTCTCCAAGACCTGACTGGCAGAAGACTTTGAACTTTTCATAGTAGTATGAAGAACTAGGCCTAGTTCAAATCATTAGCTTTATCTTAGCTTTATCTCCTCAGTGTTAGTACACAGATCAACAGAAAGAGCATCTCTATTACTGTCACTAAAATGCAAAGCCACCTTTGGTAGCTCCTTTTCCTGTCCTTGCGCTCCTTTTGTGGTATTCTGCTTTGTATTTTCCTTTGCTTCATCTTTCTTTTTCCTATTGAAATCTCTGTCTTTCTACTTTGAAAATGGTATCTTTAAATTGGGTTGCAAGCAAAATCATTGATTGACTAGGCTTTATTCCACCCTTTTTCTTTTGAATGCCAACTTGCTGTTCAGGAAGAGGGAGTATCTGACTTGGTACAACATGAACAAAAGTCATGTTATTACAGAATATCATAAGATCATTAATATCTTGGATCCAAGGAGCTGTTACAAGACATAAAGTTGCAGGAAGCTGTCATAGACCAATACTTCATTGTAAGATTTTTTTGCTACTACTTATACTGCTGCAACTGCTTCTGGCTTCCACTACAACTACTTGTGACTGCAACTTCTTGTAACTGTGACTGCTTAATGACTCCAACTAAAACTAACTACAACTGTGACTTTTTTCGACTGTGTCTTTGACTACTTGTGACTGTGAATACTTTGGATGGCTACTTGTACTGCTTGTAACTGCAATTGTAACCACTTGCGACTAGTTGTGACTGCAACTCTGGCTGCTTGTATCTGTGACCTATTGCAACTTCAAATACTAGTGACTGACTACTTCTGGCTGGGGTTACAAATGCTTGTGACTGCAACTAAGGCTACCTCTGAATGAAACACTCAGTACTTGTGACTGTGACCACTTGCGACTGAGACTACTTATAACTGGGGCTACTTGCGAGTGTGACTAGGCTGCTTGTGACTGCAACTGCTTCTGTGACTATCTGCCACTGCAAACTACTTTTGAATATGACCATTGCTACTTGTTGCGGCAAGTGTGGCTTTGACTACCAATGCAACTACTTCGGACTGCACTTGTGACTACCTGCAACTATGACTACTTGCAAATGTGTCTACAACTACTTGTGGCTATGTCTACAGCTAACTGTGCAAAAAGCAACTATTAGAAACTGCAACTACTACTACTAGGCTACCAATTTAATTGTTGACTCCAATTGCAAACACTGCTGTTACTTGTACTAGTGCAACTAGAACTATTGGACTAAATCAAAAGAGTTTAAACCCATCCTGCCTGTCAAAATGACATCATTATCTCAGGAACAGAACATTAAGTTGGGCCTGACTGATATATTGGCCAGCCAATATTATTAGGCTGATATTGGTGTTAGTGTTATTATTGGATATTATGAGAAATACCGAGTATTGGCCAATTTCTTTGTTTTTATGTGGAATTTATCCAGAAGTTGGCGCCAGATTTCCTTAGCTAATTTTCTCCAGTCCTTAGGGATGGAGCCACCTCCTGAGTCTGACCATGGTGAAAAAAGCAGCAAGAGTGAGCCACATGAAGTCAAAGTGTATTTGATGTCAATACTCTTCAATACACAACTAATGCAGCACTGTCCAAAATTTATGGTTGAGTTTCAAGAACGTACAACCAGAGAAGTTGTTCTTGCTTGTCTCCTGGATCTCAGATACAAGCACCAGCCCCTAAATCAAGAGGTACTCAATAACGCTAGAAGGTAGCTACAAAAGAAACACTGACTCAGATGTTGGAGTAAACAAAATTAGGCATTGCAACAGAAGTGGAGTAAAACCCAAAAACAAAGGAGAGAAGGCACAGTATGTTTGATTGACTACCTGTTTGATAACATGCTTGCAAGTTCCGCAAGTGAGGAAGAAGAGTTAGCAGATAATTTTTATAAAGAACTGGAAAGGCACATGGGTGAGGCTGTCATTTACAGGAAAAAGCCTGTCCGTTGGAGTCATGACGAAATATCAGTCGTCACTTCAAAAGACTGGTACAAACTTGTCCAGAAGTATATCTGCTGTCTACTCTCTTCTGTCCCAAGCAAAAGAGGTTCCAGCACAGTTGAGAACATATAATATGACAAATGAAGGTCTCTGAAAGGAAAAGAAAAACGCTGAAAAGTTGTGCTTTCTGCATTGAAACTTGCCCCAGGTAGACTGGACTTATTGAGCACTGTCAAGACTAGAACTTTGTTTGTTTCAATTATTTTTCAAATTTTTTTCTAAATAAATCTCTTTTGCATTATTTGGAATCCTCAGTGAATTATTGAGGCTGTTCTTTGGTGTGTAATAGACCATGGAGAAACATGTAAGTATGACAACGGGCAGAGAAGACATGGTTTAAAGTTTATGTAAGTTTTTTTTTTTTGCTAAAATTGAGACGGAAAAGAGAAAGCAAGACACATAAAAATAATTTTGTATAAGAATTCTGCCAAATTCCCCCAGTGTATAATTTTTCCCTGACAATTTCATCCCCTGGAAACTTCCCTCTCCATGGAAAATTCCCCCATTGAACCCCCCCCCCCCCCAGCAGAAGATTTGCCCCCCCCCCCCCTGCCCCCCCGACCCGAAATGTATACATGCTTCCCAACACTATATATAAATAATAGACAGTATGATCTGTCCCTATCTCAACCATTATAAAAACCCGGACCGAGATGCAAGTGCTCCGGGTAATATTTAAACAACTATAAACATAAGCGACATTCGATTTTTAACGGGTAGACAAGTCAGTTTTCTCTTGAACGTGAAACTTGGCTTCAACGTTGTAACACTAAATTTTAAAAGAATCTAATCTTAAATTAGTTTATTCCAATACATATATGAAAATCGGTAATTAGTAGTGCAATGTTATTATTAGATGTTTTTAGGAATTACAAGTAGGTTTCAAAGTCTCGACTAGAAATTATTATTAAAGAGTAAAAAAGGAAACGTGAATAATTGGTATGGCTGTAACACTACATATAAATTTATATAAATGTATATACAGTGGGCTGTAATAATGCAAAAGATAAATATAACATTGGTTTAAGAATAGAAGAAAAAAACTAGAATGGATTTACAATGATAATAATCAAGCTAAAACTAAGTTTTATTGGAACAATGCCACAACATTTGATTATGAAATTTGGTTCTTTGCATTGATATTTCAGTTCCTAAGTCTTATCAATTTTTTCTCAAAGGGAAATTACGTGATGGGAATGAATGCAGACTTGTAGCTAAATTAAATATAGTTACTTCCTTTTTTCGCATATGTTTATTCATCTTGATTTTTACTGTCTGTAGTACCGAGGAGCTCATTAAGGAGATAATCAACATAAGTTTTTAAAAATTTTGCCCCTGTGTTTCAAAAAGGAGATAATCAAATATTTAAACTACTAAAACTAAAATAATTACTTGCTAGTTTGTTTTCCTTGATAGGAATGCCTCTCGAATTCCTGATTCTTAAATTTTAGTTCGTAATATGCACGTGAGCGCAAAAAAAATCTTTTAAAATTGTTCAAAGGAGAAGTCCTCGCAGCCAATTTCCCAGTTCAGGTTTTTGTACTATTCCCTTATTTTCACAAATTTAATCAACCCCCAATCGCCTTTTTAGAAATCCTACATATGCCGATAAGTTAAGTCATACCTGTGAGATGGGACAGTCGCAAACCACTTCGCCGGCTCACCAAGTTTCTTTCTGCTTTCTCAATTACGAATAATACAAATTCGCACCATTATTCAGTGACCGACAAATATATACTGACCCGCTAATGATAAGAGTAAATGGGAGGAGCTGTTTTGTACGCGCCGAGAATGTAGTGCCAAAAATCACAAGCCTTGATCTTAGTGTTATATTATTTATGTACAGTGATTCCCAATAACAAATACTATGCGTAAACAAAGGGTAAATTTAATAACTTAAATAATTTTCCCCTGAGGCTGTGGGGGAGGGTTATGTTATATCCAAATCATAGTTTTTGGGCCTTCCAACAATGATGAACAAAATGGCTATCTAAAAATTTTGATTGGTCGATTTTGGGAAAAAAGGGGCGGGGGAGGGGTCTTAGTTTCCAATCTGCTTGGTCACTTAAAAAGGGTACTTGAGCTTTTAATTTCGGTTCAGTTAAGCCCTCTTAAGATATTTTAGGACCACTGAATCGATACGATCAACCCTGGGATAAAAAAAACAAAAAAACAACAAACAAATAAACATACAACCGTGATCTTTCTTCTGGCAAAAAAAGAAAAAACAAAACAAAATTCCACATTTTTGCAAATAGGAGCTTGAAGCCTCTGTAGTATTGTTTTCTGATACGCTGAATCTGATGGTTTGATTTTCATTAAATTCTATGACTTTTAGTTTTTTTTCGAAAATCAGGCAAATTTTCTCAGGCTCGTAGCCTTTAATGGGTAACACTAAACTTAATGAAACGTGTATATTTGAAATCAGTAGGCTATAAAAGACGATTCTTTTCATATATTTATTGGTACCAAATTCCGTTTTTTAGAGTTTCGGTAACTATTGAGCTGGGTCGCTCCTTACTTACCGTTCATTACCACAAACTGTTTGATAAGGAACTTTGGTTCTGGTATTATAAAATGGGCTGATAGATAAACTTGATCAATCTGATTGTTCAATAGTTTCCACAGTTTCGCAATAACGCCAAGGAGGATTTAAATATTTATATAGCTGCTCGTTGGTAAAGACGAAAATTAGAAGAATATATTACTTGTCTTTGATAATAGGCTATCTTTTTTCCCTATTTTATTTCTACTTTTTTTCATTTTAGGTATGCTGTGCCCGGATCGTTTTCTTTGTCCTCAAGTCCTCCAATTCTTTTATACTATTCTAGCATATCCAGCCACAGATGACAATTTTAAATAATTATTAATTAATTACGATAAATAAAAGTTCAAATAGGGATAAAATCCTTTTAATAGACAGTGATGATGATAACAGTGATAGAAATTCACAAAAAAATACCAGATATTTCGGTCACATATACAGTGACCGTCATCAGTACTAAAACTAAAATAAAACAATTTAAAACAAAAGTTTATACACTAAATCAAATAACACTACAATTTGTTTAAATCTCTAATTCTTTTCAAAGCAAAGGCGGAAGCTATTCTCTTTGACCTTCTTGGATTCGGTTCATTAGCGTTCAATGATATAACATTTGGACAAAGGTCAACTAAATTGGGTGAATTGAACTTTACTCTGTCAGATTTTAATAAATTATCATAGATAGAGTCCAGCCCATATTCACCTGTATCCCGATTCAAAGCAATATTCTTGAATAAGATTTTATTTATTTCAAGAGTTTCACGAAAATTCTGCTTTAAACCCCGATCCCTAGAAATCAAAGAGACATTCTCGAACAAAATAAAATGGTCTGGAAAATTAAAAATATGTTCTGAAAGGCTGAAGTGAAATCTTCAGACTTAGAATCTTGCTTTAAAGCCGAAGAAATAGAATATTTGTGTTGTAATAGTCTCATTTCCAAACTCTGGTTAGTACGTCCCACATATGAGCTTCCCACAAGTACATGGGATCTGATAAACCCCACTTTGTTGCCCCAATGAAGTTAGATCCTTCCCAGAATTTAGAAAACTACCCAAAGTATTATTACTCTTTAAAGCTACCCTTAGACCATTGCTTTGTAAAATTCTTTTAAGTTTTTCCCTTAGCCCGGTACATATGGTAAGGAACAAAAAACATCCTTCTCCCGAGTTGTCTCCAAGACTTCCTTAGAAATCTCTAGAAACCTTTTTCTTCTTTTTGAAAAAGTCTGGTTAATTAACCATTCTGGATACATGTTGCTTATTAGTATTTTCCTTAGAAAAGACAACTCCTCCTCAACAAATTTGGAGAGCAAATACTAAAGATCCGATCAGTTATAGAAATGATCAAACCAATTTTACTTGGCGAGCGTGACCGGCACTATAAGACAAAAATCTATTGTTATTTGTCGGTTTTCTGTAAATTTTAAAATCCAGATAATTTTGATTTTTCAAAAGAAGACATCAAGGAAAGGAAGTTTCCCATTCTCTTCCAATTCAACGGTAACTTAAATCCCCTCCCAAACAATTAAGATGTTCCAAAAATCCTTTTAATTCCTCATCCCCATAATCCCATACTGAAATAATGTCATCCATATACCGGCCCCAGAAAATATGTTTTAAAAAATATGAATCTAACGCAATTGTTTCAATATTCTCCACAAAATATTAGCTAATAAAGGGGATAAAGGGGCCCCCATAGGTAAACCATTTATTTGTTCGAAATACTCCCCTCTAAATTGAAAAAAATAAGAGAACTTATTGCACAACCTTACTAAATACATAATTACAGAAACTTCCAAATCTGTTTTGCCACTAATTAAATCCAAATTTCTTAACAGCTTTCCTTCTAGAAGAGTTTCGGCTGCTTCTACATCAATATTTGTGTACATTGATACAATGTCGAAGCTTAAAAGCAAAATTCGAAGAAATTTCTACTTTTTTTCAGTTTTTCAACCAAATTCGAAGAATTCTTAATATACGAAATTTGTGTAGACAAAAGTGGTTTACAGATTGACACTAACCATTTGCTCAAAACACTTGTTGGTGACCTTGTATTTGACACAATTGGTCGTAATGGTAGGTTAGGCTTATGAATTTTGGGAAGTCCATATAATTTAGGGCACAAGGAACTGCGTGGCAGGCATTTGTAATAGAGTTGAGGCGTAATTTTTCCTTCGTCCTTTAAGCACTTCAATTCGTTCTTAAACTTATTTGTAAAAGAGTGTTGGATTATACGATAGCTTCTTGTATGTTTTTTCATCCTTTTGTAAACTTCTTAATTTTGATTCGTAGTCCTCAGTATTCATCACAACTAAAGTGTTACTCTTATCTGCTTTTTTTGTAATGGTAATTGAACCATCCTTTTTCAAGTTTTTAAGAATTCTTATGTCTTTGATGGGCGTACTAGGAAATTCCGGTTTCAATACAAAATTAGACAGGGTTTTTTACGGTAGAAGCTCTTACTAAGCTAACATCTTTTATTAGATTTGCGTTTTTATGCAAAAGATGTTTCTATTGAAGAGATAATGTCTTCCACGGGGACTTTATCCGGTTTAAAACAAAATTTCGGACCCTTTTCAAGCACTGATTGTTCTTGTATCGTTAAAGTTCTTGATGAAAAATTAACCATACCTGGTCCAAGAATTGACGAAGGTATTACCGCATTATTTGTTGATAATTTCGAAAACTTTTTTGCAATCTTTCTCTGGAAAGGCGAAAGTCATGATTGAAGTGATTTTTTCCTGTTTGTTGAATAAAACAAAAGTCACTTACACTAACTTTTTTTGATATAAGATTTTCCAGAGAAAGTTTATCTCTCACTATTAAAGCTCTTTTTCGACTTTTATCCTAATAATGTGATTTAAAGTCTTGAAATGTAAGCTTCGTTCAAACTTTTCTTCCTTGAAAGTGCCCAAATGTAAATTGAATTTTAGTGAAGGTGGCACAATTCTCATCTTCTTACATCGTAGAAGAAAATCCTCTTGGTTGATAACATTTGCATGTTGTTTTCTGAGTGTTTATATATTTATACACATTTTTTGTCAAATTACGCCTCAACTCTATTACAAATGCCTGCCACGCAGTTCCTTGTGCCCTAAATTATATGGACTTCCCAAAATTCATAAGCCTAACCTACCATTATGACCAATTGTGTCAAATACAAGGTCACCAACAAGTGTTTTGAGCAAATGGTTAGCGTCAATCTGTAAACCACTTTTGTCTACACAAATTTCGTATATTAAGAATTCTTCGAATTTGGTTGAAAAACTGAAAAAAAGTAGAAATTTCTTCGAATTCTTTGCTTTTAAGCTTCGACATTGTATCAATGTACACAAATATTGATGTAGAAGCAGCCGAAACTCTTCTAGAAGGAAAGCTGTTAAGAAATTTGGATTTTAATTAGTGGCAAAACAGATTTGGAATTTTCTGTAATTATGTATTTAGTAAGGTTGTGCAATAAGTTCTCTTATTTTTTTTTTATCAATTTAGAGGGGAGTATTTCGAACAAATAAATGGTTTACCTATTGGGGCCCCTTTATCCCCTTTATTAGCTAATATTTTTTATGGAGAATATTGAAACAATTGCGTTAGATTCATAAATATTTTCTGGGGCCGGTATATGGATGACATTATTTCAGTATGGATTATGAGGAGGGGGAATTAAAAGGATTTTTGGAACATCTTAATTGTTTGGGAGGGGATTTAAAGTTTACCGTTGAATTGGAAGAGAGTGGGAAACTTCCTTTCCTTGATGTTCTTCTTTTGAAAAATCAAAATTATCTGGATTTTAAAATTTACAGAAAACCGACAAATAACAATAGATTTTTGTCTTATAGTTCCGGTCACGCTCGCCAAGTAAAATTGGTTTGATCATTTCTATAACTGATCGGATCTTTAGTATTTGCTCTCCAAAATTTGTTGAGGAGGAGTTGTCTTTTCTAAGGAAAATACTAATAAGCAACATGTATCCAGAATGGTTAATTAACCAGACTTTTTCAAAAAGAAGAAAAAGGTTTCTAGAGATTTCTAAGGAAGTCTTGGAGACAACTCGGGAGAAGGATGTTTTTTGTTCCTTACCATATGTACCCGGGCTAGGGAAAAACTTAAAAGAATTTTACAAAGCAATGGTCTAAGGGTAGCTTTAAAGAGTAATAATACTTTGGGTAGTTTTATAAATTCTGGGAAGGATCTAACTTCATTGGGGCAACAAAGTGGGGTTTATCAGATCCCATGTACTTGTGGAAGCTCATATGTGGGACGTACTAACCAGAGTTTGGAAATGAGATTATTACAACACAAATATTCTATTTCTTCGGCTTTAAAGCAAGATTCTAAGTCTGAAGATTTCACTTCAGCCCTTTCAGAACATATTTTTAATTTTCCAGACCATTTTATTTTGTTCGAGAATGTCTCTTTGATTTCTAGGGATCGGGGTTTAAAGCAGAATTTTCGTGAAACTCTTGAAATAAAGAAAATCTTA
Source organism: Artemia sinica (assembly GCA_027921565.1). Classification (NCBI taxonomy): domain Eukaryota; kingdom Metazoa; phylum Arthropoda; class Branchiopoda; order Anostraca; family Artemiidae; genus Artemia; species Artemia sinica. Next base: position 6,503,213 of record CM051256.1, read on the forward strand.
TTCAAGAATATTGCTTTGAATCGGATACAGGTGAATATGGGCTGGACTCTATCTATGATAATTTATTAAAATCTGACAGAGTAAAGTTCAATTCACCCAATGTAGTTGACCTTTGTCCAAATGTTATATCATTGAACGCTAATGAACCGAATCCAAGAAGGTCAAAGAGAATAGCTTCCGCCTTTGCTTTGAAAAGAATTAGAGATTTAAACAAATTGTAGTGTTATTTGATTTAGTGTATAAACTTTTGTTTTAAATTGTTTTATTTTAGTTTTACTACTGATGACGGTCACTGTATATGTGACCGAAATATCTGGTATTTTTTTGTGAATTTCTATCACTGTTATCATCATCACTGTCTATTAAAAGGATTTTATCCCTATTTGAACTTTTATTTATCGTCATGGAAAGGCAGCGTGGTCTCCAAAATTATCTATTAATTAATTGTAAATAATTTAATAATTTTAAATAATTTTTTGTATGTTCCACTACTGTTTTCCACTGACTTTGTATAGCAAATTCAAGAATGTATCTAAATAATATAATTGTCACGAGTATTCAACCCTGCATTTCCAAGAGTGGAGGTGAATTGTAAATAATTCTTATATTTCATAGGCGATAATCCTTTAGGTATAAGAGGAAAAATTGTTTTTATAATTACTTTGCATGATAAATTCAACAATTCATCTACATATACTCAGGGGAGTAACTCCAGAATTTTTATTGGGGGGGGGGGGGGGTAAGAGGGGATCCATATCTGGATAGTCAAGGGGCATGGGCTATATAAAGTTTTTTTTTTTCCTCAAAAAGTTTTGCGGGCAATTGCCCCCCCCCCCCCCCCCCCCCGCCGAAAAACTTGTTTTGCGCGACGGCAACTAAACGACGCCCCTGCATACACTAATATTCATTATCACAAACATCTGTTGCAGCATTTCGAAGGGCGGAAGAGAAATTGTTACTCAATAGCAGTCAGATATGCTCATAGGGCTTTGGCCTTTACAACAAATTCTAGGAAGTTGAAGAAGAAAGCAGTTCGAAGGGTAAGAGTGTTCAAAATTATTGCTGTATTTCATAGTAAGATTTTGTTTTTACATTTAAAAAACCTCTTTAATTAAAGTTTATGTATTTTCAACTTTGTAGAGAGTGAAATTAAAACAGTATTTTAGTAGAAAGAATGGGATTTATTCCAAAATCGGAAAAGCTCTAAACATCAACTTCCAGGGACTTTCTCTATAAACATTAAAAAAAATTAACTAACAAATTAATTTAAAAAAAAATTCTGACGGAAGTAAATAGCAAAGTTGTAGCTTAAAAAGAGCAAAATCTTCTTTCGCAGCAAATACTGTGGAAAAAAGCCAGAATCAGGTGCATTGATTTCCGCAAGCATGAGAATTGTGTGTTTGCTCATTGCCTGCTGAAGCGTATCGGCAATAAAGCTAAGAATTTTTGAAATTCCGTATATTTATGGAGTGTGGATATATAAGCAACGGTCGATTCCGGTGTCCAATCAAAAGCATTTTGACTCTGCTTGATCTAGGAGTTAAACCCCATATAGTTGAATTGCTTTCATATTTGTATAGCCATAGTTGAAATAGGATCAAGCTTGAAAGTTTACCAGTCTTCCTACTTTACAGGCAAACCTTGATTCGTTGATTTCTGGTTATAATAATTTAGGACTAAGTGCTAGTGCTGCTTTAACTGAATTTCTTGCTTACAATGCCCGAGGTAAAACATTATCTTCCTTATCTGTTGTCGTAGCAGGTAAATCTATTATATAATCTACTTTGGTGAAATACCTCGGCCTCGTTTATGGTATGGATAAGCATAGTACTCGTATACTTACTATTGAAGATGCCATATCAGTTTTCTGCGCCAGCTGTGCCAAACTTGCTGCACTGAAGTATAGTTATAGTAAGCGTATAAATTGCTAAATTATATGCCCTGGCTCTTCCTCATGCGCTGTGTATTTCGTCATTTCGGGATTTGCTGTCTAAAACTGAGCAGTTAAAGGTTCGGTTGGGGTTTTGTCGTTATTTGAAGTTGTGATTAAAGATTCCCGTTGTACTGTAGGAATAGTTTTTATTTTGTAAAAGATATTGTGTTCCTGACCCTTCAGATGTTGTGGATTCATTTGAGTGCCATACGTTTAAGAGAAGTCTAAATCCCATTTGCTTCATGTGCTGCAATTTAGCATTATTTACGAGTACTGTTTGGATTAATTCTGTATTATGTATTTTTCTTGTTTAGAAGTTTTCTTTGTAGGCCTATATGTTTCTTTCTTTACTCTGCTTTTTTTCTATGCTGTAAGCGGGGAAAAAAAATAATCTAATCGTATCATAATACATTTATAAAAATTTGTGCAAATAAAGGGATTAATCGTATGGACGAAATTTTCTATTTTTATGTCGTAGAAAATATCCTAAAGCGCTTCATGTTTCTACTTTACGAAGAATGTCAAATTATTTCGTGTTTTCAGTAAAACTCTATTCTTTGCTTAATTAATTGTTTTTTTTTGAAAACCTCTGCTGGGAGGTTATTCCACAGGACAATAGTATGCCAAATGAACCTCTCTTTTACATACTCTAGGAAGGGAATTCATTGCAGTAGGTAGTTGTGACAAGCAGGTGCAAAATTAAACTGCAACAGATTGTAAAATATATGTAATATCTCTGTAATATATTTGACAAACATATGTCAAATATATTTGATGATGATAGATTGTTAAAAATTGGCCGTCCATTTGGCACCATTTGGCTGTCCACATGGCACCAAGCGTCCAACAATTGGGCCGTCCATTTGGCACCAAACATCCAAAAATTTAGCCGTCCAGTTGCAAGCAAACAGAAAACAAGACGTCCTTGGATGGTTTGGAAAGAGGTCATGTGACAGGATTTAAAGGGAATTGAAACTCTATTAGATAAATTTCAAAAATGAGGCTTTTAACAAATTAGGGGGAGGAGAAGCGTGAGGAATATGTTGGCTGGTCTATGGCGGCTTTTAGCTCAGTTTAATTTTTATTTGCACAAACAATAAAGTAACTTAAATTACTTTAAAAATATGAGCGTGACATACTTGACCAGGGGGGGGGGGGCTAGTCTTCTAAATAAATAAAAAACACGTTTTGCTATTAAATAATACATTTCACAAAACTTTCAACAATGATGACGCAACCTATGGTAATCGATAATTTTATTGTCTTCCTTCGTAAGAAAAATCGCTATAATATTCAAGTATTTGGCGAGGAACGGAGTTATTCTGACTAACTCGAGTAGCAGCTGCTAGCTATTTCCTGTAATGCACTTATTAAAAACTTTAACAGATATCAGCTAATCATATCAAAATTTTCCACCTGAGTTTGAACCATAGATAGAAGAAACTTTCAAAATGAAAGACCTTAAAAAATTGATTACAGAGCATAAAGAAGCATTCAAAAATTTCTCACCACAGTTACGAAGTAAATCACATGGCCTATTTCCTGTACATGAAGAATTTTTTGAACAGCCCTTGCACGAGCAGTACTTAGGGACCACGCCAACTGGGAATGCATTAAGGGGTGGACGCAACTGGCCTAACCTCGCCATCCTGGAAAGTCCCGCCAAAATGTAGGAGATCTAGAAAATACAGCTTTGATCGGTTTACTTGTAAAAAAAAAAAAAAAAAAAAAAAAAAAAAAAAAAAAAAAAAAAAAAAAAAAAAAAAAAAAAAAAAAAAAAAAAAAAAAAAAAACTAACTGCAGGTAAACGCGCTTAGCATGGCACTCAAAGGCACTGTCAAATAATGGCAAATACATGAGCTCCCGCTTTCGAGGATATAAATGTACTCGCAAAACATAACAAGAGTTAATAAGATGTAGTTTTTGCAGCATGCGGCGATATTGACGTTATCACTAATAAAAAGAAAAACTTTCTCGCACAGAAGGATTAAGCTTTGACCTCTCCGTCTCTTTCGCTAGAAATGCAATCTGTTCCTGCAGTCCTCTTTCCTGGACAGTATTAACCACCACTCTTTTTTCCTTTAGAGAACAGAAAAAGAAACTTTATAACAACCCGAAAGTGTCTGAAGAAGACAGACGGAGAAGCATGGGTCATTTGTTAAATTCGTGCAATGTTGATGTATAGGCACTGAATATTCACGGAATCGGACAAAAACTTTTTGTTTTTCACAATTTTTAGTGGTGTCCAAGGAATAGCTAATGATAGAGCTAAAGGGCAACAGTGTTTGCTTCATTCGCATTGACATATAAACAGCGATATCCCCCTTTAAACAGCAAAGTTCTTGCAATACAACTTCTTTATTGGCACAACTCAAACAAATGATCAAAGACGGTAATAAATACTTCTCCTTATACTGAGCGTCACTATTTTCATCCGGTCTTCTAAGCCTCCTGAGAGGATCATGGTCAGACCTGCTTCATGCATATGGACTAAGTTTTGGAATTTGTCCAATAAAAGCTCATACAGTTTGGCCTTTGCCTTGGAATTCAATATTATCAAGTCCCAATAATCTAGCTTTGAGTGTTTACCTAGAGATACTGCAAATTTGTGTGAAGGTCCTCCAAGCAGGTCATATTTCCTTCTTTGCCACAATAACCACATATTCCATCATACTATCTGCAAGAATATGCAGCTCTTCAATGTCACCAGTTAAAAGACACGGGTGTTGAAAATGTTGGTTTTCTGTAGTTCTCAATGGTTTCAGATTCAGTTGGTGGATTGCTTTTAAGGTACGACGTCAAGTCTAACACCCGTTATTGAGTTGACCCGCTGCTAATATTGACGTTAAAGGGGTAGCTCATTCAAACTTTTTTTTCTTTTTTTTTTTTCAAAAACTCCAGAAGAGCTGACTTGGCTCCTGACCGAAATACAACCTTTCGAGAAATGACACTTCTTTCAAATATAGATGGTGCGTATGGAGAAGCTCATAAGAAAGCAAATTCTTCAGATGATAAAGTCGTGTGTCGCCAGGAATGTCAAAATTCATTAATACCCTTTTGATAGTTTGAAGTTCAATATTGATGAGACTATTTAAAGTGCTAAAAGTCCGTTTTTTCTTCTTCTGTTTCATCTGCTCATTATTCATAACCTTTATTTTGCTAAAATCTGCTTTATCTCCGTCCAAGTACCAGTCTAGCGCTTTGTTTTTCAGGAGCTCGCACATCGAAAAGACTGTCATCAGTCTCAGTATCGACTGTCTCAAGGGTATGATTATTGAGCAAATTGTCATCACTACATCGAAAAGGATTGAGCCTGGATTCTTGAATAGACCCTACTTTATCAACAGCTTTGGGCTGCCTCAGAATGAACGAAGGGCAATATTTTTGGGTGAACCCTGTGAAACTGACTTTGAGGTGCAATGCGTAGCACATCACTGAATATAGCTGAGACTGAGGCACAAAAGGAAGAGTTAGTCCACTTCACAAGTGCCAACTCATTCATAGTAATCCTTGTCATTCCACCCTCCGTTTTTTTAATTCAAATTATTTGTGGATTCTATCGCATGATCAGGGAATTAAATTTGAGATTTCGTCTCTTCACATTGAACATTCCATTGTAGAATGCCTGACGTACCCCTGGGAGTAAGTCTTGCATCTCTGCCGGGTTCTCAATCAAACAAGTCCATTGTTATAGTGACCACGTGCAACTAAATAAATAAGCATGTCAGCGGATCTTTCACTATATGAAAATTGCTTGAAAATTAGTATCATTTCTTTGTACTGTTTCCAGAGCTTGTGGGTTTTTGAGAATGCATGGGAATTCTCAAAAATTTTCATCCAGGGGGATAATGTGTCAAGTTTTTCTTTTAGACACTGAAGGTTTCCATCAATGGAGTATCCTCTCTTGAGATTTTCAAGGTTTGCAGTCAATCAATCAATCTTATTAATGCTAAAATAAAAAACAATTACAAACATGAGAAGGGTACTTGGTCCATGAAGCTTGTCATGTAGTGGGCAACACAGTACAATAATAAAACTTCCGACTTCTATAATATACTAAAACACATATAATAATAAAACACGGAAATAAAACAAGGAGATAGATACACATAAATAGAATAAAAGAGAGAAGAGATATATATAATAAAAACGAGGGAAAAAATGAGTCTCCAATTTCTTTGAAAATACTAATGCACAATAAATTGTCTGATTCGAAGCCAAAATCTTCAGAAGCTTCCCAGAAGAGAACAGATAGAGCCTCAAGAACATAGGTATGAGGAGTGATAGCTTTTCCTCACTGTCTTTGCGGTTCCTTATTTTAAGGAGGTCCTAGACGGTCAATCATTTTGATCAAAAGTTTCCGTCAATCGATTGACTCAAGCATGATTGACCGTCTAGGAACCTGTTTAACGCTTGAGTCAAGCGTTGATGGTGATTTAAAGTCTGAATGAGACCTTTTTCAGGTTGCGAATTCCACAATCTAAGAAAGACCAAGTCAACTGAGATATCTGATCAAATGGTTGGCATTGTTAGGATATCTAAAAAACTATTGCTTCTCATCTCTTGCCTCCGCTTATATGGCATGCACAATGTTAGGGGTGCAATAAATTATCACTGAGTGATTTCTTTCTTAACAAAAACTAGACTGATGTGATTTATTGTTAAATTGCCAGGTGCATTCCGCTGTCGCGCTGCCTACTCATAGAAAAGTGAATTTAAAACAACGCAGGAATTCCATGGCCACTCATAAACTGTCAGAGTCTCCCAAGAAAGGCAGCTGAGAGTTCGTTATCACTCTCTCTTTTATTACTTTTTGCTCGTTAGTTCCGTTCTGTTCAATGCTTGCGTTATCCTCGAATTTTTGGGGATTCCCGTGGAAATCTCGCAAAAACGAAGCGACAAAAAACGCTTGGGCTAGAAGCGTCAAAGCTTTAAATCCGGCCCTGGGTACTGGACGAGATATTTTGAATTTTGGGAAGCATTTTGTGGCTAGTTTGTGCCTCCTCCAGATCCCCTTCTATGTTTACCTGAAATTTCACGGAAGGTTAGAAAATTTGGCCATGCAAATTTTATTTTTGAGGCACCAGGCGCATGCATTTTTTTTCAATTTAATGTGTAGAAAATGAAAACTAAAGTAACACAAGTAGAGAAACGAATTACTTGTAAATATAAGCGAGATGGATTTGACAATAATAATAATGATTTATTTTTACTCTGCTATTTCACAGAAGCGGAGTGATAAAAAGAGAGCGAAAAAATCATAAAAAAATAAAAACACGAGAAAATGACCTAATTAAATCATTTAATGTTTGAAATGTTTGAATAATATCCGCTGCTTAATATAAAGTAGCTAATTTACTATTACAGCAAGATCGAGAAACGCAAATTAAAATTTTAAGATTTCGGTAATAGTCATTGCTAATTCCTACCAATTCACTATTAATAGGAATGCTGCTACCATCAGCAAAAATAAGCGCGCAATGGTTACAAAAGCCGGAGTATAGTCTAGATAAAGCCCGTCTTCTGTAACGACCCTCGTTAAAAAAAAAAAAAGATTATCCTAGCTTAGGTTTTATTTTAACATCCCTTTGAACCTGAAATTCACTTGAGGCCTTTACTGTTTGCTCGCTCGTGCTTTTAAAATGGTATTGAAATGCTGAATGTCATTTTAGCGAATAATACTGTAAGTGAGTTGGAATCATTGAAAACTATAAGAACTGCTAAGTTAAGTTTGGAAAAGAATGCTTTAGTTCCCATAATATTTTACAATTGCGTGAAATTTTTAGTTAAGCAGATGAATTATGATGTTTTCTTGTGAAAAATGAAGTATGTGAAAAATGAGTTTCGCATGTAATATTACACTTAGATTCTTGGCATTCAAGTATCATATGTATCAAAGGTTCATCAAAATGAACCTTTGGTTCATTTTATATCAAAGGTTCATCAAAAGGTATATCAAGTATAAAATGGTTATCAAATGAAAAATCATCCCTCTTGTTGTCTCAACTTCACAAAAGCTTTACTTGTATATGAATGAAATAGTTCAAGTGATCTTTTAACGTTAAAAGACCTTAGATTTGCATCCATCCACATGTAAATTCGAACCATAATATATGTTAATTTATCTATATTAGCGCCTGACCGATATATCGGCCAGCCGATATTATCGGGCCGGCATGGGGGTCATTATCATTATCGGTTATCGTGAAAAAATATCGGATATCCGCCGAATTTTTAGTGTTATGCGCAACTTATACAGAAGATGGTGCCAGACTTCTTCATGTAATTTTTTCTTGTCTAGTCCTTGGGGCGGAGCCACTAGCTAAGTCTGATCCAAACGAATCACCTCAACAGAGGTGATGAACGAAGTCAAAGTATATTTTTTGTCAATACACACCTGGTGCAGCAATGTTTTGAAATGTATGGTGATTTCAAGAACGTAAAACCAGAGAAGTTACTATTGCTTGTCTCCTTGATCCTAGATACAAGCGCCAACCCTTGAATCAGAAGCACTTGGTAACGCTAAAAGGTCGCCACAATAAGAAACTCAGAGTCAGACATTGAAAGAAATAAAATTAGCCGCTGCAACAGAAGAGAAGGAAAACCCAAAACAAAGGAAAGGAGGCAGAGAAAGTCTTATCGACTGCCTGTTTGATAAAGTGCTTACAACTTCATCATGTGAGGAAGAAGAGTCAGAAGGTAATGTTGATGAGGAACTGGGAAGGCACACGAGTGAGGTTGTCCCTTACAGGGGTGGCGAAATAATATCAGTCATTTCAAGAGACTGGCACAATTTGCTCGGAAGTATCTACTGCCGGCCCTCTTCTGTCCCCAAGCGAAGGAGTTTCAGCGCAGTTGGGAACATTTTGTGATGATAAACGAAGGTCTTTGAAAGGAGAAAATGCTGAAAAGTTGTGGTGCTTACTGCATTACAAGTTTCCTAGTCAGACTGGACTTATTAAGCACTGTCCAGACTAGAACACTTTATTTGGTTCAATTGTTTTTCTAAATCTTTTTGTATTATTTGGAATCCATAGTGAATTATTGAGGTTGTTCTCTGGTGTGTAATAGACCAGGGAGAAACATGTGAGTATGAATATGGGCAAAGGATGCAGTGTTAAAGCTTTAGGTGAGGTTTTTTTTTTGCCGGAAGGCAATTTATTGGCAAATTATATCGGTATCGTATTGGTAGGATACCGATATATCGGTACCGGTATCGGACCCTAGAAATCCATGTCGGTCGGGCCCTAATCCATACCTAATGTTTTGTATATCTGTGCAAATAATTTCTGAGACCACACTGACTAATCATGACAAAAAGAAAACAAGCCGTAAAGGAGAGAGAAACGAGGATAATACAAGTCAGTGAAAAAACGTAGATTACAATGCAAATATTTTTTTTTTAAATGCTCTGCTTAAATGAAAAATTGAATTACCATTCAGTATTGTATTTTTATTCAGTTACCCTTTCATCGTTACTTTGAGAGGGGTCTTCCTATTTTAGTTTTTGTGTTTGTTGTAAGGTTTTTTTTATATCATCTTTGTATTTTTATCAGTAATTTTTCTTTGTGCACTGAGGACGTGTCAAGCGGAGGTCTTAACCGAAATGTTTGCATTGTAATCTACGTTTTTCAGTGGCTTGTAGTATCCTCGTTTCTCTCTTCTTTACGGTTTTATTTATCATATTGTTATATATGTGCATACAACCGTGGTCTCGTAAGTGAACGTTTAGCGCAAATCTTCCGAAGGTATTAGGGGTCTATGCAAGGCCGTATCCAGGGGGGGGGGGGGTTGTGGGGTTTGACCCCCCTCCCCTACTTTTTTCAACTTGTAGAAACGTAAAAAAAAGAGTATATGAACAGATTTTTGTTGCGTTTCTTAATTTTTTTTGTACACCCCCCCCCTTCCCCGGAGCGAAAATTTTCGATACGCCCTTGGATCCATCTTTCTCCTTGCAAACAATATTACAGCACCATTCCTGTGGCTGTATTTGTGCATTTTATAGATAACAAATGAATACTGTCATCAATAAGGAGCCCAAAATTGAACCCTTTGGAACCCCAAAATCTACTTTTCGAGTTTATGCATCATTATCTCCCAGAAATAGTAATCTATTTTGAAGTTAGCTTGGAAAGCATAGCAAAAGCTGCCCTCTCAGTACAATGCGAGTTAGTTTCCACAAAGTAAATGTCATGCTGTCTATGGTTTTTTGTAATATCCAATAAAATAGTGGCCCATGGTTTACTCCATCAATAGCTTTGTTAATAGGATTGAAAAGAGATATAAGAGTATCTTCTGTCGAGTAATCCTTTCTGAAATTAAATTGTCTAGTATTTTGAAATCCCTTAACTTCCAGAAAATTTTATGACTGCTTATAAATCGGCTTTTCAAAAATTCTAGATAAATGTCTGTAATTAGAAGGAATAGCTTGTTCACCTACTCTATGAATTGGAATAATTAGTATTTTTTAAGAATCTCCCAAAATATACCCTGTCCAAATGAAAGATTTGCTAGATAGGTTATAAGTTTAATAGATAGTTGAAAGAAGAAAGTTTCAGAAGATTGAATAAATCAGTTCCAGAAAGCACCCCTTTCTATTATTGTCGACACACCACCTGACGAGGAACCTTTGAGTCCTTTCACTATGATCAATATATATCATTGTTTTCACTATAAATCTCACTTCGCTATTATCACTAAAATCAATATAATCACTAGTGTATCTGAATGATACAACTTCTTCGATACGGAGTGCCCTGCTCTAAAGGAAAAACAAAATAATAAATAATACATTGTGTCAACATCGTTCTTATATGCCCTCCCGGGCATAACTTAAAACCCTTGCCCTGAGGTTTGTGGGGGAGTATCCTCCTCAAAAATATATTTTCTATCTGGAAATCAACTACGCTGAACAAATGGGTATCTCAAAATTTTAATTGGATGTTTTTGGGGAAATGATGGGCGTGGGGGGGATAGTTGCCCTCCAATCACTTTTGACTATTAAAAAGGGCACTAGAACTCTCGATTTCCAATTGAATGAGCCCGCTTTGAAGTTTCTACGACGACCCTTTCCACATGAAGTGCCCCTAGGGAAAAGAAAATAATAATAAAACATTGGAGCCGTATGGCCTTTACTATAGGCAATGCTATAGCGTTGCCTCTGAAAGAGTCAACCAGGGTTGACCTAACCTCTTTTTTAATATGCCAGTCCTTTATGTTTATAAACGAATTCAGAGGAAGCTCAGATACCTTCGAAATGTCTAAAAAAAAGCGCTTCTTTAGCTTTTTAAAATACTAAATGTAAACTATTTTTATAATATCAGTGCGCATGACAGTTTTGACAAAAAGTTAATAATATTTGATAAAAATTAAATTTTTCTCTTAACGTCATGGCGAATTAAAAGCTGGAACTACCGAAAATTAACTCTGTATTAAGTCTTTGTGAATACGGTTATCTGGCATCTTTAGTGAATTAACTTGTGTACAATCATCATCAAATTATAAAAAAAAAAAAAAAATTGACGCAAATGGCCAATCTAACGAGTATTAGAAATATGATCCTTTATGTAGAGAGAACATGAGCCTTTGTGAGAGGCATTAGTTAATTAGCCGTTCCAGATTCGCAGTTAATTCTTATTAAATTTGAAGCAAATACGAATTAAGTTGCGATTTCCACCTGGAGTGCGCCCATGGGCGTAGGGAGGGGGCAGCTGCCCCCCCCCCACCCTAGACCTTCAAATTTACAATAGATATGGCTGAAAAAGCAGATGGTTTGCAAAAAGCAATTGATAAAAACTCCATCACACTATCGACGGCCCCCCCCCCCCCCTAGACAATATGC